>PYXC01000316.1:1847500-2002500 GCA_015244755.2 Tenualosa ilisha | reverse complement strand
CTCTCTCTCTCTCTCTCTCTCTCTCTCTCTCTCTCTCTCTCTCTCTCTCTCGCTCTCCCTTTCTCCCTTCTCCGGCTCCAGATGCCATTCCAGCCGGAGTGTCCATATGGAAGCACTCGGCAAAGCAAACACAAGAAGCGGGAGCACCGGAGGGATCCAACCAACGAGTAATAACAAGTAGAGCTGACCCTCGCCTGCCCAGCTCCACGGCAGTCCTCTCAACCAGCTCTCTCCACACACACACACACAGACACACACACACACACACACACACACACACACACACACACACACACACAATCACACATGTGCAGGTTCATAAAGACAAAGACCCTCGACCCTCACCCTCCCTCCATCACCCAGCCCCCAGCCTCAGTCCACACACTTCACACACCTGCTGGAGAAACATATATGACCAGGGCACGCACATGCACACCTCACTCTCTATCTCACTCACTTCAATACACACACACACACACACACACACACACACACACACACACAAGCATACACACACACACATGTTCAAGTATACACACTTGTCACTAAACAGATGTCAGACATACAAATGCACATTACACAAATACCTAGATTACATTTACATGTGAGAGCACGGCATTGTGAGGACACCTGCACCAAATCAACAAACAGATATACTGCACCTTACTTACAGTGCACTCTGATGCACTTGCATATGTAGTATCACTTGCATATGTACACACACACACACACACACACACACACACACACACATACACATACACACACACAAATGTCCACATGTACAGCATGACTAGATGAAACACTTATTCCCTGATAAGATATAGTACAGCTTGGCGGTATTGTACCCAGCTGTTCTTTGATCAGAGGGGGTCCTCCCCTCCCTCACCATCCTTCCCCTCCTGGTCTGTCTCTTCAGCTTCCCCCTATCTGTTCCAGGACCTGCTGTGGACACAGCCACTCCAGTGGGATGTAATGGATAAGGTCCCTATGTGGGAGTACTAGTCATACACACACACACTCACACACATATACACATGTGTTAGCAAATACAGTACACACATTCACACACTCACACACACACATACATACACTCTCACACACACACACACACACACACACACACACACACACACACACACACACACACACGCTTTTACTGTACTGTATTACAAATAATGATATATAGACCTCAAATGGAGCACATAAGTACTTTAATAAGAAGAGGAGATTATGAGGACAGACGTGTGATTAAGAGCAGATCCGCACGCGCTCTGGGTCAGAGACGGAGGGATGACCTCACCCCACAGTGCTGCTGGCCTCCAGATGCATTATGGGGTCTCTGAGACAGAGTCTACAATGTCCATAACATCTGCCGCCCGGAGAAGGAAGCCTCCACCACCATCGTTGCCGCCAGATGCTGATCAACCCACCACTCAGCATGTCGGTTCGTCTATACATCACTCCATCATGTCTGTCCGTCTGTACATCACTCTATCATGTCTGTCTGTCTGTCCATCATGTCTGTCCATCTATATATCACTCCATCATGTCTGTCCGTCTATACGTCACTCCATCATGTCTGTCCGTCTGTACATCACTCTATCATGTCTGTCTGTCTGTCCATCATGTCTGTCCATCTATATATCACTCCATCATGTCTGTCCGTCTATACGTCACTCCATCATGTCTGTCCGTCTGTACATCACTCCATCATGTCTGTCTGTCTGTCCAGCATATCTGTCCATCTGTGCATCACTCCATCCCAAATTCCCCCTCTGTGCTTCTCTTCCAACCACAAAATTCCATCAGCAAAGCCGGCATTTGCGGAGAAGGAGCGAAAGAGCTTAACCAGCAAGTGAATGAGAGTTCATCCAAGCATGACACACACACACACACACAAGCACACACACACACACACACACACACACACATACACACACACACACACACACACAAACAGAGAGAGACAAAGAAAAACTACAAAAAAAACATCATTCCGTTTTCTCATGAAATTGGCACATGCTTTGATAGTGATACCTGCAGGTTCAAATGTGTCTGGGGACATTCACTTCCAGAACAACTCAAAACAAAACAATTCAAAACAACGACAAAGAGGCGCAGAACTGGACCATTTGACTGTGTGTGCAATCCGCTATGTCTCTACTCAGAGAGCCTATGAAGATGCACTGTGTTTTTTTTGTGCTTGATGACTACAAATGGCTGCCATGATGTAACCCAGGCCGTGTGCGTGTAATTGTGGCATTCGGCTTATATGGGCGGGTGGGCTCGGAGGGATCCGGTCATCGGGTCTGGATTCAGTCACATGTGAGAGGGGAGCCTGGTGGCAGCCAAGCCCAGCATGGAGCCCTCGGTGGTGGGGGAGAGGGGGCGAGGAGATCTGGGTGTGGTTGGGTGGTTGTGGTTGTGGCCAAGGCTGCTGCGGATATGACCGAAGGCTGAAGGAAGTGGAAAGACCTGGAGACGAGTCCAGACCACCACCCATCCCATCGTGATCAACATCATCATCATCAACATCACCATCATCATCATCATCTGGTTGTCTGCTCAAGGTCTTGCTTCACCCGAGGGCCTCGTTTAGACTAATTAGACGGGATAAAACCACATAACACTGCTGCTGGTGCTGCTGATGCTAGGATTGTGACACTCCTAGGATTTACACACACACACATACACACACACACATACACACACTTGCTGGAACCCAGCAACCAAGCCATTATGATGAGGTGTAGTCATGTACCAAACATTCACCCAAAAGCTCACTAGAATGGGGACACTGGCCTCGGGAACTCACTGACCACATGTACAACTCTTTCCTGTCTGTACTGTGAGGTATGTCAGCTGTGGGTTGCTGTGAACCATGTGCCTGTCACCCCAGTTACCCCAGTGCTTCGAACTTGTGGCCTGGCCACCCTCGACACCAACCAGTGTGTGGTCTGGAGAAGACAGGACTTGTGGCATAAGGGACAAGAAGCAGGCCCACACGCATTTGTGTGTTTGTGTACGCGCACGCATATGTGTGTTTGTGCGTGTGCACGTGCACAGATGTATGTGTGTGTGTGTGCGTGTGCGTGTGCGTGGGCACATATATGTACGTGTGTGTGAGAGTGTGTACGTGTGAGTGTGTGTGTGTGTGTGTGTGTGTGTGTGTGTGTGTGGCTGGTGGTTTGGGGACCGTGAGTAACAGTGGACAGACGACTCCTCAGAGTTTTGCCTCCTTGATGCTCCTGGCCTGCGTCACCACCCTATGTATGAGCTCAAAGTGGGCTGGGCCCACACATGTCAGAGGTCATTCTGCAGGGACTGGGCCGGGCCACAACACACTCACTGAGCCTGGGAAACAAGGAAAGAGAGAGAGAGTTGAGCCATATGGGTACACACACACACACACACACACACACACACACACACACACACACACACACACTGGTTTCAGAAGAGTGTCCCCTTCCATAAGTACAACACAGTCAATGTCTCCTTAAGCTACTGTGTGGACATGCACCTGCATATATGGACAGACACACATGCATTTTTAACATAATGACACACACACTCACACACCACACACACACACACACACACACACACACACACACAGGAGCGTGTGCACTCACACACACATACACACAAACAGACACACACACACACACAGGAGCGTGTGCACTCACACACACATACACACAAACACACACACACACACATAAACATCTTTGCATTTAAAATACATGTATGTGAATACGAAGGAAATCATGAATCAAATATATCAATTTGTATTTCAGCTGTCTCCTTGAGTGCCCTGCCTAAGAGGTGCTCACATTAAAAAAAACACTGGGAAAACACCGAACGTAAGAAGCAAAAACGAAAATTCCCATTTCTTCATTGTAATGAATGTACAGTAAAATGTGTCTGGGGAATCTTTCTGAGCCCAACCCATTCATAATTTGCCATTTTCCAGCTCCAGAAGGCCTATATTCCCACCAATTTCTTCACAGAGTGCTGATGAATGCCATCTAACTTTGACTCTGACCAAAACTTCACCTCAGCTGAAATTTGTGAGTCTCTCTCTCTCTCTCTCTCTCTCTATTTCTCTCTCTCTCTTTCTCCGTCACCACAGGCCCGACCTCGTCCTCCTTTCAAAGAGGCTGTGGTGTGCTGCTGTGAAGTAATAACCGCACATTAAGTGCTCACTGTCACCACCGCCGCCAGAGTATCAATAAGCCATTCACTTGGCAAAAACAGCCAACATCTCCTCAGGGAGGGACAGGGCACGCAGTACTTGCTTTGTTGTGGGGAGAGAGGTGACTGTTTTGACATGTTCAATATGAATCACAGAGGCTGAATGGAGAGCGAGCGTGTGTGTGTGCGTGCGTGTGCATGTGTGTGTATTTGGAAATGTGTGTGTGTGTGTGTGTGTGTGTGTGTGTGTGTGTGTGTGTGTGTGTGTGTGTGTGTGTGTGTGAAGGAGAGAGAGAGGGAGTGTGTGTGTGTGTGTTTAGAGTGAGTTTGGGTATGTGTGTGTGTGTGTGTGTGTGTGTGTGTGTGTGTAAGCTCTGAACTCTTATTACATGGAGAGGGTGGCGTGTGAGAGTCTAAGGCCGACTGTGGCAGCGTGTCATTTAGCCTCTCTGAGCTCACCGTACCCTCAAATTCACACCGGCTCCCAGTCAGCTGGGAACAGGAGATGAAAGGAGTGAAAATGGCAGCCGTGCACGGAGCAAAGAGGAGAGAAAAAAAGAAGAAGAAAAAGAAAGAGAGGGAAGAGGAAGGAGAAGTTGAGCAGAGGGGGTGTGTAAGAGGGGGCAGTGGAGGAGAAGAGAGGAAAAAAAGAAAAAAAAAAAAAAAAGAACGGCTTAACAAAATTGTCCAGAGAAAATTAAAGGGAAGAATCTTCTCGTGCCAAGCGATTACTCTTTTACTCTGATATCCAAGCAAGGCCACAGGCAGGTCTGTAATCTACACAACTGTGAACGAGAGAGTGGCATGTAGGCAAAGACGCAGAGCAGGTGGAGAGGTGAGGAGAGGAGAAGAGAGGAGAGGAGAGGAGAGGAGAGGAGAGGAGAGGAAAAGCAAGCGGAGGATGAGGTTCAGGGGAGTGTGCAGAGCTCTTGGTTTCTGCTGCCTGTAGGCTGCAGCAGACAGGCAGATATTACAGCACTCAGGGCCTCCTCACCAATGCAGCGACGAATAAAGTCAAACTGTGTTGAATTACAAAGAATTAATTGAGTCCTTTATCTACGTAAATGAAAATTCTAAAATACTATATATCAGTGTACTATGCATCATCACATATAAATCTGTGTGTAAATGTGTGTGTATGTGTATGTGTGTGTTTGTATTAGTGTCTGCGTGAATTGTTGATGTCATTTCAGCTGGAAATCCCTCCTCCTATCTGCTCTCAGACATTCGTGTACAGAGAAGCAATGACCAAAAATAGACACGCGCTCCCCAAGAAACATGAATCAACTCACTGCTCATCCAGACTAGGCACAACCAACAAACAAATAAATCCTGTGAGTGGGGATGCGTGTCCAGAGGTGATCGAGGAAGCATGACTTGCATCCGCATGCGACCAGATCACGAAACGTCTCGCAAAACAACTCAGCCCATCGCTGGCGTGACTAACGTGTCCTCAGGTGGTATCAAAGCTTATTACAGCCCCTCAATCCGGGAACATCCGAAATTACACTTTAAAATACTAATTACCTGAGAGGAAGGCATCAATTATACTCGACGTCATCCTGTGACTAGATGATCTATGGGACAGCATGTGAACAAGGGGGAAAAGAAGAAAAAAAAAGATTAAAAAAAGGGAGTGAGGTGAATAGCGTTGAGTTAAACTGATGAATAAAATGAAAAACATGTAGGGGGGGGGGAGATTTTCCCTCCTCCTCTCTCTTGTCCTCCCCTCCCCTTCTCCTGCCTCGAAAGAAAAGAAAAGAAAAAAATGAAAAGGCACCAACATGGCCACTGTCATTCAAAGCGCTTTAAATTTGTTTGTATGATTCATGGAATCCGAGGATCAATTAGGGACGCCCCTAGGGAGCCATATCCGCTCAAGCGCTCTGACAGAGATTTATGCCAGAGGCTGGTGTACTTTCAAACTCTTTCAGGTTGAATCCCACCTCCACTCCCCCCCACACACACACATTCTCTCTCTCACACACACACACACACACACACACACAGCCTCCCTGTTCTGCGGTGATCTTCGGAAACATATACAAACGTGACATGGGCTCTCAGATATACTCCAGGAGCACATTTAAGTTGAGAGAAAATCAGGGCCAGTCCAGGATGTGACCAAATGCTCTTTTCTCAGATCAATCACGACCCCAACGGTTGAAGACGTATGGGGTTTCTGATGGAGGAAACGAGAGAGGCTGACAATGGAGCACCCCCCACGAACAGGCACCTCACACACACACACACACACACACACACACACACACACACAGAAGCAATCACACATCTATTTATATATGCACATACACACAAATGTCCCTGCTAATGAGGACACACACAGAGCATCTAAATATTATTTCATGGATGCACTTTTATTCATGTATACATTCATATACCTAATGTCTGTGTATGTACATCCAAACTCAGGATAACTAAAGCACACTTCCAGGGAAACACATACACACTCGTGTACATCAATGCATGCCCAGTACAGTACATGTACATGCTCGCACACACGCGCACACACACACACACACACACACACACACACACACACATTAACACACAAATGTATACAGCCACCCATTAGAAGCTCTTCCGGGTGCACAGATAAATGATCGCTGTAAAATAAAGCTCATCGTTCAGGTGAAGAATGAAGGACACACGCACACACATACACACACACACGTAGACACACACACACACACATAGACACACACACACATAGACACACACACGTTGTAAATAAATCTCTGTGGCGGGCAGGTGAGGAATGAGCCGGCAATAGGATTCCAGGGCCGCAGCGCACCGTTTACACTCAGCTCCTCTGGTCTTATCTGGCTGATGGGTGGGATAAGGGAATTATGAAACCACCCTGGCATCTGGGCCCTCCTGGGGGGTCAATGGCGTGATGAGAGACAGCTATGGGGAGACGGCAATTCAACCTCCTGCCACTCCCACCCACACACTCATGCACACACACATGCTCTCTCACACACACACACACATGCGCACACACACACACGTGTAAAAACACACACATGCTCACACAGACATATGCACACACACACACCGAAAACAGTAAAACACACACACACACACACTCATAGACACACAGATACACATACACTTTCATTCATTGAACTCCATTCTGCACAGCCAAATAGTTAGGCTGACACACACTCACACATGATGACATGAAGATGGACCCATATATTATACATATACAAATGCACACACACACACATACACACACACACACACACACAGAGAGAGACTGCGCACATACAATTCACCTGTGAACACCTTCCACTTTTCCATCAGCAATAGTGAGTTAATGAGAATGAATTGGTATTTGGGTGAGTGAGTGAGTGAGTGAGTGAGTGAGTGAGTGAGTGAGTGAGTGAGTGAGTGAGTGGGTGAGTGAGTGAGTGAGTGAGTGGGTGAGTGAGTGAGTGAGTGAGTGAGTGAGTGAGTGAGTGGGTGAGTGAGTGAGTGAGTGAGTGAGTGAGTGAGTGAGTGAGTGAGTGAGTGAGTGAGTGAGTGAGTGAGTGAGTGAGTGAGTGAGTGAGTGAGTGAGTGAGTGAGTGAGTGGGTGAGTGAGTGAGTGAGTGAGTGAGTGAGTGAGTGAGTGAGTGAGTGGGTGAGTGAGTGAGTGAGTGAGTGAGTGAGTGAGTGAGTGAGTGGGTGAGTGAGTGAGCGAGTGAGTGAGTGAGTGAGCGAGTGAGTGAGTGGGTGGGTGAATGAGTAAACCAGAGTGGGTGGGCAGATATCAGTGGACCAAATAGGGCATGGATAGGTGCTCACTCTAAGAAACAGATAGGTCTGCTTCCAGGGGTTTCCTTCCTCTGCATTCCTGCATGGCTGGCTCTTGTGACCCTGTCTCAAGGACAAGAACTGGAAATGGTCATATAACCTACTTCATGACCAGCAGCTCTACTGAAAATAAATACTACAGCAGTGTGGCATGCTGGGCAACACGGCATAGCTCGTATGTTTACATCATAGCAGCATCGTCAACTCTATCATTAGCACCACACCGGAGACATTAACATATAAATCCCAGTACAATCACCAGCTTTATTGGAATCGCTCAAAGCAAAAGTTAATTTCGCAAGGACGTTCAAGCGTCGGCAATACATTGCAAATTCAACCAGCATTTTAAACACGCTGTAGATGTGTCTGAGGGGGGTGATACTTGGCTTCTGATGTCACAGAACCTCGTAAAGCCACATGGAACGGATATGAGCAAAGGAGGTTCACTGCCATCGTAAATAAATAAATAAATAAATACTGTACGTCACTGAAAGTCAGGGAACCTCAGCGTCAGGCCATGTGTGATTCAGCGCCAGACCTCATGGTCTCAGCTCCAAGACGCACCCTGTGCCCGGGGCATAATTGAAGACCTGAACGAAAACTAACTGGCGGAAAGGGGGAAAAAAAAACAGAAAAAAGAAATGGAAGAAAAAGAAATGGAAGAAAATGTATACCCAGAGCTATAAGGTCAGCCTTTGCACTTGGGGAGCCCATTTCAGTGATAGGGTTCATAAAACTTCACCACACACACACACACGCACACACACACACGCACACACACACACATGCACACACACACACACACACACACCAGTTCTCTCCTCCCCAAAAATATGAAAATGAAAAATCATTACAACCTCCAGGGCCAAATTCTCGAAACGCTCCCCACCCTACCTCAATCAACTTCTGTACCTCCTACCCCACTACATACAACGTACACTTCAATCAAGAGCCTCCACCCCCACCCCCACCCCCATCCCTCCGCCACGACCACCACCCACCCACCCACCCACCGGTTCAACTCCCCACCAGCACCATGTTAATTTAATCCAACAACACTTCCGATGGCAGCCTGTTAATGTCAGAGTGGATTTCCTCTGTGCTCTCGCTGACCCAGAAAAGAGCACCACCCCAGCACTTCGCCAGGAACCTTCCTTGGTTTAGTGTTTCCCAACAAATGGCGAATATGCTTCAGAACCAATAAACGTACCTCAGATATTTATTGGCCTGTTACACAAGTATTCCCTTGCACCACCCCCACCCCCCTTCTTTTTTTGCAGAGTGTACCCCTCCCACACACACACACACACACACACACACACACACACACACACACATATGCACACACACACAACACACACACACAACACACACACACACATAAGCACACACACATTACGGAGAAACACACATGTACACCCACACACACTTCTTAAATCTGCTCCACCACCCACTAATATTTGCAAGTCTAATAAGAGATTGCAGAAGATGAAAGACCTGCTGTATGTTACAGTATGTAGACCTGCAGGACTGTGGGATATGGGAAGATGTGGTGTGTGTGTGTCTGAGGTAAAAGTGCTGATGGAGAGGAACATGCAGAGAGGAAATTGAGACCATGGCTTGATTAAAAGTCCCCCTTAAACATCTGAGCAGCAACAGCAACAGCATGTTTGGACATCACAGCTCTGTTTTGTTTGTTCTCTCTCTCTCTCTCTCTCTCTCTCTCTCTCTGTCGTTCTCCATCTCTCTCTCTGTGTATGTGTGTGTGTGTGTAGGTGTAAGCAGATTTAGGTGGAATATTCGCTAAAGTCATGTTGTATGTTTCACACTGTCCATGTCTGAGAATGATTCATAATTTTATAATTTCATAGTTGGTTGATGTCCATTGAGTCTTTTAGGGCTCAGGGCTTAGTGCTGGTGAGTGCATTGGGATTTAGCTTCAATCTCGCAGCTGAGCTGCAATCCGTCCACCCCCCCATCCCCACCCCACCTCCCTCCTCCACAAGGACAGCGACACCTCGAGTCAGGGTCACCACTACCTTCATCCGGTAAAACCCCTGGAAGAAGATACACTTCAGGCAGTCTACTTTCATGACCCAGCTTGTAGAGCCAAATGCTGAATGCAGCGGGACCTTGATTTTTGGGAAACTCTCAACTGCTACAGAAGATATCTGTGTCTGTGCTGCAAGTCACTTTGGATGAAAGCATCTGTTAATTGCTAGGTGTCAACGTAATTCAGTTCTAGTAGTCAAAGCAATGACAATTACACACGGCCTGACATGAACCACTCAAACAAGGTCACAAACTCTGGAAAGGCAAATGCCCATACAAAACAGTGCACCACAGACTGTCAGTGCATGCAGAAGATTAGAGACTCTTCCAACCCTAGATAGTTTGGAAAAAAAAGGATCATGATTTGACCACAGGCAGAGCACCCATCTCTCAACTGATGTCCCTGGCACTGATTCTGTGCCTGAAACAAAAGCCCCTCCTGGTTTTACACTCCCAAAAGATATCAGTCAGTATTGTGACTACATATGCTTTTGTTATGTAACAAATACCATAGTTTGGGTGAAGGGTCGTAACATTAATACCGAACACAGACATGAAATATGAAGTTTTTCAGAATGGTTTGAGATGACAGGCAATTCATTCCCAACCTATGTGTGGTGCTTGAAATGTTTTGGTTCGATGTGGTTTGTTTTGCCAAGTCAACAACACCCTTCCTCGCCTGGATTCCTCACAGTATCTGTAGCCCTCAGCTGAGTGTGGTGACCCGGCAGTCCTTTCTCACACCACACCAAGGTTTATGGCGGTGCATCTGTGCTTCCTGCATTTCTCTGGCCATTGTTCCGTCACGAGGGCTTATTCAGGGGTGGCCAAAACAGCTGCTTATCAATCCTCTTCCAACGGTGTCATCAATCAAACAGTAAATGTTCTCACCCACTGTGCAGCAGACAGGCATTTCCTTGGGATCAAGCCATTGCTAAGGTCTGGCCTAAGGTTTCCTCTTTCCTGCTTTGTCAGAAGCTCACAAATAATGAGCCCAGACATGCTGATCATCAACAATGGGCATGCCAAACAAATACAAGACATTTGTAGCTTGTCTAGACATTCCATGTCTAGACCCCAGTTTTACTTCATACCAATACACATATCTGATATTTAACAGATTGAATCAAGTGCAGATCAAGGTGGTGTGTCTT
The DNA here is from genome assembly GCA_015244755.2 of Tenualosa ilisha. Classification (NCBI taxonomy): domain Eukaryota; kingdom Metazoa; phylum Chordata; class Actinopteri; order Clupeiformes; family Clupeidae; genus Tenualosa; species Tenualosa ilisha. The sequence goes on along the minus strand of PYXC01000316.1, from coordinate 1,991,272 downwards.
ATCCATGACGCTGGTAAAGCACAGGGGGAAACAACTTAGAATTGTCCTCCAAAGGTTGATGGAGATAAGTGCAATAGGCAAGCCCAGAGCAATCTCCCTGTGAATTAAGCTGACTTATGTTTCCCGGGCAAGGGTCTGGACTCCAGAGGGGTCAGGCGTCCAGGGTTCAGGCTTCTGTGTCCAAACCTTACTGGAGACTGGAGATTATTTCCACATCAGGGTTTGTGAATGACTAAGTACATTTTATGCCAACTTCAAGCGTTTCTCCAGTGCTTTTGTGTTTCAAGTTCAGCTAAAGAATAGATAGAATAATTAAGAAAGTGTTCCAAACAACTCTTTATCATGTGACTCATTGCTTTGTTATTTCCAATAAATCATTTGTTAACAAAACAACAATGACTTTGGCAAATCACTTACACATTTACACTCTCATTAGATCAAACAAACTATTACAACCAACTGCATTACAACTTACTAGCATGGATAAGATATATGTCTAAATATGTAGACTTGTTCCTCTGAATAGACAGAATTGCTCAACGCAGACATTTTAGCGTCATTAATGCTGTGTTTATATTATCTTTTTTGTTACAATGAAGCCATTGCCCTTGCTGTCAATGGGATCACAGCACTTCACAGACACAGCATCACAGCACGCCACAGCAAACTTCAAAAGCATTAACAAGCCATGAAGCAACAGAGCTAAACATACGCAGCCCAACAGACAGAGACACTGCATTAACACACTTAAAACAACACAGACTTAGACATTTTACACTGGAAAACATCGAGGGAAAGAGCAGAGCTGTTAGGAAGGGTGCAGGTGCCCCAGATGGTCCATGTGAAGTGTTCCTATTTATGAGTACAGGCCTGAAAGACTTGGGATGATACTCACCCCATCTGTCTGTCTGTGTGTGTGTGTGTGTGTGTGTGTGTGTTCTCTGTGTTCTGTGTGTGTGTTTCTCTGTGTTGTTTTCCTGTGAATTGTCTCTGTTTGTGCCCGTCTGCTTCTCGTAACATTACAAATGAAATCCAAATGGTGCCTTTTACTAGAAGTACCAGCTTATATTTCAACCACATTTATGGACACCAAAATAAATTCTACTGTTTGAAGATGATAAGATCTCACCGCAGGCATCTCCACGTTTGAAGTCTTTCTCAGAGAAGCACTGCAATGTGCTGAAATTTGCAGGGTGTCTGACCAGAAGAGTAACACCCCTCTACATACAGTAGGACTACAGTTGAGTGCAAGTGTGAATTTTGTTGATACAACTTAGAGTGCAAGCACAAGTTTTTGCTGACAAGCATAAACAATAAATCAGAGGGGCTGTTGATTAAACTGTAAAAACACAAAACGCGTAAAAACACAAAACGGTCAAAAAATACTACTACTACAACAAAAAATCCTCTATCCTACTAATGTTTTTCTCAGTATTAGTTTATAAAGAAGTGATTATGGCAGAGGAGGCTGTTTCTCTTTATCCGAGACAAAAGAAACACATTTTTCCAACATATGTTTACGACACATTGACTTCTCCATGTCTGCAACAAGCCTGAGACACTGCTGCGTTTTTAATCTTTTATTCATTAGAGTCAGTTTATGCCATTTCTAGTCTAATTACTTTGATTTTTCCCTACATGTGCCTGCTGCTTCCAGACTTTATTTTCAATAGCTCTGTGACAAAGACCAAGCCACAGTATGTCTGTTGGGGTGTGTATGTGTGTGTATGTGTGTGTGTGCGTGTGTGTGTGTGGGTTGGGGGGGGGGGGGGTAGAAGCCATGTGTTTGAAATCCTTCGCTTGGCTGTTTTCATTTTGGCCCAGAGATTTAGATTAGGCTCACCTTCAAGTCTGTCACACATGCTTGACAAGCTCTAGGCAATACATTGTTGTTGTCTTTTTTTTCAATTATTTTTCACATTGATGAGTAGTAACACTATATCAAACTACCAAAGCTGAGCTATGCAAGATGTTGAGAGTGTGGTCATGCTTAACTTGTGCCTGTCATTAACATCTATCCATTTACAGGTAGCTCCAGCTTGATGAGTGCCACCTTTAGCTGTTTAATGTGATGGGCTAATGGACTTTGTATTGTAATAATATTTACGCTAGAGCTTATGAAGAGACTTCCTAATTATTAAATACATTATATACATTAAAATATACATACATAAATGAATATATACAATCATATAGTCAACATGCTCATATTCAAATATGCTTTGTACTCTTTCTTTTTTCTGCTTGGATGCGTCTGTGCTGAATGACTATATTCTAATGTAAACATCCAAACAGGCTCAGCAGACTTGGGGATGGGATGGGAGCTGGGCCGGCTGTGTCGTGGGCGAGGCCAGCTTACGGCTGATCCGGAGAAATTCCACGCACGGCGGGGGAATGCTGTAATCATGGCGGGGAAACTCAGGGGCTCTGGGCTCGCAGCACACACACACACACACACACACACACACACTCAGGGCTCTGCTGAGTCTCAGACGGACATTTTTTCTGACTGGTTCTGTCTGAGGGTGGGGCGACACCGGCAATCAGGGTATGTTTCTTTACATCTCCGACTAGGACTGTTTTAGGCCTCATGTAACTCAATATGTATACATACATAGGCGCAGAAGCATGGACACACACACACACACACACACACACACAGGCCGGCACACACACATGCATACATGCTCATGCACACATGAGTCCACGCACACACACTGGTATTCTTCACCCACATTATCCCATGATTTAGCCACATGCTATGCTAAAAGAGCAGGCTCCAGATGTTTCTGATGTTTTCAATAAAAAATCAGATGGGCCCTCTTCATGTAATCTTCATGTTTTATTTTGGACTAAAGGGGACAGAAAATATTACCTTTCAGTATCATGTTATAATACCTAAATCTCTTTAAAGAAAAAAAAAATGTAGTCTTTTTTTCCAATGAGGGGTATAGTAGTGGCATAAATCTTTGTAGAGTTGCAGAGAAGGAAACTCTTGCGCTGAGGAACAAGAAGCACATGTAGCAAGCAAGCTACCAGGAAATTGGGATAGTCTTGTATGATTTTATAGGGATCTTGGGCATGGCCCTTCAGATTAATTAGGACGTGGAGCGCAGAGGTATTTTTTACAGGAAACTAAGTATAGAGCCCCCACCGGGAGCCCCAGGGCAGCAAGCATGAGTCAGGAGCATGGAAGAGTCTGTAACCAAAGGAGGAGGGAAAAAACGGATAATGCAGGTCATATGCACACACAAGGAAACACACACACACACACACACACACTCACAGTAAAACACACACACGGTTACAGGCACACACACAAACACCCTGATGTAAAGTCTCACACACACACGCATGCACACACACTCACACAGAGGAACAAACCTGTGGCCACATATCCAAGAACAAGGGAACGTATTAAAGGCTACGCTCCACTATTTAATGATCTGGTCAACTGTGGTCACACAGGTACTTTGGATTCTTCAGGTTTAAAGGCCCAGAACAAAAGCAACAGAAACAGCACTAGTTCAACATGGAAAAAAACACACATACACACATAAACACACACACACACACACACACGCACACATACGTACAATGATTCCTCCAAGTTTTCACGGTAGCCAGAGCACATTTACCCAACATGCAGTATAAATTGTCCAAAATCACCTTGGCAACATTGCTATGGCGTACAAAAAACAAACAAGCTTTTGTGCGTGTGTGTTCATTTAATTATGTCCATGTGTGTATGTGGGTGTTTTCTGTGTGTTTTGAAAGCACGTGCCGGCGTTTGTGTTATGTTTGTCGTAACATTAGTGTGTGTGTGTGTGTGTGTGTGTGTGTGTACTTGTGTATGTGAGTGAGTGCTTATGTGTAAAGGCATGTAATCCTTGTGTTACTTCAGCCTTGGTCTTTGCCTTTTCTACACTGCAGAACCCTGGGTGAGGCTGGACGGAGTGTGGGGTTTAGGCCGTAGTTGGGGTGCCTAGCCCAGCGCAGTGTCAATACAAGCCGGGGATAAATGTATGTTTGCACTATCTAATGCAGCGGTTCAAAGGTGAAGGGGCCAGGGTTTTAATGTTCCTGTGTTTATTTATCTAGTGTTGTACTTGGCAAAGAAACACTCCATGCGGCTGCTGCACGACCTCCACTCCCACTCTACTCCCCTCCACTCCCACTCTACTCCCCCCCCCTCCCCTCCTCCCCTCCTCCCTTCTCTTCTCCCTCCACCTCCCCACTCCTCCCCACACCTCCATTCTGTGGGACACGTTAGTGAGCTCATAACTTCCCTTATTAACCCCCATCCCCACCCACACACACACACACACACACACACACACACACACACACATACACATTGCACACACACATAAATCATACACACTCACACACACACTCATTCACTAAAGCAAAGCAACCCCAACCCCAACCCCCCCCCACCCCCCCCAATGTGTGACATCACAAAGGCACGCTGCTGAAACGTCAGCGGATCCTGAGCAGCGTTGGCTGGAGGACTGGATTTACTGCGTGGTCTCTCCCACTTCCTACAGGGACGCTTTTAGTGGGGTTGGGGTGTTTATGGGAAAGAGAGAGAGAGAGAGAGGGAGAGAGAGAGATTGTAAGATTCTTCGATCAGTAATAAAACAAAGCAAATGCTTGTGCACACACATAAATTACTTACACACACAGACATGCACATCCTCTCTCTCTTTCTTTCTTTTTCTCTCTCTCTCTCTCATCTGTTTGTCTCTCATGCACACACAAGTACACACACTCAATAAAGAGAGTAAACAAGGGGGCCTAAGTATCTGACTCACATATACACATAGCGACAGACATCCTTCTAGTATACATTTTTATCACCTTTTTACCGCTCTCTCTCTCACACACACACACACACACACACATACAGCCATACGCAATCTCCATCCAATACAAAGTCCTACAACTGTATCAAAACATTGATAAACGATCAGTTTCCCCCACAGAGCCTTGGCTGGGCCAGGAGAGGCCACTGGGCCTGACCTGTGCTGGGAGGGGACCCAGAGAGTCGGCCCATGCCACAGGCTGCACCAAATAAACACTTAAGCCATTTTATGTGGCCGGCCCACAGTAAGTGGATAGCGCTGGTCCTCCTTCCGCGGGGGGTCGTAAAATCGACATGTCTGTAAATCCAGACTTTTATTGACACAAGACTGCATGCATGCGCTCGGAGAGATTTTGTTTGCTTATTCCATGATTGTTCTATTTTCTTTGTCTCTGTAATTTTTTTTTTGTGGGGGGGGGGGGGGGTGGGTATGTGTCCGGCTCTGTTTATTTTTTGAACTGTTCAAAACCCCTGCTGGGTGTGGCTACGATCAAGCAGAGATGCTGCTCATGGGACCCAACACTCACAGGACACTGAGGGAGGCTTGCCAATATAAGCAGTAATTGTGCACACATCCACATTGCCATCTGATAGCTCCAATTCTGTTGTATGGCTCATCTGCTTATTTTACCGTAATGCTGACAAAACCATACATTAGCTTTATACTCTTCCTGTTTACATATGGAGACACAAAGAGGGAGTAACCGATGTTACACAGTATTTATTTTATTTAGTTAACTTTCCGAAGTTCACACTGCGTTTCAAGTCCAAAGCTATTTGTCTTGCACTGGTAATCTGAGTCACTCTAATAGTTCAAGTCCAGAACCTAAAGGCTTGTCTATCCCTGCTTTAGCATGCATGAAGGTTCACCCAAGTTCAAAGAAGCAGTCAGGTGGATCATCCACTGGAACAGGCCAATCATCTGCAGTCACACCCTGTCTAACATACACTCCCCATCCTGTGCCCCCCAAGCAACAGATGGAGATGCTGCAGAGGGAGGGGGAGAGAGAGAGAGAGAGTATGGGAGTGTGTCAGAGAGAGAGAGAGACAAGAGAGAGACAGAGTATATGTATGTGTAAGAGAGAGGGAAAGAGAGAGAGAAAGAAAGAGAGAAAGAGAGTATGTGTGTGTATGAGTGTAAGGAGAGAGGGAGAAAGAAAGGGAACGAAGGAGAGAGAGAGAGAGCGAGAGCATTACTGTACTGTATGTTTGTGAGAGTGTGATGCACACTTGGAGATAGAGACTACATTTTATGTGTACATGTCTCCATTTTATTTCTTTATGTGTACATTCTGTATGTTTGCTTTACACACACATCTATGAGCAACCACACACACACGTGTGTGGACACATGTGTGCGTCACTGCATGGACTCATCTGTGCCCTGTGGGGATGCTCCTGCCTGCCGTAGTTCTCTCGACCTGAGGATGGCGCCAGTGAGCCTCTTCTGTCTGCCTAGTTCCCACAGACACTGTCTCACCTCCCTGCTGCACACACAAGTTACACATTTAAACTCGGGGCCACACACACACACACGCATACACACACGAGCAAGAGAAACATCGACAACCGCAAGACGGTGGTGTCAGTGAGGACGCTCGTCAGATCCGGGTCTTTGATGTGGGGCACTGATCACTGTGAAGACGGCATTCCGAAGGAGGTGAAGGAGGCGAAGGAGGCGAGGTTCTTTGTGGCCTGGCTGCAGGAGTCAGTTAGTTGTTGCTCTCGTTGTTGAGTGGTCTGAACTCATTCCTGACCCAAAGTTCAAAGTTCTCAAGCAGTAGGTTCCCTTTGGGGAGCGAGGAAAAGGTCACGCCATCAAAACATACCCACAGCTCCTCTGTGTCCTCTTAGCTCTTGCTTTTTACCCCCCCCACCCCCAACCACCACCACCACCCCCGCCCCTCTCTTTTTTCTGCTATTTCTCTCTCTTTCTTTCTCCCCTCTTTTTTTCTCACCCCTTAAGTTTTCTCTCTCTCTTGAACTTTCTCACACTTGCAAGACTTGCATCCTGTGCTCTCTTCACATATTCTCTCTCTCTCTCTCTCTCAGATACCTCCTCATTTCTTTCTCCCTCTTTTTCTCTCCCTTGTTCTCACCCCCCCTCCTTTCCTTCCTTCACCCCCCACCACCCCACATTAATGAGATGTGCCAGTCAGAGGTGGCATCCCTGCTGTTTAAAGCTCAGCACACATCACCTCAGGACTCGGGGACGGGAGGAGTAGCCATCACCGATCAGGCTGGCTGGAACTCTGGAATGCCCCCTCCCCTTAACTCCTCCATACCAAACTCACCAGGAGTAACCCCCAACTCCTCATCCCCTCACCCCACCCTACCTACCATCACTACCACCCTAGAGCCCAGTGCCATAATCTGAGGGTGGAGTCCGTGTGAGAGAGAGAGAGGGGTGGGGGGATCAGAGAGGTAGCCAGCCTGTGGGAAAATGAAGTGGAGGAGTGAAGGAACGAGAGGAACTTCTGCACCTTTTCAAATCTCCCCCCAACCTCTCACCCTAACTACCACAACCACCACCACTACCCTCTCTCTCTCTCTCTCTCTCTCTCTCTCCATCTTCCAGCCCAGCATTGCCTCACTGTGGGCAGGGTGAGAGAACTGGGAAAGGGGGTCCCTGCAGCCATTTCATGGAAGAAATCCAGCAAAGTGACCCCACACAGGCAAGCGGATAGACTCAGAGAGGAGAGGTCTGCATCGGGAATTAGGAGGGAGCTCTAAGGACGGGAATTTGATCAGAATCCTGAAATGCTCCCTGTGCTTAGTGACTCTCACCAGCAAAAAGAAAAACAGCTAGGAGGAAGAGAAAAAGAATGACAGAGAAAAAAGGAAAAAGAGAAAAGGGAAGACAGGATTAGAGGAAAGAAAGAAAAGAAAAAAGGAGTGAAAACTATATAAAAGAGGCCTCTGTGATCTCACCTTCTCTTCCCTTCTCTGATAAGCCATCGCCTCCCACCATCTGATTTTCAGGAGCTTGTTTCCGGAACGTGTCAGCGTCAAGGAACACATTCATGTTTCATTCTCCCCAAAAAATCACATAGATTTATGGTGCAACCCAATGCTTGCGCCGGCCAACATGAACGGGCAGGCGGTGCAGTGCCCTTTGCTGGCCTTAGTGAATAACACTCCAATGGGCTTAAAACAGCGCTGTGTTATGAAACTTTAGACATTAATGAAGCCCTGTTTAGGGACATTTTATTAAGAATAATGAAAAAGATGTTCGCTACCGCTCAGGTATTTTTATGATTTTATTTTTATGGGGTCTTGATTCTCTCTCTTTTTTACCTAGGGTTACCCCCCCCCCCCCGGCCCCCCACTCCTCTTTCTTTGCCTCGGTTTACATTTGCTTTACTGCCCCCTTTCCGGAGTTCAGCTGGAAATGCTCTGCCTTTCCCCAAGAGTCTTTTATTGCCCTCTAACATGGTGTTGGGACACTGAATACTCTGCAGGCCTCCAACATGAGAAATAACCCCCTGACAGTTCACCAAAGAGAGAGAGAGAGAGAGAGGGAGGTAAAGAAAAAAGGAGAGGAAGGGAGGGAGGGAGGGAGAGAGAGCGAGACAGAGAGAGGGGAGAGCGAGGTGTCTGGTTAACTAACTGGTGTCTGGATTTTGGACAAAAATGCGCTGGGTGTTGTGTTTCGAGACAGCCCTTCAGCTGTTTTTTGGCATTTCTGGTCAGGAAGCGCTTTTTCTGTTAATTTACGACATGAGCGCCATGTTTCAAAAACATTGTTTTCATCAAGACACGCTCTTAAGTCCATGTCAGTGTAAACAGTTTTGGCGGTGGAGTTCATCCCCTTGACTGATGACCGACTGCAGCATGTGTTATTGTTTCTTTCTCTATTACGATGATTGAGTCGTTTCATTTTCAAGCTTTCCTTCTCTTTTGTTCATTTTTTTTTCCTTTCCTTCTATTTTTTTTTCTTTTTACCTTTTTCGCTCCCATCCCATGTCTGAGATTCATGCTATCTGAATGAATTTCAGCAGCATCTGTTAGATATTGCTGAGGATGAGGCATTGAGGGATGTTCATTCTGGGGAGTCCGAAATGAATGGGGTTTGGAAGCAGAGGGCTGAGATTAATTTGATTCCGTCCACTATCCTTTGCAATCCTAGAAGCTTGAAGAGGAATTCCAGATCTTAATTTGGACTTACATTTCATGCCCCCTTCTAAACCAGACAAAGAGCCAATTTGCCAAGGCATCTGGATCCTGTGGTAGAACAGACTTGGTGTACACAGCAACCCCCTTCCCACCCGCCCACCCCTCGTCATCCCCTTCCTGAACCACACACACACTAACACACATATGCATACACACACACACACAGATGTAGACATACACAACACTCTCCTCTCTTCAACCTCACTCTTACCCTGATACATCCATACACTCCTATGCACACATGCACAAATACAAACTCTCTGTGAAGCATGCATGCATACAAGGAAACTGCATAGAAACAGGAACACACATTAAACACACACACACACACACATATATATATATATATATATATAGTATTTATTGACATACACAAACAAACACATATATTTACACTGACACACACTCCTACCACACACACTCTCATGTCCGCGCACACACATACACACATACACACACACACACACACACACACACAGACAGACAGACAGACAGACTCATACCACTCAAACACACATACCATCCTTCCTCCCACCCACCCGACATCCTCTGAGCCCATCCTGGTCTGTTTATCATATAATCTTGAAAACAGAATGAAACATGAAAGGGCGAGTGCTCGCGAGAGCCCCTTTGGATCCAGTGGAAATGTGACATCTCTGGAAACGTTTATCCTGTCATAGCGGGGCCAAGCCGCGCTTCAAAGTGTGGTGCGAGGAATGAATTAACGTTTGCTTCTGTACTAAACTTCTTCCTGTCGCAATCCTCCCCTTCCATACAGGCAGATTATGATCATTAAAAATAGCAGTTGTGTGTGTGCGTGTGTGTGCGGTGTGTCTGTATGAGAGTGGTGTGTGTGTGTGTGTGTGTGACTGTGGGAGTGTTCGGGCGGGCGGACAGGCGGGCGTCTGTGTGTGTGTGTGTGTGTGTCTGTGTGTGCCGACGTGTAGGTGCCGCTCAGGCGTTTCATTTTTTTTTTTTGCATGTGCTGAGGCTTACGCGGCACTTATGATCATTTAATATGAAGGCATATTTGACATAACTTCCGTGCAAAAGCCCAGTGCATCAAACTCACATTCAGGATAAACACTGCCACTGTACGGAACCTCAGAGGTGGTCTAGTCTACTCTTCCGCCCCTACAGTCTCACACTAATGGGATACTCTACTACTACTGTCTCTCTAAGAAAGAGGGACTGAGAGTCATCTTGTTGTGACCCATCAATAATCTCTTTAGTGTTTGTAAAGTGATAGGTCAGAGTACTTCCATGGCCATGGCCCTGTTGTTAAAACTCGCCGAGTGCTGTGAGCAGGAAGAAGAACGGCAGAATTTGGTATGACACAGACCGAATACTGAACTGGCAGCAAATGCTAACTGAATGGGGCTATAATGCTAACTGAAAGTCCTATGGATGAGTACTCCAGACTATTGCTTTAATAACTAGATTTGATCATTTGGTGATTTGGTGATTAATCAAATTCATAGTCATATCGATCACATTCATCAAACCTGAATGGTGTAGGGGAAAAAAATCTGTTGTTTTTTTACCGTCAGATTTTTACCGTTTTGTAATATCTGCACCCCAAACAGTGTCAACTTCACATTACAAAAACAGAATGACACTGAATGACAACAGTCATAAACATTAAAAAGTGCCATGAATGTTCATGATCGATGATACATGACATATGATACATGATGATAGACATCTTTAAATAAAGTGTTGGCACCGCTTGGCCTTACTCATGCTGTGTATTTGAATATGTATTTGAATGAAAATAATCTCTGAAAGACTTTACGGCCTGCTAAAATGTTTCAAAATTTTGAATTAAATACAGGCCTCCATAACCAGAGCATCAAAATCTCTCTTAACTAGGAGAGGAGGAGAGAGATTTGCCTACCACTCTCCTCCACAGCAGCACTTTGGATCTGTCCTCAGTCAGATAACATGCTGCCTTGTGTCAGCTCCTGACTCACTGTCTCTGTCCCCCCATGTAGGTCAGGATTCACAATTCACCCATCTTCCCAGCAGTCTGAGGGTCAGACAGAGCAGGCTGGAGGGACAGGGTGGAGTGTTGAGTGAGTGGGCAGTGTGGGGGGGGGGTGTCTGGGGGCACCTTCTCAGACCTGGTGAGCAAAAGGTCAAGAGAAGCACGTTACCTACAGACTCAGAGCAATGAACACCTCCAGAGCAAGCAGGGAGCACACAAACACATGCAAGGGTCAGTCTTTCTCTCTCACACACACACACACACGCACACACACACACACAGACACACACACACAAACAAACACAAACACACACACATGGATGTATACATTTCAACAACAAAGAGGCACTCACATGCCCATGCATTCACAATCGTAAACATATACACACAAACACACAAGCACAGTCGCTTTACATCACACTGTGTCTCCCCATCTCCCCATCTCTCTCTGACACACACACACACACACACACACACACACACACAGACATTCACACACTCAACAAAGAAAGGAATGCTGTTTGCTCACTGCAGTCATCCATGAAGAACCTCCATCTCAACAGTGGACTAGACAATCTCTTCTGTTTCATGGCACGTCCCTGTCCACACACACACACACACACACACACACACACACACACACATCCTCTACAGCCCCCCTCCCCAATTTAACTGCACAAAAAGATGCGCCATGGCACTTTCCTTTTCACCCTACCATGCAAACCCCCTGCCCCCCTTTTTCTACCTTTGTATCAGTTGAAAGGCATATGGTTACTGCCATTTGATTCCGCGACTGAAAGTGCCTTTCACTTAACAGCAGTTCAGAAAGAGGTCAGACTACAGCAAACAGAAATATTGTGTGAGAAAGGCTCGCTTTCTAATGCCTAAGTGATGTGAAGACACGGAGGGAGAGAACGAGAGAGAAGAAAGAGAGAGGGAGAGAGCGAGAGAGAGGGGAAAGGAAAAGAGTATGAGATCACATTACATCTAGTCAAACAGCAGGGGAAAAAAGAATGTCATGCACATCCTTGTCAACGAGGAATTACATTAAGTCTAGCTATGAAACAACTCAGGGCTCCGATGGGGGGAATAATTTATGACAAGACCATAGGAGCATTCATAATTGATTGATCAGCACATCCCGCCAGAAGATCAAATCCCTGACAAAGCCCTCCTACCCCCTCCCCGTCCTCACACTTTGGCACCCCAGCGTAGTTAACCTGTGATCACGATGACAGCACTAATGAATTAGCAGGCTAAAAATAACATCGTCGGTCCAAATGTGCCAACATGGTGGCATTCATCTCCGGCCGCCATGGCATTTAGAGAGTCCAGTATGGCACGATTTCTTTTTTTCCCTTCTCCTTTTTGATTGATCTGAGACGCATCAGAGAATGTCACTCTCTGTTTTTTTTTCCTGTCTTAATCTGTAACACGATGAGCATGTGTTTAGATCACAAAGCTGCAGAGCCACTCTGGGCTATCTGGTCTCACCAGGCCTCATTGTGTCGTGGCGGTAAATGATTCATGTCAGCCGTGCCTCCGCTGACCCTGTTTGTTAAAAGACTTGTACCTGACAACTCTAAGCCTACTCGCCCTTTAAAAAGAAAACCTTTGCTGCCCATCCAGGAGCGGTTCTCCGCTTTCTGTTATGCCCCGTGTTGGCAGGCAAATGACTCCTAGGATATGTTAAGCCGCACATTTCAACTTACAAATTTCCACACAGTTTTGTTGAAGAAGAAGAAGAAGAATTAGTAGAGGAAGAACAAGAAGAGGAAGAAGAAGAACAAGGAGAAGAAGAAGAAGACAAAAATGAACATCATCAAGAAGAAAAAGAAACAGAAGGAGAAAAGGAAGAGGAGGAAGAGGAGGAAGAAGAAGAAGAAGGCAAGAAGATGAAGAGGAGGTGAAGGAGATGGAGAGAGGGAATGGAAGAAGAAAGAGGAAGAAATGGGGTGATGATGTCATGCTTTATGGTCTCCAACAACTCCAAGACAAATATTTTCCTTGGCACCACAAGCCCTCCACTGAACTTTCTACTCGATTCACTTTCAGACTCAAGGGAACCACACCAAAAACCCCAGCGAGGGGAAGCCGCAGAGAGAGGCAGCCCGTTACATCAAAGCCCACTGTTGACTGAGGGAGGTTACTCAGTGTAAAAAAAAAGAGAGAGAGAGAGAGAAAAAAAAAACTCTTCAGTCCCCAATGTGGCCCTTCATGTTGGCTGCTAAAATTTGAAGGGAACCTCTGGGGTGAAGGAGAGGATATCTCTGACATGGCTCGTATTTTATTCCTCTGTCAGCCTGCTATCTCTCAGCAAGTCTGGGTGACAGAATCAGAGAGAAGACCCCCCTCCCTTGCCCACCCCTCAACCCTCACTCCCCACCCCCATCCGCACCCCTCTCCTCCTCCTCCTCGACAGATTCACTCCCTAAGGGAATAGGCTTGCCAGGGAACGAGCATAAGATGTAAAAAAGAGTGATGAGCCTGTAATCCTTGTTAAAGTTTGCAACACTCTGTGACTGTTTAATTTGTGCCATAACTACAGTTGCACCATCAGTCTCTCACACTGTGTCTTAATGACTGAACTTGGTGCACCTTCTCTGCGATAATCATTGAACAGCTTAACAGTGAAAGTAAATACTGTAGCATTTCTATGTTTATTTTGGCCAAGTTCTGCAGGTTGTAATACAATGTTAAGACAATACTATTGTGAAATGCAGACATATGCTATGAGAATGTATATGACATGCTGGCAAGACTTACTTGTTGGCCAGACAGAAGCCTATGAAAACATTTCACATCCAGTTTGTGAGTGTCAAAGGGTGTGTGTGTGTGTGTGTGTGTGTGTGTGTGTGTGTGTGTGTGTGTGTGTGTGTGTGTAATTGCACTCTTGGATAGAATGGAAGAGTTCCACCATAAATCTGTCCCTCATCAGGGTCACATAATGAAAAGGACCCCCCCCCCCCTCATCATAAAACATCTGTAACAGTTCCATCCGCCACTAACGTGTAATGGGGTAATTACTGCTGGAGGGAGGGGACGTGCATCAGCATGAGAGCATTCTGAGTCCTTTTGAGCCCCCTTCTGTTTAAGTTTCTCCCAAAGGAGCCAACAAGAGAGTGTGTGGCCACTTTGGTTTCCAGTGTCTGTCATCACCTTATGGGACAGATCTATAAAACATCCATAAAACAAATCCATCAAACAAAACTTTTTTTGATATTATGGCAAATTTTCTAGCAAATTTTGGGGTCTAGATTGGCTGCCATGCTACATGTCAATGAATTAGTAAATATTACCATTAACATTGGTTCTCTGTGTGATTTTTGCAGCATGGTTGCAGTGCTCGCTGTGCCGTGTAGAAGCCAGTCAATAGCCTTATAGTATAATAGCAATGCAAGTTGATTAAATGTTGAATAAACATTTTTCAAATATATTTCCATCTTCCCAGTATATTCATGTGACTTGAGCTTGCATGTGTAAGACACAGACAGAGAATCCCAGGGGGTACACAGGGGTCACAGGAAAGAGAGATGGATAGAGAGAGAAGGGGAGAGAGAGAGAGAGAGAGAGAGAGAGAAGAAAGCCCTGACTGAACTTAGAGTGACAAACACTGACCTCCACAAACAGGAAAACACAATCGGCCTCACACGCCCAACACCCCCTTAAACACACACACACACACACACACACACACACACACCCTTTCCCAACCCCTCTGTGTGATGATAAGCCATGCTCATCCGATCTGAAATTGCATTATTGATGTCTGATCTTTTCTGGGGGGTTGGCCCAGGCTAGGCATCTTCCACACCTCCTAATCAAGCGTAATTGAAGGTTAACTGTATTCCACCGGGCCTGAAACGCTAGACAGGTAAGCCGCCGCTCTGCACCACACCGCCTCATGATTAATGTAGGCTTCCCAGCCATCGGGGGGCTATGACCTTTTGAGACGCCCCAGGCACCATTTTTAAGTGAAAGCTGCGCCATCACAGAGCAGGCCTGAACTGAGCTAAGCTGTGCCTGTGTCCATCATGTGCCTTTGACCCCCCACCCCAAACACATACACAGACTCATACACACACACACACACACACACACACACACACACCTTTCACTGCCCCAGCTGAGCCACAACCTCTCTGCTCCTGTTTCTCTGATGGTGACTCGACTCGGTCTCCCCCTAACACATCCACCTCCATGTCTCTGGATCTCTTGTTTGTTCTCTTCCGTGTCTCCCTGTCCCTGTCCATCTTTTCAAGGTCCTGAATCACCACTGACCTCCCAGGCAGGCACAACTGAATACCACACTCAGAGAAAGCAAGGTTTGATAGATTGGGGTGTGATTTCATTGGCTACGGTGATATGAAAGAGATCGGGAGGCAAGGAAAAACTACAGGAAGTTGTATTGTTACTTCTGGACAAAGGACAAGAAAATAAATGTCTTGTCTCAGTTGTAAACAATAAAACCCTGAACAGAAGCTGTGGCTGAAGAGAGTATGTGAAAAAAATTAAAAGTTTAGGCAAAATTAAAAAAAAAATTAAAAAGCGTACAAATATATCAATAGTTTAAAATGATCAGTTATAAAATACTGATAGTTTTAAAATTCTAATGCATAGGCCAGTCTCTGGCATATACAGCGTACAGATGCCACTCTACCTGTGAACTGACAGAGAGGTCACGTCCTGACCCTGACCAGCAAACATCAGCATTGTCCTAACCACTGAGCATATTTACCTTGCTTTCAGCTTAAATGGAGACACACACACTGCCAGATAAGTAACACTCACATGGACGTGCGTGGTGTTTGGTCATTCACTTACACACACACACACACGCACCACACACACACACACACACACACACAAAAGGGAGGTTCATCAAGCCAGGAGCGGGGCTAACGACCTGAGGGTGTTGCTGGGAGAGCTCCCGTTGTCAATGGATTGGTCAAACAAGAGGCTCTCTGGCTTCAGCAAAGCTGTGGACAGAGGGGGGGGGGGGGAGACACCTGACCAGAGAAATGTCAAGAAAGAAGAGGTAGATGGGTCACTCCACCGGTTCCCTCTTCATAAAACAAACAACAAAAGAAGCCTGGTCAGCGTGAAACAGATCAATAACTTCTGGAGGGCAAGTTGTTTACTAACTAAAAATAGCCCTTTCATGGTTTTTCCCACCTCACAGGGAATATAGAGCTTTGAAAACTGTAAAACTACTTGTTAGACTTCAGAGTGGTCTGTGCTGAATAATGAATGAATAAACTAAATGTATTTGTGAGAATACACTCCCATTACAATTAGCATGTTTGCTAAAGTGAGATATTGTGCATGTGAAACTCAAGAGACTGTAATGTGTCCTGGGGCAGTAAGACCCACCGAGAGACAACAGGAGGTCCACTACCTCTAATGAAGTACAGGGGTGAATTGTGAACCAGCACTGCTCCCACAATACTGGATGCTAAGTTTAAGGGAGGTGGCGGTAGTGTGTTTATTTGTGTGTGTATGTGTGTGTGTGTGTGTGTGTGTGTGTGTGTGTGTGTGGTGTGTGTGTGTGTGTGTGTGTGTTTATGTGTGTGTGTTGTAAGTATGTAAGAGGCTTCTGACTGCCCTCTGTCCACTCTGGAGAGGATAAGAGATCAACAGATGCCCCATTAGAGGGGACATCCCAGCCCTTTTGTTATGCTACTGGTGCCCCATCCTGTTTCTCTCTTTCTTTCTCTCTCTCTCTCTCTCTCTCTCTCTCTCTCTCTCTCATTGCTGGGAGCAGCTGCCAAGTGCAGGCTCCTCTCTCTCTCGCTCTGCTATTTATGACCCGTCTCTCTCTCATCTTGCCCAGCCACAGGCTGCTGAAGAGCTGTGGCATTATTCAACAGAGACGAGTTCACACATTTGATCCACAAATCTCCACAACTCTGTACCTCACTCTCTCCCTATCTCTCTTCTTCTCTTTCAGTCTATCTCCCTCTCTCTCTCTCTCCCTACCTATCTCTCTTTCCCTTTCTCTCTCTCTCTCTATGAATGGAGCAGTCTCCTTGCTCTGAGCCCTTTCATTTAGTTTCAAAGGAAACAACTCAGACAAGACTCAGAAAGAGAGAGTTATTGAGTGTGTGTGAGAGAGAGAAGGAGAGAAAGGGAGTGAGAGAGTGAGAAAGTGAGTCAGTGAGAGAAAGGAAGAGAGATTGTAAGAAAGAAAGAGAGAGAGAGAGAGAAGCTTGACCTCTGGCTTCAGGGCCCAAGCAAGTGTATTTAATGTTTGGGCCCTCCCCCTGTCTTTGTATGCTGTCCAGCGGCTCAATACAGAACAGCACATGAGGTCAGGCCGGGCATCTGCCACTCCTGAACACGTCCCATCAGCCCATCTGTGTAAGCTGATGTCCTTCTGGCTCCCTACACACACACACACACAAAGACATACACTCTCTGTTGCTCATGTACCAGACTCCCCAAACGCAAAGGTGTACCCCATAAACCACCACACACACCTTTTCACACACGAGCACATCCTCTATATCTAAATTCACAAATGTGTGCAGACACACACATACAGTTTAAACAAACATTTTACCGTTGAGATATCAGACGCATCTAGACCAATAACAAATTGCAGTGGGCTTGTAGGTATGTACAGGATGAACTTAACACTCTGTACACAGTTCACACACATCAGTGCACACAATCTATGAGTGCACTGATGAATCTATGAGGAAACACACACACACACACAAACCACACAATTATATTCATCTACGAGTTGCCAGCAACTTTGGAGTGCTTAATGACATAAAATGACTCTAATAAAATGTATATGTCCATTAAAAATGATTTTGCAGCGTAGCTTTGATCGGCAACATTCCCATCTCAAGTTCTTCCCAGAAGAGTTTGAAAATCATGTCTAATTTGAGTACTTGCTGCGCTTGATGAGGCCATCTCTGATAACTTCTGATTTATGAATGAGAAACATTTCTGTTTTTGTTCCAGCCAACTTATGTTTTCAGATTTTTGGAGAGCCTCCCAGACACTTCACTTGTCTTTTTTTTTAA
Source organism: Tenualosa ilisha (assembly GCA_015244755.2). Taxonomy (NCBI): domain Eukaryota; kingdom Metazoa; phylum Chordata; class Actinopteri; order Clupeiformes; family Clupeidae; genus Tenualosa; species Tenualosa ilisha. The sequence continues at coordinate 1,973,205 of PYXC01000316.1, read as the reverse complement.
GAGGGGGGAAAAAAACTTCTTCCAAATTATGAAAGCAGAGAGTATGACAGATCTGAAGCATCAACAGCAACCCCCCCACCCACCCACCCACACATCCACGCACACACACACACACCCCTCCACTATATTAGCTAAAAAGCAAGGGGCTTTGGGCAAGCGACTGCCAAGCCCAGATGTGATGTGTCAGAAGTATTTATGTAAAACATTCTCCAAATGACTAAGGAAAAGTGTCTGTCCCTTCGCCAGCATTCCCCCCTTGTTCCAAGTTGCTCTTGACTAATACATTAGAGCCCAGTATCAAAATAAACAGCATTCTTGTTGGGAGTGAGCGAATCCCTGCCATTGAAAGGCACTACTCTTAACGATGGGGATGAGAGTCTCTCTCAGCACAACACAGGGTCCTGGACGGAGAATTGGTAAACTCAGCATTCCGACTCCCAGTCGGCCGGTCGGGTTGACATTCCATGCTTCTCAAGAATTCCGATTCCCAGTCCAGCAACTAATCAGCCTTGTGAAATCTAAATCAAAATCATGAAAGGGGGGGCAGTGGGGAGACAAAATCCACTGGTGCAAAAAAAAAGACAACTGGAAAAAATACAACTCAGTGAGTCAATTGTGTGGTTCTTCTGCATGAGACTCTGACAAGTGAAAGCAGGAAGAATGCATTTCCTCTATGGGATTACAAAAAAAATGTATGTGTATGTGTGTGCGCACGTGTGTGTGTGTGTGTGTGTGTGTGTGTGTGTGTGTGTGTGTGTGTGTGTGTGTGTGTGTGTGTTTGGGATTCCTAGTGCAAGCTCAGCTGCAGTCAGTCACAATGTGCAGGGGGCTGTATGGGCACATGTGGGGGGAGGGAAGGGGATGGGTGGTGTGCGGTGTTGTGTCAGTGGTTTGCAGGAGAAGCTGAAAAAGTGCACTTAGCATCCTCTTTTTCCTTGAGCAAACATGTGCAGCGCGACATGATACTGTACCGGAGTCTGGACAACATATAACATTTCAAAGCAATTTCCTAATTGCTTCCAGGCCAAGGTTGATAGCCTATATGGAAGCAATCCCTCCTTTCAAATCTTTTCATCCAGAGATTGGGAAACATTACAGTGTTAAGTAAACTTGACCCATGAATGGCTAATTCATTGGGAAATAGCCTGTTGATCATACAACCTGGTCCATATGAGGCTGAAAGCCTCTGTTTCTCCCTCTGTTAGCATGCTCCCCACATGTTAAAGGTTAGCTGCTTGCCAAGGACCAAACACATGGCATAGGCTTCACTCACTGGCATTACTGAACCCTTTTTATGGAGGTGGGATGAAGACTCATAACTGCATGTAATGGAGGGACGTGAAGGCGCATGCGTGCGCGCACACACACACACACACACACACACAGACACACACACACAAACAAAAACAAGACTATGAAAAATGGATTACATTATCCAAGCACAAGCTGTCCAGCTAAATTACTGAATTACATAAACTCTTTACCTAATCTGACTGAAAACAAAGTTCGGAATTGCTGAAACAGCTAGGGTGGAACAGTCAGATGGAATTCCAGACAGTGTCTCAATGCAGTGTCCCTATTAGGATGGTATTAAACCAGATAAATGTTAATTTTTTTTTGTATATCTATATAGGAAATTAAGGTTATATGATAAGATTATCATGGTTAAGAATGAACATTTTAATGGATTTGAAATGAACTAATCAATAAATGAATTTATACAATGCAAATTCTGCTTTCCAGAAACATTTCGGTATGGTTTAATGAACCAATGTTAACACAACACATTACATGTTCAGACAAAATCAAATAGAATGTTAATTATTGTGACCATTTCATTTGAGACGCTCTTGTTTCCTGATGTGTGGATGTGGTTCTTATCTGAAACTTCACAACAAAGGGCCAATAATCTTTAATCTTACTTCTTAATGTGGGCCATTTTGAGGGGGAATTAAGTCATCAGAGGTACACAGGGAAAATATATATTTTTCATTTTATTAGTACAGTAAGTGTGGATAATCATCCATTAATATATATATTTATATAATTGAAAAAGAACTCAACACTAGCTGAATGCACCTCAGATTTCAGAACCTATGTAATTTTGAGGTAGACATTGACAATGGTATTTCCACCCTCAGCAAATATTGAATACAGTTTAAATTAATCTTATCAAAGAAATACACGATTATCATGAGACTCTGTACATCACAAATAATAAAATAATTATAGAATAAAAATTATAACGATTTGAGTGCATTTATAATGTATGTCTTTTTACAAAGAAATGTGGTGGGTCATTTCTCCATTCGTTGCACTTGTAGAGGTCTTAACTATACAAATATTTACAGCTCAAAATAATGAACAGCAGTGCATTCAAAGCTAATGTGCATTTAAATATCATCTCGTTTGCGAGTCTCTTGCTCGTCAGTCAATTTGTCAAGGAGGAAAAATATTCTCCTGACTACTTGGATTTGGGGCAGTCAGTTGTTATGGAAGTGCATTTTGTAAATATGCAGACATTAGATATTCTCTCGTTCGTGTCGAGGAGGATGTGGTGGTTGATGCATACCCATGGACTTAGCTACGTAGTCTGGCTGTCTTTTTCGTCGAAGCATTTTAATAGGCTCCATGGCTATCACTCAAACGTCCAGGCACTTCATATTTTTTGTTTCAACCCGAGTGTCATATTCCATTATATTTTTGTGCACTCTGTGCAGTCCTTTATAGGCTACGGCATACAGACTCAAGGCCTCTGGAGAACTGTCCTGCACACTGCGCGCCCTAACTGCCAGATGCGCGGAGGAAAAACCTCCTGAAAACTTTTGCGCGCAAGGCTGTTTCTTTTCCACGATCCAAGTTATGTGTTTGGTAGATTACATTCACCACTTCGTAAAAAGCAAACGTCCTCCTGAAGTCCCAGTTTATGCCTAAGCATTGAGAGGACATCGATGGCCAACGTTCCGCTATTCCCCCAGCTCTCAGCGCATTGAGAGCCAGTGGGAGTCGGATGCAGCAGGTTGCTGTGCCTTGCCCCCTCCGCTGTGGGCTTGATTTTTTTTTTTTGAACAGGTGCTTCACACCGGGTTCATTTAAATTCAGACAGGGAAAACAACCCCGCGTGGAAATCTGTCAAGATGATGTACCTAACTTGGCTTTTCATCCGTCGCTGTCCTACAAGATGAGGACGCACGACTCGGTAGCCTGGAGGTGATCCAGACACCGTGATGCAAACTTTCTCTTGTTTCAGAAATGTCCATGTCTGATAACTGTCCAGGGGGGATGAATTTTCACACAATGTCACTCCACAACTAAGGTCGGAACGGCTGAGCAAATTGTGATTTTCACTGTATACTACATAAGGTCATTGTTACCGTGATACTGACAGAGCGTTAATGGACAAGATAAATAGGCATGTTTATATTGAAAGAAATGCGTTCTATGTAAGAATCCCTTTTGGATGAAAGAGGTCCACATTCCAGTAGCGGGGACCAGTTGTTTTCAGATTGTAGCATTTGCGCTTTTTCTCTCTTTGCATTGTTCAAACTCAGGTGTAATGTTTATTTTACGCTGTTGTGGCTGATTATTGCTTTAAAAGTAGGAAGCCTTCATTTCTGTCTGATACTCAAGACGCTACCTGCAGCCGCACTGCTCTACTACCATGTCCTCGTACTGTTTGTACACTACATTATTGCCAGAGTCAATATACAGTATACTAATTGGACTCAGTTTAGTGGGAACACAACAGCTCGGCGGTGTGCTGTTAGGATCCATTGAGTTCATAAGAGTTTGTATGATGGCGTGATTAGTTGGCTCAAGGTGTGAGCGCAAAGGAAAGTCGCACAGGCCCTCGCAGTGGTAGGCTTCGTAATCCAGCGGGGCGATGATCCAGTCGTCCCACCCGAGCTCCTTGAAGTTGACGTGCAACGCCTTTTTGCTGCATCTTGACTTGGACTTTTTCCCGTGCCTCTTCCCGTGACGGTTGTTCAGCGCGGTCCTCCGCCTGCGCCTGGCTTTGAACTGCAGGCCGCTCTCCTCCTCCTCGGACCACCGCGTGCCCCTGGACTTAATCTTCTCTTTCATTTCATTGAACAAGTTTTCCCTCTTCCGCGACCTCGTGTAAACTACCAAGATAGCCTTCTCTTGCTGGGAGCGACCGCTCCTGTCAAACCCCAACTGTTTCAAGTCGATTTCCGTTTCAGATTTACCAATGGTGCCCTTGAGCTGAAGACAAAGCTGGTTCTCCTGGCTCGAGTGATGTCGATTTTTAAACATTCCCCAAACGTCCAAAACCTCCCAGCCAGGTTTTCTGGATTCCTGAAGATCAATGATTCTGGAATCCAGCTGCCTCACTGATCGACAAGGGAGTAAATGAATTCCGTAGAGACCTGGCGGGGACGCCTGGAAAGGCCCGGGAGCTTTTCTAAATATCCTTAATTCAGCTCCGACCAGCTCCTCTTTGTCTGAAAGGGTTGAGACATCAAACAGATACTTTTGTCTTCGCAAAGGAGAGTGCAAGAGATCGTCTGCAAGATAAAAAGAAATAATTGCAGTCAGATTCACTTAGGGCGTACAGTGCTCAGGGTGGGGAGGGGGGAGGGCTCACATTCTCACAAAGAGGCCAGATAGCTGGCCTTATTTCGTGTTTTTCTGTGCCCACTCTCCAGCTCGCCCTGAGCCAAACTCAGAGTGACACCTCGGCAAATCAAAAAGAGGGGGAAACCAGGCGAGATAGCATTACTTGGCATTATTACAGTTTATCATTATTATTATTTATTACTATTGTTATTAATGTTGTTGTTGTTGTTGTTCTGTTAGTAGCAGCAGTAGTGTGTAGAGGAGCAATGGGCAACAGTAGTACCACTACAATGTAAAAGATGTAAGGGTGACCGAACGCCAGAAGCCTGTTTTGCGCACTGGGCGATAGACCAAACAATAAAGCCAAATTTAACTGCAAATGTTGACTTGATGTAGGCGTTTGTGTTATGTACTTCGGCATACGATTTGTTACAGTTTAAAGTGAAAAAAGACCAGTTATGCGACGTAAGTCTTGTTTTCTTAACGAATTTTTGTCACATTTATAGGCTAGTAGAACGAGGTAGCCTACACTGAATGCTATGTAACATAGGCTATATATTGTAACATACATATTGCTAATCCAGTAGGCTACTTTTTCATTTTATGAAATGGACTGGTGACCTGCTTGTGTAGTACATATACATTCCCTGATAATAACAATTTAAAATGTCTTGATATCTATGGCTAAATATCAGGCCATTGTGATCTAGGCTTTAAATTTACGGTGGGGAAAATGAATGTGTCCTTATTCTATTATGCTTTTGCAGCACTAAGAACAACAATTGATTCGTTTGTCATTTAGAGTAGCTTAAACTCGAGTCGAATCTTACTTCCAGTGTCAAAATGATTGTTTCTTGGCCTTATGCTTTCACACGGTTTATTGTTGGGAATTGAAACAATCGTAGCTTTCCAAAATATATTTCCACCAAGCAGGAATAAGCGGCCTTCCGTTGCAGCCTGCAAACAGTGAGGATACTGCCAGACCATGCAGGCTAAAGGACACATACTGTACACACGGCTGAACAATACACAATTAATGCTTTCTTCTCCCTTTCGGAATTTAGCGGCCAACATGCATCATTTCGGTGCGTACGAATATATGGGCAGTTTGAAATCAAACGAGTGCACATGCACTCTGCAGTTACGTGCCTTTACTGGCGCAGTACTTAAATTCCCAATTCTCTGAGCCCTTGTAACTTTATAACAAGTGAAATCGAGACCTCGAAAATTGTGGGCGAAAGGCTAACAAGCTGGATGTCAGAATGGCTCAGATAAAAATGTCATACAATTGGCTCTGTAAATTAAGAGCTGAAAAACACCCACAGATCAATCAGTCCTGTTAAAATCCAGCCAAATAAAGAAAGTACAACAGTATTCATGTCTTCGTCTGATTACAACTTCCCAAGATTTTACAGTTGTGTAATCATCAACAATAAGCCAAATGTCAGTATTCTGGGTTAGTTTTGCATTCTTATCGTGCCGTCTGGTTCCTAGGATTTTAATACATAAGCGATTAAGAGATCACTCACAAAAGACATTTGTATCTCATCGGCTGCATTTTCCCGTGCGTGAACCCTGCAGAGTTAAATAGTAAAAGTAGATTGAAACCTCGTGTTTGTTTCGGGTGCTTCGCGCGTATGGTATGCATTAGCGTTTTTTATAAGACCTCAAACAAATCGAATACAAGGTCACCAAATAATTAACAGTTCTGAATTCCCTCCTTCACCATTAAAATACTTCCCCACTAATATTTCATTCCCTCTGCCAACGACAACATTCCCGGTTCAAAAGTGCTCATTACATTGAGTATTTTATTGTGATCTCGTCCACGCGGTAGAGACGTTTGTTTCAGAGGAAATTATATTTGCACAAAAATGATAGTGATCAGAACAAGGAAGACATGTTCGTTCTAGTGTAATTTAACGATTAGTTCATATTAAACACTTTTCATATGGGCATCGATCGAATGATGTGTTGGTGGTTGGTGGTGCTTTCCCATATCAATTGTTTAACGTCCAATATTTGCAATATTATAGTTTATGATAGTGATACATGATAAATGTGTGTATTTGTGGATAGACAGTTCGTGTGTGAGAGAGAGAGAAGGGGGGGGGGGGGGGGGTTAGAAGCAGACTTCTCGTGCGGCTACTGGGGCCAGCAAGCACCATCTGCGTTTTAATGAGTTACTTCAAGTGCCAAAAGTAATTTTCATACATTCAGTTTGTTCTTGTCTGATCTTGCGTCCATAACGACCCAAAATCTTGAGAATTCCGATCTATTCCGAGTCAACGATTTCCTGTTTCGTCGAGATTAAACCATTATCATAATTAAATATCACTTGTGCAGAAAACATTTTAAATGGCATCCTGCTCGGCAAATACGTTATGAAGCAGAGCTAGCGTAGACAAATAGCTTCCAGTCTAATAGTCATTTTATTGTGGTTCAGAGGCTCTGGTATGGCCTAATATCCATAACGACCTAACATATAGAACGCAGTAAAATGTTTAAATATCATAAATGCATGGCTCTGCAAATGTGGAGTGAACACGCAGAGAACACAGAGCGAACACCTGCAAATCAAAAAAATATGAGCTCGTTCAACAAAAACGAGGAGGAAAAAAATATAGGCTACATTTCCCACAATTAAAGAGGCGTTCGCACAGGGAGGTAAGCAGTAAACGCTAACCACTTCATGGGGACGGAAGTTCTCTTTAATTTTTTCCCCTTGTCATTTTTGGTGATGTGCCATTGGCTGGATTAGTTCATTATGGGAGAATAGACAGTGTTTGATATGTTATGACATGAACGCTCAATTAGATCACCGAGTTCAAATACTCCAATCAGCGGTTTGATGCTAAGCAACCCTCAGAGGGTCCAGTGGAAGGTCAGAGCCGGTGACACATCAAATCAAAATCAGAGGGGAAAGTAAGGCTTTTTCATCAAATCAGTTTACAATCTTCCCCTTAAAGCAGAAGCTGTTATTAACCGAGTGAAAAGAACGTCTAGTGACACTCACTGATAGGTTCCTTGCGCCCATTCCAAACTTACACCAATTAGCTCACGAGGCCCCCTTTTTGCCGGACATCAGTTTTTCCTTTTTGGGTTTGTACATACTAGTACCACAGTGGTCGAGGAACTAATCATGGTTTTATTTAATGTATGCTATTGAGATGTGTTATAGTTGGGACAGTGAAATTCTTCAACCTTGTATAAATCAAAACACGTGTCGAGAAGATGTTCAACGTGATGAATGTACCATTTATAAATTCCATAACAGCTTTTTTTTTTATTTCGTTTTTTGTTATTACCAGTATTTCATATCTTTCCCCAGTATTTTGAAGCTACTTGATCGCTTACTGTCCCATAGGTCATGCGGTGCACGTCAGGCAGAATGCCTTGTGCGAACAGGTTGGACCATTTACAGGCGAGGATGGTACGAATTATTTATTGCCATCATCAGACAACGTCTCAATTAGTACTTTATTGCAGCATTACCACTTAGCGCAAAATTAAGAGCAAAGTTCTTAAATGCATTGGAGTGGGTCGCCAATGTTTTCACCTAATCATGAAAGCCTTCCGAGTAATGGAAAAGTATTCAAACATTTCTGCATTGCATGTTTTAGGAGTAAACGACAAGCTGAGTAATATGTGAACGGAATTTGTCTTCAGTAGCCTGGAACCACGAATGCCGCTTGGTCTTTCATTGGACTCAAGTGCCGCAAGTTACACACTCCTAATCCGTCAGATACCCAATTTTTCGTAAAACTATCAGATGAAAAAAGTCTTCTACGTTGACTTCTATCGTTGTGGCCATAATACGGCCTCAGTTGTAATCAAATGCAAATTATGTTAAACTTGGGGTTAAACTCACTCGGTTACAGAGCGAGTTAAGTTGTTAAAATTGCTAGCGTAAGCATACATGTGGTGCAGGTTGTTACTGTTGTGCACGGCTGGGAATATTATGAAGTGACACAAACCTTTTCCTCTATCCACAAAACTTGTTATGGTGTTTGCAGACTTTGAAGACCGGAAAAAACTCGCATTTATGCCCAGTTTCTCGGCTGCAGAGTATGTCCTATATATGGAAAGCATGTAGTCGTGAGGCACAACTGCGTCTTTGAACTCGTCCCGGTGACGGCCGAGACCGGGAGAGGATGCAAAGATTTCTTTGAGGAGTTTGTGTGACCTTGGTCCGTCATATGGGTCCCTGGTCCCCCTGTTCCTTCTCGGCGCAGTGGAAGAAATGAGAGCAGCGGACTGGAAGCATGGTAAATTCCAAATGAAGACGAAGAACGCGTAAAGCGCCACTGCGCGAAAGGCATCCATGGTGGTACTGTCCAAAAGTTTGGCGAGGCCCTGTCCACACTCCAGCCGGGTTTGAACAACTTTTCACCGTAGGCTGGCTGCGCGTACGAGCTGGTCTGTCGCGCTTCACAAGCTAGTGCGCTCGTATATTCCAGTAAAGCGCGCAAGTGCAGAGACCAAAGACTCCTCGCGGAAACACGCCCACTCGTAGACGCTCATGTAGACCTACTTACTGGCGAACTTCTCCCTGTTCTTTCTATCCTACCGCTGGGACGAAAGAGAGACACCTCCGACGGGGTTGGGAGGGAGGAATGGAGGGCATGTCAGAGCGTCGTAAGCAACCTCACAGGATGCCAAGCTTACAAGTGGGCTAACATGTTGACAGAGGTTAACAGGTCGACAAAAATATTCGCAGAACTATGGCAACAGTGAAAATTAACCGGATCGTCTAAAGCCTGGATTATGTTGACGGTGGCACTCGGAGCACCCATGTCGACCAAGCACAAGACAACAAAAACTAAAACTACACTTTCCTATTTTAAATAAAACAAAATGTAGTCCATTTTAATGAAATTTTAGAATATTGTTTTAAGCCTTCTACTTCATTTTAACAGTATAACAAAGTTGGCTATCATTTCAGCCAAATGGTTGGAGCCCTAATAAATTTAAAAAGGCATACAAATGATTGTTTTCGGTTCTTCATTTGTCTTCTCCTCAGTTTATACAAAATGTGCATTCTAGCGATACAAAATGTGCATTCTAGCGATGAAATGGCACCTAACTGGGTAAATGTTGTTGGCCTCCTGAAGCGACTTTGATAGTTTCTTGACATTTGCTGCCTCCTACCGGTTATTACACGAAACGCATAATGGGCCAATTAGAAATCAGCTTGACGGTAGAAAAATCAATGCCATATGTAGACTGCTCCAACAGCCCTTGATGTGTTCATTACTCTGCCATTCTGTTATTTCTGATGCGTCACTTAATTATTTACTTTTGAAATATTTATAAGTAAATATTTATAAGTAAAATTTGTCTGTGTAATCAAATCAATAAAACTGGCAACACTTCAGACAAACTGATTCCCTAGAAGCTGTGTTAACAATCATTTATTCAACAATCCCCAACAACTAAGCAACGAGCTAACTGGTTTAAATAATGAACTAATGGCAGCAATTTTGTACTAAAACACACCGAAGTTGTAGTGTTAGTTTTGTTTATTTGTGTTTGTGTGTGTGTGTGTGTGTTTGTGCGTGTGCATGATAAATCGACAGCCTCCAAATTTTAGCTCCATTGTAACAGGCACCCTTGAAAACAATGATTCCTTTTGTTAGAAATGTGATTTGTTGGATTCAAATGAAGAAATCAGATGTGTGAGGATGTGGTTTAGGCCTACATCATCAACTGTTGCTGATGAGGTGAGAAAACCTATTTTGTCTAGCTTGTTGAAAGGGTATCTGACTGTTACCAGACACTTAGTAAAGGCCAAGCAATTCTCTACTTTTAGATGGCTTTGATGTGTCTTTGAGAAATCCCGTGCGTGCATGCTGTCTGCCAAAGAGAAATTATATCCAAACACACAGACTGGTGTGTATAAACCTTTTCTCTGTTGTTTTAGGCCTATTTCACCATTAGAGGGCAACAGATTACAACTTTTGTCTGATACATGGAAAAATGTGATAATCAGCGGGCACTGCACGTGAGATCAACATCTGGCCTATAATAATACGCCTGCCAGATTATTCTTTGCAATTCTATAGAATCTTTTTATTCCCCTCAACATTGGCGTGTATCTTACCAAAGATAGGCCTACTTTCAATAAATAGTATACTTGGGAGAAACAATTTTGGTACATAATTCAGGATATGCAAATCCATATTTGTCGTTGGCCTAAATTGTCATTGTATTTACTAAATGTTTCATAACACAGATACTGTGGAAAGTAGGGCGCTAATTCCATCAGTCAAGCTCCTCCACGGAGACATCCTTGCTTCAGCACCATGGAGAGTCATCGCCGTGATTTGAGCACTGTTCAATGGGTCTCAATGGCATGGTTTTCGCTGGGCGGATTCGAAATTCCAAACTTCGTCCATAACGTCTGCATAACCTTGTGGATGGCACCAGCATGATGCGGTGGACTTGTGACGGTCAGACTTGTCTTGTAATGGTCAACCGAGGGTTAAAAATCTGCTGTGTTACATAACACACTTGGAACATTAGTCACATTCTCTACGTCGCAGTCGCTCTGTCATTCGCTTGCTTCAGCATCTCGCATTCTTCGCTCTCGCACCATTATACATACCCTCGCAGCCGCAGCAAAACATTCTAGGAGGAATTAAGGCGCAACAGCCTCGTGGACATCGCTTGGCTTACACCCCTCGCTCTATGTGTCATCTGAGGTAATCCACCTCAGACAAAAACGGATTGAAGCAGGGTCGCTCGTTGTTTAAAAGTGGACACGAGAGTGACACGCAGCATTGTGTAGAGAAAATCTTCGTCGACACATAAGGTAAGTAATAATGAATTTTATTACACTACAGTATTATTGACATTAATTTGCCCTGGATAGCTACATTGGCAATGGATGTGTAAATCGGCAGATTCCACAACTAAAAAAAAAATACAAAAATGATCTCTTTGCAACTGCGTGCTTATTCAGAAACCAACTGCAAAGTTAAACAACACCACCACAACACAAATCGTTAACAACAAGATTGGGAAATAGTAGGCTGCTTTGCATTGCAGTGCAGTGATGCTTTGTGTGATGCTAGTGTTGTTTTGACTAAGTTAAGGTGGGGCTGGTTGAAACCGAAACAGTTAGACATGTTCAGCACCATCTGTCTCCATGTTAATCACCCAATTCAGAGACATGTCCATAGTCTACACAATCCATCAATCTACTTTCTTTATGCTCACCTATGTCATTGTCTTTGTCATTACACCAAATGTGAATTTCATTTCTCTTCCTTAAATATCCCATGATGTAAATAATCCGCTATGAAAGCATTGGTGGCTTTAAGTCGTCACAACAATATCGGGCATGTGGTGCTTCCATTGTGCTTTGATGTGGTTTGAAGCATTACATGAAACTGAGGTGAATAGCTGAATGGCTTTTACAGGTGGGTTAATTCCAGAGCGGCACTTGCTATAAATATTCATCCTAATACCTCAGTTTGATAATGAACCTACTTCTATCCACACACAAGCATGAGTTGGAGGTATTGTATTTGAGACTGTACAAAATATGTTGGATGTTAATAATTCATGCTTTAATAAATTAGTCCCAGAATCCTTTACTACTCAGCATAAAACTAAGTAAAAAATGATGAGTCATTAAATTAGGAACACCCTCCAACAATACCTTCTACGGTCCAAATTTAACTGAAGTGTACCTCAGCTAAAACACCAGATAACACCTTCACTTGCTTTTCAACCACAGACTCTTTACAGGATACATCATACATAGCACTCACAAGTTGTACACTTGTAGCCATATACAGAACCATACATATAATGGCAGCCTTATGGTGATCAAAACTGATCAACAAGCTGTGTCACTACGGAGGTTTTATTTTGGACAACCAGAGTCAACCTTTGAAAGTTACGATACATGGGGCAACCTGGGACCAGCTATTCAGTCAGATGATCAGAATAATGACAATTTGCCAACCAAAGAATAATATTTGTAACAAACGTTACCCAATGTCAGTTGGAATGTGCACAAACAACAAGCTTTTGGAACAATGCCCAGCAATATTGCTCAAAAAGTTGCCCTATCACATACAATCAGCTTTAGAGATCCAGTGCTTTGTGAGGTCAAACCCAGAAGTTAATATGACCTTCTGCACAATAGCATACACCTTCATTTATTACTGGTTAAACCAAAGCAATGTGTATTCAGTATTTGGCCCCAGCAGACAGCAGCCCTGTGAGCCAGCCAGATAGCGTGTGACAACAATTATCCTTGCTTGAGTGGGTTCAGGATGAAATCACCTCTGCCTGATACTGAGGCAGTCAGCTCTCTCTCCTTCCCTCCACCTTTCTCTTTCTCATGTGTCTCTCCCTTTCTTTCCCCTCTAAGTCGCTCTCTCAGACGGTTGTTTGATTATTAGGAAAACACTGTGGGGACACCTTAACACCTGACTGGGCCTGTGCTGCTTGTTAGATTTGCCAGAATGCAGACAGTGTTCTGGTGATGTTGCATATTTGTGTGGATCCTAATGCGGCATGAGGGAACTAGATCAATTAAACTCATTTCGATGATGTGTCCGTTTATCTGTCGTTTTCAATAATGACTACATAATCCGTTACATTTCTGTTTTTACTGGTGGGAGAATTGTGCTGCCAATAGCAAATGTGTCTAAATTCAAGCCATTTACAAAATGGCTAAATTGGCACTAAATGTTACATCACTTGTTTTCTAGCCACCCATGCCACACTTTGCTAACATCTAGAGTAGCTGGTAGACTCACACTGCTCAACATCAAGGTAAAAAAAAAAAAAAAAAAATCATCAGTGGGGTTTCTTCAAGATGGGCACCACCCTCACCCTCCCAAGCTGCTCTTTGGAGGGGATTCGCTTGATTTGGAAATTACTTGCTTAATGCAATTGGTCAGATCAGGGCCTGCTTTTACACTCAATTCTTTCTTTGTTGCTAAGTCCGTTGATAGGAGGGCGCGGATTTGTAGCGCTGTTCTGGCAGTTTTTAATCTGATTCGGCTCAGAGGGAATCCGGCATGCTGTTAAGGGGCGGAAGACTGATGGAGAGTTGGGTGGCGGAAGATGAAACAGAGCTTATCACAGAAATGTGTGTCTTTCACATGTCCGGCATGTGGGTGAGGCTTAAATACTCACATAAATGAGAGTTCATTTCAACTGGGAGGCCTAATGGTCATGTGTTTGAAATTCAGCCCATTTTGAACTTCTGAACAGGCATGTTAATGATTCTTTGCCTTCATATTTATATACCATCATGATCGACAGGTCAGTCATATTGCAATTTCAGAACTTTTTTTTTCTGACAAGTGTCTGTTACAGTCCTGTCTGGTCAGCCTTACAGCCATAAAGATTCAGTTAATGTGCAGACTTGAAAGGTGGCAGGCCTTGAAGCAAGAAAAAATTCTGTGCCTGAAGTAGATACTTTGAAGACATCATATAGAGGCCAAATGCCTCAGTTTACATTTAAGCTTAGTTTAGGCACCATGGCTGAATCTTTTAAGCCGTGAGGTGGTGATGCCTTGGAAAATGACACTGACCTTCTACATTTTATGGATTATTGAAAACCCTATGGCTCACACCAAAAGGATAACATTGTGCAAACTGAGGACTCTAATTTGACCTCACCTTACCTAATAATCAGAACAACTGGTTCTTCAACTTTTGTGCTGATGGAGGATCCTCCTGCGGTTCTATGACAGCATTGTGCCAGCTAGAGCATCTGGAGCCTACATCTAAAAGCAGACCAGAGAGCAGAAGTCAGTGAAGTGAAAAACACAACCCTTTGGGGTCAGTTACGTCACTGGTGATGACAAAGAGAAAATAAATAAAGCCATGTACACTTACATAACCAACCCCCTTAACCACTCAAGCTGAGGAACCAAACACATGACTTCGGTCTTCCGGAAAAATTATGATATCAAACTCAGCGAAGCGTGGAATGGACTCTGAATTATTGAGCAGATGAACAAAAATAATGAATACAAGTAACAACCAAGAGGAAAAAAGGCCCTGGAAGATGAGGGATGGAGAGGGATTAACCCTTAGTGTGAGAAGCTCTGATTAATGATCCATGCTTTTAAGTTGTTTGTTACTGTTTGAAGATGAACAGCAACAGCCACACGGAAAATATATAAAAAGCTAAATGTCCTTAAAGAAACAATGACCTAAATATGGACATGGCACATGTGTATATACTTAATGTCTTCAGTACGTTCATTTTGAAAATAAATGAATGAAGCCAGGTAGCCACATTTCAAAAAAAGAACTCAAAGATAATTTTTGCAATAGAGAAAACACATTCTAGTAAAAAGAAACTCAATGTGTACCAACTCATCTCATCTGAAACATCCTCACTCCAATCTCTACTCATTCATTTACTGTGTCAAAAGGGAGTAACCACTAACACATTGTTCATGGCATTCCTCTGTATTAATATAGACTCTGTGAATGTGAATAATTTTGGTTTCATACCCCATACAACAACTTGGAGAGATTTAAATGATCATTTACTCAAAGCTGAGCGTGAAACCCCTTGGATAATATGACTTGCATTCTTGATTAGGGCAAATTTTGGTTTATATGTAGCTTACTTAAATAAATAAAAAATAAATATAAATGAAGAGTTCAGATGCAAAGCCCTGTAAGTCAATCTTCAAAATATTTAAAAATGTTGTTTAATAATCTCTATCAAAATGCAATTTGAGGTTTATTATCAAGTAAAATTCCAGCCAAAACAATCCAATTGAAGTTGGACTGATAATAAAGTTGATCAAAACAGGAACAGGAACAGGAACATTAAGCCTAAAAACACTGAGACTAAAGCCTGAGTAGCTTGGCTTTCTTACCGTAGCTTATGTTCAGACCATGGAGCCTAAACGGTGTACACGTAGGATGAGGCTATTTTCTGCCAAAATTGCAACATTCCGGCCTGGCAAGAGCGGGTTGACCGCAGCTGCCAGCGCGCTGCGCCGTGTCATAGGAAAGTTGAGACAGTGATGCCCTTGTTTCTGACTACTGTGCCACGTGTCAAGATGCCGCATAGGTCTAACTTCAAGTTTTTCCCCTGACAGGTCTCCAAGCAATATCTGGTTCTGACAGAATGGGACCCTTCCAGGACTACGAGGTGCCTGTTATTTTTACTACAGCGACGGAGTGGCTGTAAAGCCTATCTGTTCAAACCTCTGTTTGAATTAGCCATTCTAACTCAAGTTCAGGGTGAATGGCTGTGTGATGTTTCAGGAATCCGAACACTCGCTTTGCCACCTGTCGATGGTATAGCGTGAAACTGGAAAGGCTGGGAGCACAGCACTGACGATTATAGCCTATGCTGTATTCTTTTAATTTTCCTCTCGCGATAACTTTTAAGTTCTGTGTTACCTGTGTAACCTTGATGTTCCGCAGGAAAAGAAGTCACCAGAGAAACAGAGCCCCCGCAGCCGCATCCCCCGTCCAGTCCTCTCCCCTCCATCCGTACCCAAGGGAAAACGCTCGCCTTTGCCTGAACATCCGTTTTCTGAGGAGGAAATCAAGGAGTGCGACATCAGCTCACAGCACTCAAAGAGAACAATCAGCCCAAATAGTTTCTCCTCCGGTAAGGCATTATTTCTATCCCAAAGTTACAGCATGAACCTATTTAGACTATTTCTCATAAGCTCTCCACAATGACACAATTAAAAGATTTAAGCGAACAGTCTCGTTGCATTGCATGTAGTCCAAATGTGTTTTCTTAATCGTGGCACTGGTTTCTCATTTCTCACAAATGTTACAATAATTTGGTTAAGCATCGCCTACTTATTTCATTTTTTAACTAATGTGGTGGGGAATCGTTACTCTACTTTTTCTAAAATGTAGTTGGGCAGTGGATAAGGACCACATATCCTACAGGCCTATATAATTTCTTCTAGAGAAGATGGCTGGTAAAGGTCATATAGCCTACTGTATACAGATCTGCTGTGCAAAGCAGAGTTGTGATCTGGAATCCTCCTCCCCCCTCCCTTTCTTGTCTGAGAGTATGAATAGAGCACTATATAGTCTGCAAGAACAAACACTCTGAACCTTGAACTTTGATCACCGTCTGCCTGTGTATGTACACATCTGTCTGTATTGGCATCTGTGTGCAGATGACACTGGATGCCCAAGCAGTCAGTCCGCTTCGCCTGCAAAGACACCATCAGGGTCTGATAACAGTCCCCTATGCTCCCCGTCCCTGTGTGAGCGCAAAGCCCAGACAAAGAGGGTGAGGGTGGATGTCATGGCTGAGTGGAACACACCACCGTCCAGGCACAAGAGGGAGCAACGCTCATCCAATCGACCCAGAGGTAAGGGCCGGCTGGTTTCTCTCCACCTGCTGTTCTAAGGTGCATTTTTATCATGTATGTGGCTTAGGGTAAGGGTAAGTTAGCCCAGAAGACGTGATAAACTTTATAATACAAGAGAGCCCTATGGCTTCATTCATCCACCTGAACAAAGTCAGAAAGTTCTTCCAGAGAGGGTAAAGGGTCAGTGTTCAATGACTTTTGGTTCTTCTGACCACTTACAGTGGGTTAACATGGAACTTGAAAATACCTAATCCATGAAAACTGAAAAAAACAACATAAAAAAAAAACTGAAAAACCCTAAATAGCCTCTAAATTAAATCAATAATTCTTTGTTTGTTTGATGTACACACCAGTGTATGCAGACTACAGGCCTGGCAAAAAAAAGCTTCCACAGGTCAAAGTGCAGAGAAAAAGATAATGAGACACGTGTTGGGTAATGTGCTCTAGCCAGTGCTGATTGCTGTGTGTATTGTAATGACTTGTATGTTGTGCATTGCATGTCTGTTTTTGTTGTATCTGGCCAGCCTTTTGCCCTGCTCTCTGCGGTGCATAGAATGTCTGTCATATGCCATGGCCATGCGGTGCATAGAATGTCTGTCATATGCCATGGCCTGTAGCCTAGTGAATAACAGCATGTTTGTCTGTAATCAATCTACCGTTCAAGTGTCAGTCTTGAGTCTGATGACTGAGTGATGACATTACAGCATTTTAAAAAGTATTGTGATGAATTTTTGTCATGATGACTGAGCTAGTGTTTTTTGTCTGGTTTTTTTCACAGGCATTGTTGTGAGGCACTAGTGTGTGCATGTCTTACATGAAAGGGGAGGGACATAAGTCAAGTGGCAGGTGGCGTCTAATTGCTCTGAGTGGCTTTTGTTGATTGGTATGCCCAATGTGAAACACAATTTTCCTATCACCCCAATTAGTTTTATTCTTTTTCCATTGGCGGAGGCAACTGACCATCACTTGAAGTCACAAGGTGTTGAGAGATTGATTAACAAAACATAGCATTTCACTGCAGTATTTGACTTTAGTTGTTCATCACAGAATTTGGATAAAGAAAGAGCACATCACTATGGTTTTGTCACAAGAAAAATTTCCTTTCTCAGGTTGGTATCTATAACGACGTTTTTCAGATGAGGTGTTCAGTTCCTTCTCTTCACATTGTTTTATGACCCAACAAAGAGCCACAAGTGCATGGCTGTTCTTAGTTCGCTGGCATATTTCAGAGAAGGCTTTGTTCAGTGAAATTGATCTAAGTCCTTAGTTGTTGCAATGATGACGTGAGGCTGCATTGTATTCAAATGGATTTGGAGGATTTAGGTGTGTAATCCAGGAACGACCTTTTGTCCACTCGTTTTGCTAAGAATGAGAGAATTTACAGGGCTGGCCCGTATCCTACCATGTGTCTCAGCAGAGAGTAGACGCCAAGGATGCCAAGACATGACAAACTGCTGGCTAAAGTCTGTAGTCTCATTAGCAAGGGTGCTGATTGAGAGTAATTCTCGCTGTTAACTTTGTAGTTAACTTTGGGCTTGAGAGTCTGCGTCTGTGTGAGTGCACCAGGCCATGGAAAGTCTGTAACCCAATCTCTTCCCAGACAGACCTCTCTGATGTAGCTGCTGACTCCGAGAGCATGCTTGGGTGGTGAGCAAGGCTGCAAAGCACTTTTTTTACCCCCCTCCATTACCGTACTCATCGCAGCTGGTCTCGGTTTGAGCGGACCTTGTCTAACTTAGGTGTAGGACTGATGCTGATGTGTCATTGATTATTGATTTTAAAGTAGCAATTGAGTATTAAAATGGAGAGGTTTGTGCCCTGAGCTCCATGGCAGTGTTTGTATGCCTGCCAGAGTTTTGCGAAGTTTAGAAGGATGGATGCATTTTGTTGGGTTTCTTTAAGATGAGTTATGGTGGTAAGTAGTATATATGTATGACTCCTAGTGCATCCTGAAAGTATTACCCTGGTAAATTTCCTGACTTTTTTTTTTTGTCTCATCTGGGCTCCTGTAATTGCAGGTAGCGAGGCAGACTTCAGTTCCTCCAGTAGCACTGGAAGCATCAAGACCAGAGAATCATTGTCCAGCTCCGCAGGGAAAAAGCCATCTTCACGCAGGTATGCTGCACCCAGCTAGAACCATTAATTGGTTACAATGCACTTTGAGGGTTTATATATATATCTTGGGTGGATATCTTGCCTGATATCCACTCTGTTGTTCCTATGCCCTGCCTTTTTTTTTTAAATACAGTATTTTTTCCCCTTGTCTTAACCCTGGTTCTGTTTCTGAGAGCATGCTTTTGATATTATTAGACTTCTTCAGGACCATCTGCTTGGTCATTTGCTTGATAATGCGTGGCTGAGTGTTCCATGGTACTAACAGCCTGTTGGGCGTAGCTGACAACTACACCCACCTTTATTGATCGCTAATGCCTTGTCCTCTAGTCGCGGCCCCCATATCAGAAGCCTGCCCGTGTTCAAGCCCCCCGGGAGTCCTAGTGCCTCCAGAGACTCTGATCTCTACGCTCCTTTCAGGACTCCTCCTAAAGCCCTCTCCTCTTCCACCAACAGCAGCA
The DNA here is from genome assembly GCA_015244755.2 of Tenualosa ilisha. Lineage (NCBI taxonomy): Eukaryota > Metazoa > Chordata > Actinopteri > Clupeiformes > Clupeidae > Tenualosa > Tenualosa ilisha. The sequence goes on along the minus strand of PYXC01000316.1, from coordinate 1,953,713 downwards.
GCAACTCCAGTCCCACCACCAGGTATGTCTGCTCTACAATACCAGGCTTGGGGACATTGCTCTCCGTGTGTGTGTGTTTGTGTGACATGGCTCTGTCAGACTGGTGTGGGTGTATGGGGCATGGGGACGTGTGTGTGTGTGTGTGTGTGTGTGTGTGTGTGTGTGTGTGTGTGTGTGTGTGTGTGTGTGGGTGTCATGGCACTGTCAAACTGGCGTGAGTGTATGGGTCAGGCATTTGGCTTTTTTTTTTTTTTTTTTTTTTTTTTTGTAAAAGATCATAATCCTTCAGCGTCTGACAGAAATTGAGGATTACTCTGGTTATGGTTGAGGTCAGATTTTTGGGTGGCTGGCTTGTGACTGTTATTTTTATTTAATTTTTCATCAGTCCTGCTGTTGCCATGGCAAAATGGCAGTATTTTGGTGGGGCTGGGTTGGTTTTTGAAGGACTTGTCTCATTAATATTTAATTCTGTTGAGTCGATATTTTGACTAGCCTCTTTGAATCTAGGATTTCACATCCAGGGGTCACATTTCACTGACTTTCAGCTCTTGCTGCTTGTAGTCAAACCAACAATGGCTTAGGATAATGGATTCTGAACAAAATATTATTTCAACTTGAACCCAAAGGGTGAAGTGCCAAAACGTATTTACAATCACTTGTCATTTGACCTGATTTTTGAGGTTTCAGTAAATCTGAATTAAATGGTGTTTGGCATGTTTGTTTATCTTGTTTATTTGTATCTTATCAGTCAAACAAGATCTATTGGAGCCTTAGCCAAGCTTGATGATACCTTCTCCATGTAATTTTGTCTTGAGGTATAAGGGGGAGGAACCTGCACCATGCTGCAGTATTAAAAGGCTGGCATGTTCTGACTTTTGATCTCTTCTGTGTGATGAGACGCTCACCTCTCTTTAAAAAGCTAATTGGAACAATGTAACATGCATATCTTTTTCATATGTCCTGTGTTCTTTATGCCCTGTGTGTGTGTGTGTGTGTGTGTGTGAGAGAGAGAGAGAGAGAGAGAGAGATGTCCTCGTTATTCCCTGCCTTCTGCCTCTCCCGCTCTATTTCTGGCAGGCATGCAGGAGCTTACATCAAAGCTGGAGCACCAGGTTGCTAGGATATTATGCTAGTTCTGTTGCATGCGCACTTGCGCATAGCTCTGCTCTGCATAGATGCATATTGCCACCCTTCCCCACCCCATTAAACAGGCCTTTTTTTTGTCCTCAGATGCCCCTGAAAGAGACTTTCTGATTTTCTTTAACGTGACTGGGGCTCCAACTTTGTCACAGTTTAAAACATATGTTCTGTACACTGAAAAGCTATTTATTCAACTGAAATTTGATGTGAGTAGATGGCTACGCAGTGAAATACCCAGGACATGACCTTTACAGAAGCAAATGCAATTTCCCTCTTATCTCCCCAGTGTTAATATTTTGGCATAGCATCATTTTAGCATAGCATCATTTTAAATGTCAGCCCTGGCTAAAAATAATTGACTAGAGGATGACCTCACCTGCTGTCCTCTCATCTCTCTGAGGCTTTAGTTTTGTGCTTGTAATGTTTTTGAGGGTTGCAGAGCAGCATCAAGCCTCCTTTTTTGCTTGGCCTACTTCCTTCCCTCCTCATGAGGGGAAGAGGGAGCGGAGCAGACACACTGCGAACTGTAGCTGCTTAGCACCAGCAGCACCATGGGGTAATGCAGCTGGGTTTCTTTCCAGGCATGTCTAAGGCATGTCAGTGCTGTCCTGCTGGTAGTGCCAGGGCTAGGCTAAGGCTAAGGCTTGGTGAGGATGGCATCCCAGCAGCACCCAGGGAAAGATTGGGAGTGGAAGCTGACGTGTCATTTCCTCTCCACCCGCAGACGGGCACGCACCACGCGGTACCACTCATGTGGGGACAACCACGGCATCAAGCCGCCGAACCCTGAGCAGTACTGACCCCACTACAGCAGAAAGAGGTGGCTATCCGGCACCTGCGAAGCAAGCTCAGGGAGTCTGAGAACAATGTCCATGAACGGTAAGATTCCTCTTCAGATTTATCATAAGCCTGTGTAATTGGTGTTAATATTTGTATTGAGCCATCTTAAGAGGAACAGCAGTATCCAGGATGCTATATGCTTTATGATGGGCTTTTGTCATCTAAATGAACTGAAATCATCGTCAGCATTGCCATCCTTGTCTACTGACAAGTAAAGCTGTTGCATCAAAAGAATCCACATCTGTTGCTGTCGTGCCTACACAATGCGTTTGAATTAAGAAATTGTAACCTTCCTAACCCTAGTCCCTGAACCTACAAAGACATAACTGGCATCATGATGATGATTCATGGCAGTTAAGGTTGAGGGTTCAATGTCTAGGGCTAAGTGGGGACATTGGGATCTAGCTATTGTGTGTTTAGGGGAGCATGTGGAGAAATGTTGCCAGAACAAAATGGCTCCAACTTTGCTCCCTCTTTCAGGGAGTCTGAGATTGAAGAGCTGAAGGGCCAGCTGGGACGTATGCGGGAGGACTGGATCGAGGAAGAGTGCCATCGGGTGGAGGCACAGCTTGCCCTGAAGGAGGCACGCAAAGAGATCAAGCAACTCCGGCAGGTGGTGGAGACCATGAAGAACAGCCTGATGGAGAAAGACAAGGGCATCCAGAAATACTTCATTGACATCAACATCCAGAACCGCAAGCTGGAGTCCCTCCTGCACAGCATGGAGGTGGCCCAGAGTGGCTCCAACCTGCACGACGAGGCCACCTTGGACTATATCTGTGACTCACCAGAGAAGATGGAAGGGAGGAGGAGGACGGTGAGGAGGATGAAGAGGTCAGGAGGGAGGTCGCTCAGGAGGAGATGGCGGACAGTGGACTGCTGGCCAATGACGAGATGGCCAACCGGACGGACATCCTGGAGCAGGTCCTTATGTCCACAGCCATGGACTGCAGCCAGAATCCAGCACCAAGCACATGCCTCCACCAGGCCTTTCCACGCTGGAGCACAGTGCTTTGGAGGAGCATGCCACCAACCAGTCATCCTCCTCCTCTCCAGAGCCCCTGCTACCAGTACAACTCCTTCAGCTGCCACCACCACCACCACCACCACAACTAGCCCCACAACCAACAATCATAATAAGCACACCTGAGCACAAAGAGGTTCAAACCGAGGACCTGTCCTACGCTCCCGACCTGCAGGCTCTCCTCCTGCAACTGCTGAAGCTTCAGGGAGGTGGAGCTCCCAACTCGGTGCTCCTCTCTTCCAGCGATATCCTAGACCTCCCGACCCTGATGGATTCTGATCCCCCCAAGAATGCTGATGTGACCCCTGCTGTTCCCATTCCTTCTGCTCCCTCTGTGACCCCTGGGAGCTCCAGCGATTCTGGCTTGGGCTGTTCCGAGACGGAATCACTGAGCCCCCGCTTCATGGAGGAGCTGGATTTCGGGGTGCAGAAGGGGGTCGACGCTTGCAGGGCTTCATCCATGACTGTTGTAGAGAAGCGGTACTGGAGCAACAGCTTTCTGGTTGATCTGGTTGCCGTGGCGGCCCCGGTGCTCCCAACCGTGGCCTGGCTCTACTCCCGGCACGGGATTGGTGGGGGAGCACCGGTGTACAACATCGCTGCACTGATCCGGGGCTGTTGCATCATGGGATTGCACACTCTTCGCCACGTCACTCACGGACCCGATGTCTGATTGGGTCCTCCTCCTCCCCGCATGCACAATCTGACCCAACAAGAGCACTTAACTGTCCGCTACAAAAGCCTAGATTGTTTGTTATTGTTTTCCTTGTTTTGTACAATTGTATATAAAATCACAGAAAATATTTTGCTGCCATTGTTTGTTTGTTTTTCTTTTTCTTTGCACTCTTGTAAAGTTGCCGTAGGTTTAGGCAAAATGTGTTAAATGAAAGGGATTTATGTGTTTGTTTTTCTTATTCTTAGACTTGTTATTTAAGTTGATGAATTTGTAATGATCATCTGTTGAGATGATGAGTTGTACTTGTGCCGTTCTTGAGCTAGTTTGTTAATTTGTTCCCTGCGGTCATTTGAGGAATAACTGACTGAGTGGACACAGTAGTGTCATTGACTGTCACTTGTAAAAGTTGCACTCCAGCGATGTGAGACGGTTGTAAATGTTCTGCTTCGGTAAAAAGAAGTGTTCCAAAAAATTGTATACTCCTGCCAAAGCTTCTTGTCCCCTCACAATTTGTGCTTGGTGACATGTATTTTTCTCCTTGAGGTTAGAGCTTTTTACATGTTCCTATTTGTGTACCAACCTGTTCATATTGACAGTCAATGCTACCGTACAACTTAAACACTTGTAACGTGCCTGAGCAATGTGCAATATCATTTGTTTATATCAGATGTCCTAATATATTTATTATTAAAGCATGATACCCCAACATGTATAGACTATTCTTTTTTTCATTAGCAGTGAAATTTTTTTTTTTTTTTGTCTTATGCCAACAGATATCCCTAATGTATGAACAGGTGAAGGGCCAATGCCTTCTTTCATTAAAGCCACACAGAGTCTTATTTGTAATCTGTTAAATTAAGAAAATACCATTGGCCTTTGGGAGTAGTCTTAATTTAAAGTACTTTTTGTTAATTCCAGCTTACTACTGATTAATTTGAGGTAAATCCGTTCAAAAGAGGATAGCTCGCTTAAGTAACCGTGGTAACATCTTGCTGCAGGCTGGTTGAGTGATCTGAAGCGCCTGGCAGGGAGGGTAGGGAGACTACCTTTCTCAATCTTACAGCGGACCACAGGGTGAAAAATGGTCATTCCTTATGCACACTATAAAATGTTCTCTCCCTAAGTGTGTGTTATGCAACACCCTTTAAACTTAAGACAATTATGTCTCGTAAGTTCCCCCGGGGACACTGAGTGCAGTGCAGTAATGGTTTCTTAATGGGACTCTTGTCATAAAAAATGAGATGCAGGTACTAGGAGGAACAGTTTTTTTTTTGTTTTTTTTTTTGTCTGTTACCACTTTTCATACGAATGGTAGTCACTTTTGTTTGGAGGCTGGGCTAAAATGCTTTTTTTCTCGGCTCATTTAAAAAGCAGAACATGAAGTAACATGCACTGATGTCAACCTGGCCCCTCAGACTCAATCACAGAGAGAGGGGTATGACACAGCTTCCTGTGGCCAGATGGGGGGAGTTGCAGTTACATAACCCAAGCCTCCACTTTATTTCACACACACACATACACACACACACAAACAGCAACACGCCAAAGCAATTATCACAGCTCGCCTCTAATCTGAGCACACCAAGTTCCATCTCGGTTCAGAGAATCCAGGCAGACTGTGTCGGTCGGAGACGTCACTCCCTCCGAGGCTTCTGGGAAAATAAAAATGAAAATAAAGTCAAGTGCAAGGATGGGAGAGACGTCACTGCAGGGGTGTGAGAGCGAGCTACAGGAGCTGCATCCCACCACCACTCCAGTCCTCTAGACTCAGTCAAAGACACAGGGCAGTGTTCCAAAACCCACCCTGTGCATCTCACACGAACACATGCACAATGGATTAAAATGTAAAAAAAAGAGAAAAGAATGAAACAAACAAAACAACACACCCCAGATTGATACCCTTAAGTAGGAGATCCCCTTATTTAAATGGACATCAAATTTGACATGCCCTGCACCCCTGGCAAAGCCATTTCAATAACCCAGAGAGAGCATGTTATTAGAAACCATAGCCAGCGTATCAGAGTGCTGTAGCAATGAGAATGGCATGTTTCCCAGAATGGCTGATGACAAGGCAGGGAGGATGAAGGAGGCTGTGAGAGGGAAAAGTGGGTCAGCCTCCAGCCCTCTGGTGTCTGGTTTGGCAGTTTTTTTTTTTTTTTTTTTAAATCTCATGTTTATTTATTTATTTGAGGCAGATGGAGATCATAACATCATAGCATCACTAGTAATACAGAAATGGGCTAGACCCAGCCTGAGCTGCCTGCCTGAATTAGTCAGTATGATGCTACTTCTCTCTCTACAGAACAAAAGTCCAAGCACGATCTGCCTCCGCAGCAAAAGAACAGCTTGGATTGGGACAGCGGGACAGCAGAACAGGCAAGGAGAAGTTCAGGGCAAATAGTGAGGAAAGAACAAAACACTTCATCTCTATTTACTTATGAACAGGTGAAAGAGAGATATATTCTTTATTCAAGAATTGATCTGAACTATTAATACTGATTGTAATGCTTTATGAGAAAAATGAGAGATGTGACAAGGTTAAAACAGTTGGTTGAAATATAGAGCTGTTATATTTGGGTGTAACCTACAAAATGAATAATTTAAAGTCACATACCCAAACTCAAGGTTGTTTTAATAATGCATGGCACAGTCTCTTCAATGTGTATCAGACACACAGACAATCTTCCGCAACTTATGCCATCTAGTGGGTCACATATTTAAACACAAAGAGTGGAGCTCCACACATTTATTACCAATGAAGGAATGTGCAAAATAAAAACAAAAATGAATGTAATATAAAAAAAAAAATGTTTTTTTTGTTTACATGAGAAATGATCATGCAACTTTCATGGTCTTGCTACAATTTCTTTTTTAAAACAAATTGGCCTTTTATGAGTTTGCAGAAGAACAAAGAAAACATTATCCAAAAGGCATATCACCTGCTTATCATCTGAATCAACTCTTTCCTTCAGGCAGGAGAATCCTGAATCACTGCATGCACAGGGAAATCAGTCACAGGCAAATTTACACCATGATGATCAAGCAAAGCACGCTACTTGAGATCCACCTGCAGCATCTTGATCAAAGCCATCCCTTTGCAACAAAAACTGAGTTCAATTGAAACAGCCCTGAATTACAGTGAATGATAGCATACAAACATACAGACACACACACACACACCTCAGCCATTCATTGTTAAGTGACAATTTAAACTGGCTATGGCCTTTCCTTTTACTCCATACACCATACTGTAGGGTGACGTGTTTTGATTTGGGATTTGGATGAGGAACAAACACTCTTATACCCGTTATGTGTCACCCAGAGATGGGTTTAACTCAATGAGAAAGTGGCCAGTTACCAGTCAACACATTCAATAACAGCAACAAAAAACACCCCCAAAAAACCAAAAGCCTCCCCTGTTGCCATGACAACATAGCAGTGCTGCTCTGAACCAACGCGCCCCCATCAGCCTCATGCATTCTCATATCTACATCTACTGGTCATTCCAAACACAGCCCACACACACATTAAATAGCTTTTTTAAAAAACAAAACAAACAAACAAACAAAAAAACATATTGCTGAGACATGCCTAACCAGTGTTCATTTCTTCTCGGGTTGTCCGAAGCAGAGGAAACAGGTCTTCCACCGAGATTCAGTGTTCAATATAGTTCAGGGTTGAGTATGAGATGACCTTTACATTAGTGTAGAGAGAGAAGGGCAATCAGAGCACATTTTAACTAGTGACACATTTTGTACTCTTCCAGCAATGCTACAAACCAATTGACAGTATGTTAACTGGCAAGTACAAGATCCATTCAACTCCACTTCTCCATTCTTCCATTCAGTACAATCCACTCAGCATTTCAGTGGCTTTATCTAAGTGTCTTATGCACAGCAGGACTCTCCAGAGTAGTCTGCACTAAACCATGCTTAGGCCAAAATGTATGAGAGAAAAGAAAAGATATGAGACTAAGTCTTTGTCCATTCGACATTGTCCCACTCAAAATCCTTCAAGATCTCATAAATAAGGAAATGGGGCATCATCAAGTTCTCCCTATGACGCACTTGTAGTCAGGGGTATGCACGCACGCGCGCACACACACACATATAAGCACGCACGCATACACACACACATTATTCTTTGTGGGGAAAGAAACACTTGCATGTTAATATGGGTTCTACAATAAAACTGCAAGAGCAGAGAGATCTTCAGTGGTCAAACACTGACACTGGGGACGGGTTAAAAAAATTCTAAGAACCAAAAAGCTTTAGTGAGTGGATTTTACATTGACTGCAATTAACCAAATGGACTACGCAGAAATTTATTTCTTCTTTTTTTTTCTTTTGTTTGTTTGTCCGTGAGTGTCCAGCGCTCATGACGACAAGAGGAAATGTTAGGAAAGCTTGACAGCAATCTTCTGTTCCTTCTTCATCATCCTCTGCGCCTCCTTCTCCATCTTCTTCCTCTGCTGTTCAATAGCACGTTTTTCCCTCTCGGCCAACTTCTGCTGTCTGTAGTCAAAAGCAGAAAGAAAGAGGAGAGGGAGAGGATGGAAGAGAGAGAGGGAGGGAGAGGGAGAGGGAGAGGTAGAGAGAGAGAGAGAGGGAGAGAGAGAAGGGAAAACATGCATGTGAGATATAGAAATTTCAAAGCACTGCACCTCTGAGCACCCTACTGTCAAGTGGGGGATTTGTGCTTCAAAAGGCAGAGGGAGAATCAGGAGAAAAGCTGCTGTGCTAATACTGACAATCCCCTCAAGAATTACTCTCAAATACAGATGAGTCATTAACAGATCGCTCTCCAACAATATCAGTATTCAGTCCTGACCCAGTGCATCCCATCTGGCCTTCTTTTTTGACAGTGATCTCTGCTTGTGCTATTTGGAGGAAGAGCTATTAACTGACGCATTGTCGTGACTTTCGTAGTTCCTATTACAAGTGAGTCATGTCAAGGACAGACTATATTTGAGTGTGACATATCCTGTGCCGCCACCTGGTGGACATACACAGGAACTCTTCTGTACAGATTAGGCAGATAACATAATGCAGTCAGGGTTTAAGGAAGGGGTTTTATTTTTTGACAATGCATCAGTTACTGATTGTTTTTATACACAACTATTTGTTGTGAAATTCTTGAGACAGAATTGATCATTACTGTTAAAAAAAAAAATACAAATCATTTATCCACTCAATCCGGCTACAAGTGTGGCCTTCACATTTGAGGCCAAAGTCATGGTGAAATGTGCTGTGTGCACTGACTGCTATTCATTCTGATGCATATATATGCTGTGCAGACATACATGTAAATAAGCTTTCTCTTAAAACCTATTTTTACCTGCATCCTTTACTCCTCCATTCCTACTCTTCCAAAGAATAACAGCGATTATGTCCAAATGAATTAAATCTGGTACCGATTCAATTTTGTTAGTAAGGATTATTATCCTAATCAGCATAAGCCTTTACTGAAAGCTTACTGACAGCCAACTCTTTGAAAACCGCAGGAATCTCACTCTGCCACCTGTGTAGCTACTTTCAAAGCAACAAATTCTTTGATCATGCAAGGAAATGTACATTAAAATCACTACTGTCAGATCACACATTTATTTGTCATCGGGGCCAAGTTTTTCAAAACAGTTTCATCTGGATTAAAGTGATCCTGATTTGGAATTTCATGTTTTGCGAAATGTGATCAGGGCCCAGCTGTTCAAAAGTAATCACTGATTCCACATTACAACACATGGGATTTCCAAATATGGACCACTTTGATCCGGATTAAACTGTTTTGAAAAACTGGTCCATGGTATTGAGCTAGGCCTGTGTAATGAATATAACTTTTTTTATAATCAGTTTACTTGAACATTTTAATATAAAGTGTAAAGTACTGACTAGAGCAAGCAAACATCGGAGAGATGAAGGAGGATGGGGGACAGGAAGACATAGAAAGTATCCTCCTCCACTCCCATCCTCCCCAGGAGGGAGAAAAGTATAGAACCAAGTGGAAACCCATGACTAGGATAACAAGCAGATGAAAAAAGGATGGAGAATAAGTAGCTGGATGTGAAAGGTTGAGCTCCTCCAGGCCTACCTGAGCACCTCCTCAGCCTCCCAGGCAGCATCAGATTCGTCCTCCCAGGCACTCGGATCCTCCTGCCAGGCATCCATGTCTCCCAGCTCCGACTGCACAGAGAGAGAGAGAGAGAGAGAGAGAGAGAGAGAGAGAGAGAGAAAGAGACAGAGAGAAACACAGGCTTTACATCCCACCATCTATCATTATCACCACCACCACCAACTTTATTTGCCAGACTCAGGGTCCAAAAGGGCACACAGACTACACATGCCCAACGTCAAAACAAACAAAGCAAATGGACACAAAACACTATTTTCTTATAAAAGACATTCATACCAGTACCTCCACATTAGTGGCTGGTACTGCATTGCACTGTTGCTGGGACTACTCAGATTTTATATTATATTATATTTTTAAAGCCATAAAAGGCCTTTGCACTTCTTTTATGCATGCCTTTTCTGCATTGGTAAAACTACTGGAAAGATGAGCCAAAATACACTGTCAACATCTTACTTAATTACACTACAACAATGTACACTGTCCTTGGCATGAGCTGCAGAGAATTTATGAAAGAACCTATATAAAACTAATCATTTTCAGATGAAAATACTACATTTCATTTCCAATAACAGATACTGGACAACTTTAACTTCTTGCAAAACTTGCAAAAACATGATTGACAGGAGAAATCATATATGCACATTTTAAACCATGCGCTTGTGGTGGTACAACATGTTTAAAGAGATTTAGAGTTTAGAGATTCTTCCACTTTATGCTATCCACATGAACCCAACATCACATCCCCCATGAGCTTCCAATAATGGCCAAACATTACTGCAATAAAATCAAATGAATGACACTAGCGATTGCCCTCATAGATATGATATGCTTAGCATCCCAGTATTCAACACTGATTTTATCTGATCAAAGCAATGCTATATGTATGTCTACAACTGGCCACTCTTTACTGTGGTAAAAGCTTTTTGAGGCGTGAGGGAGGGGACTACTAGTACAAACACTAACCGATGGTGGAATGAAGGCCACGTCCTGTGTGGCAGCCAGCCTGCTGGAGAATCCTGTTGAGTTGTCTGGGGCAGAGAAGCTCAACGGCTCCCTCTTCTTCAACACAATCTGAGAACAGAAACATGACATTCTTTAAACCTCTAGTGACCCTCAAAGGAACACAAGATATGTGGACACCTGTGAAATTACGCAAATGCAAAGAAACATTAGAAGTGTTCATTTGCTCTGCATATAGTTAGCAAAAAAAACAAACACATGTAAAACCTAAACACAGGTTACGTATGCAGCTTAACTGGTCAAACAAGCTCTTTACAACATCATGCTTAATTCTAATGTAGCTGACATACTCATATTATTGTCTGCGCCTTTAAGTAACTTTAGATAGAACCATGATTTGCTGCAGAAAAAAAACATGTGAATGTAAACATTTCTAGTAGCAACAATTTTATTTGCTGATGCTTTTCAAGATTCTATGCTTATTCAGGCTGTAAGTTTAAAGGCCGCTGCTCATATAGCCGACAGTCAGATGGCTGATAGCATCTGTCTGGCTGTTCAAGGAGCATCTGAAGCTCCTATTGTTCACAGCTCCGCTAACGCTAAAGGACCTCTTTTAACTCATTTTTGGCCAATTCAATATGTTGAGTCGCCATTAGAACAGTCAGGAAAAGGTTTGCTATCCTACTTCAAGGATACTTCAAGAAGCACAATGTCACCAGATATCCTTTAAACTGGAGATAAAATCCTGATCCTGAGCAGCATTTTGTCCCTGTGTGAGGACTAATACAGACAACACCAGAATAAAACAACAACAGGAATAAAAATGCAATTGTCATTTGAAACTTGTTGCCAAACATATTCTTGATTAGAGGTATAGCACTGCATATTGTATTTGGTGGGTAGTGTGGAAACGGTAAGCTTCAAATCCCACTAGATCCCATGGTGAGTTATTGAAGCCTTTCAAACCTGGACACCTTCAACTCCAAAAACACCAGCTGGTTGCTCATCCTTCTTAAGGTGATAAATCAAGCAACAACTTGTGAACAATGTTGCTGAGCAACCACACAACTGGTTTCTTGTGCTCTGATTGGATGATCATTGACCACAAAGAATTGAGCATAGATGATCTAGAACAGCACTGCTCAACAAACCAAGGTATCATTACTTTAAGATACTGGAGAATGTTTTGAAACGATTCACTGAGGTACAAACAAATGATTTCACCATGCAACTGTACCTTTTGAGTTTTCCTGATGGTTGGCGCCATGTCTTTGAAGTAGTCTGGCTCTTCTTCCTCAGCCTCATTTTGCTGAGGGGGCACCACCACCCCATTCCCACCCTCAATTTTAATACTGGTTGGAGCCTCCTCGTCCCATGAACTCCACTCCTCAATTTCTGGCTGTTGGACAAGAGTGGAAATTAAAGGGTCCACAAAGATCAACACAAAATGAACTATGTTTTTTGGGAACCAAAAATGATTAGGTAATGAATTAGGTATGCTTAGCTGTCTCTGTACTTTGAGGGTTACAGCCAATGTAAAATGGTGAAGTGCACAAATAACTGACCTGCTTGGGCACAGATGAAAAATCAACAGTAGTTGGAAGTGTTATCTGGTCACCACTTAGCTTGCGCAACCTGCCGGTCCTGTTACAAGCACACAAACAAAACAAACAAATCAGAAATCCTCTGAGCAACAAGTATTGTATAAAAGTGTACCAGCTAAAAATAAGTTACACATGACTGGATCATATCACCACTTTATTTATTTTATCTAATTCATGCATATTTTATATATACACCACAGTGCTTGTCTATGGTTGAGTGCTGTGAGCCTGAAGTTCATAAAGCTTATTCAACTTATCGCATCTGACCGCTGGGGGATGCGACCAACCGATAGACAATACAGAAACTTTACATTTCTGGTATATCCTGGCAACCAATATGAGAACAAAATGCTTCTTCAGGCCATCGGAGCACTGACTGGTCAACATGAACACAAAACACAACACTTTTTAATTCTTACCTGCATATTAGTCTTTTGAAGAAGGATAGTACAGTAGCCAGGCATGTGCATATCTTGAAAAGGCGGAATTGGGTAATGGCCATGTTTGACAATATCTGCATATGAAAAACAACGTCGTGGGCACTTTCTTCATGACCAAAAAGAGTAACACCACTGTACAAGCTAAAAAAACATACTAACATACAATAAAGCCGCAAACAGCTCAGATATCACTTGCTACAACTACAAGAAAATAGTGCAATACAGTGCACCGTAGGTATGTTAACGGTTACCGATTCTTAACGAAAGAGGCAGATGGTTAGCCATATCTACTTTTGATTAGGTCATGGCAAACACCTATCTGACGCTTATTTCACAGCTGTCCAACGCCAGGTTTCCCAACCATATGTAATGTAAACGCCGTGTAGCGTTAGCACGATCATGTGTTGAATAACGATTACGGCAAAGGTTTGGTACTCGGTAAAGACAATACAGTCGGTAACATTTTATTGTGCCAACATGAATACTTACCAGGCAGATCGATACTGAATTGCAACCGCTGAATTCATTAGCTAAGCAGTCACTGAGCTGCCCCGCTTAGCTTGCTAACAGCAATTCCTAACGTTACACGCCTTTGGGATTCAGCTGATTGCTAATCAAGCGTTTTCCCCACTTTCCCTGCTTTGAATAAGCCGACCAAGTCGAACTCTTGCATATCGACTGTCAACACAGAACAACATACACCATAAATCCTACAGCTACCTTGTCCCTGATTTCATGTCAATCCTGGAGAATCACCGTCCCCGCACTCATTGCACCTTGGATGCCATTTTTACACCAACAAGGAAGTGCAATAGAATTACAAGGACCCAACTGAAGGATGACCAATCCATGCCTGCATTTTTCAACATTCTTTATTAAGTTAAAAAAAAATATATACAATTTTTCTGGAAGTACTCCCTGCATTTTTTTAGGATTCACATAAAGCGGTTCATATATATAGTTTATCATACATTAATTCGAAACGAAATGTAATATAATTAGTATTAAAGCTCCCTTTTATTTTCCACAACACAGTTTTGAGAGAGAGTTTGACGTGTAATTCACAATAGGTAAAACAGACCAAGCCACATTAATGCAGCAAATCTTATCATACAAAAACCTTCCAACGTGGGAATATCAAGGTAAACCTAAGAATTAACCCTTTACTCTCAGACTGTTGTACTTTTATGATTAGCCCATACAGGAGCCCATACAGTACCCACGTCAAAAGACTTCCTTTCAATTTAATTGGTCTACTGTCAGGAGAAAAATGGATGAAGCTGTTTTACGGGGCGGTCACTAACAAGGAAATGTTTCCAGCTAGGTAACTAATTGTAGAGTCTGATTCATTGTCTCCATACATTGGACCTGTCAGAATCCGAGCAACGAGTTGTATTTTTTAATGATTTGCACGTAAAACTGAACAGTTCACTTACTTTCTCGCACTCTGGAGTTTCGGTATCGGTAACGTTATCGCCATTCCATTTAAAAGAGGGGTGTGACTTGTTTTCGCGAAGGGTAGGAGTCTCAGACGTGTAGAGGATCGAAAACACAAAGATGCGATTTTTGCAGCCAAAATATATAATGGATATGTGCCCGACAGCCTCCAAGTAGGTGGACCACTCAATCCTATAGGAAAGAAACGGTTTTCTACAGCATTTTGGTCATTCACCCTAGGAGCTGGTGTGTTATTCGGCGTGTCGATATCAAGTAAGTGTCTTAGCAGCAAACTGACGTTTTTAACGTTAGCTAAATGTCCAACACAAAATAGTAAAACCGTTTTCTCACTGTTGTATAAAAAATAACTGTATTCAAGTGCTCCTAATGCAATTGGCCCTTTACTTGGCACAGCAATTAGTTTGATTGTTTTTGGTTATTCTAGAGGGAACATGTCGAGTAGTCGAGGGAGAGATCATATGTGTGGGTTCTAAACAGCTTTGAGGCGCAATATTTGGTTTCATCAGCCCTCAGCCTACGGCTGTGTGTGCGGATGTCTCCTTATATTTTAGCGATTAGCCTGCGAAGCATGGACGATGGGTCCAACGCTGTCCGCCCTTGACATTGCTGTGTCAGTGCGGAGCAACAGCGGTCAGACTGCACAGGCTGCTGCACTGTATAGCAATCTGTGTGTGTCCCATTTCCCACGTCCACTGTAATCATTGAAATGGATATTTTATTTGTATAATAATTTATTCAAATGCATGCTATATATAACATCTCTGTCTTCTTGGCAAAATCTCACTTTGTGAATAGGAGAGGTATGTGCTGCATTTGAGCACCGCTGCAGTAGGAATGACTGGTGTAGTGGTATTCAGTGAGCTTGTGTTGCTACCCATCTGCACCTTGCATAGTCCTGCAAAGTCAAACTCATGGTTTATGTTTCTGTCACCTTCCTGTCTCTCCCTTGCCACGTCCCGCCACTCTCTTCGATCAGAATGAACCCGTGAGCGATGAAGAGTCCGGTGCACAGGTGCAGGGACGTGGAGCGGCAGGCGACCACCCTGCAGCTGGATCCGTGCGTCCCGCCACCGCACCTGATCGACCGCGGCGAAACCGGTGCCATGTGGTTCGTGCGCGACGCGTGCGGCATTGTGTGCGCCATCATCACCTGGTTCCTGGTGTTCTACGCGGAGTTCGTAGTGCTCTTCGTTATGTTGCTACCTTCCAAAAATCTGACTTATAGCATTATCAACGGGGTGGTCTTCAACGGTCTAGGCTTTCTTGCCCTGGCATCGCACTTCAGGGCAATGTGCACAGACCCGGTGAGTCTCCAATTCAGAACAGTGGAAATCGCTGTTATCATTTCATCAGAAATATGTCAACAAGCATGCAAAGGTGATCGCACATTCTCATTACCATTGTCATAATAGATCTAGATACAGTAGTGCAAATAAGACGGATAGACCTTGGCCTCGGTCCCACTACAAACAACGCCAATGCAAATCCAGAGGCAGAAGTCACAGCTTTACATTTATCAAAGTCTGTGCAATGAAAAGTGCAATCCTCTATGCAGTGATATTTGATCAGGCCTGGTCAGGTGTAGCTCAGCATATCTTTAAATCCTTTTCAGGGAGCTGTTCCAAAAGGAAATGCCACCAAGGAGTTCATCGAGAGCCTCCAGCTCAAGCCTGGTCAGGTGGTTTACAAATGTCCCAAGTGCTGCAGCATCAAGCCTGACCGCGCGCACCACTGCAGGTAGGCTACAGTTTGCCTGAGGCAAACAGACCAGTTATTACGGAGATCTCTGATTATGGAGATGTCTGAGGGGCTGGTGTTGCTATGTTTGTCTCTTTGAATTTAGAGCAGAGGAAGGTCAAAGCAGTGGAGAAAAGTTGGACAAAGTCACAATGATAAAAGAAGCAGTAGAGGAAAAAAATAGCACTACATACATTCTGTAGATAGAGGTCAAACCGCTATAGTTCAAAAGAATTATCTGGAGTGAATCAACCCGTAGCCCTGTTTCACGTTGCCGAGTGCTGTTGGTAGGTATGAGAATGACATAATTTGGTGCAACGTAGACCAAATAGCGAAATGGCAGCCAGCACTTACAGATGAGAGCAAGGAAGTTTTGTTTTCGCATGTCCCCATCTGTTAGAGTTAGCTGCTAGTTCGCAAATTCATTCTACAGTGTAGCAAATGCTGTCGCTCTCATCCCTATCGACAGCACTCGGCAGGCTCAATAACAGATATAGGGGCTGACTGATTGCAGATTTTTCCTTAAAGCCAGCTTTTGCTTATTTAGCTTTATTGCCAGATTGATCCATGCAGCTTCTGGTTATAAAAGACACAAAGCCTTCTTCAAGCTAGTGCATGGCTCTCTAGACTTCCATTTGGTTTTGCATAGAATGAGGAGACGCAGTAAAATGTCTGACCTAATCATCACTTCATCTTCTCTACTTCCTCTCTCTCCAAATTCAAAATCCCAGTGTCTGCAAAAGGTGCATTCGAAAAATGGACCATCATTGTCCATGGGTAAACAACTGTGTTGGAGAAAGCAACCAGAAGTACTTTGTGCTTTTCACAGTAAGTACAAGATGCAGCTCATATCACTGATGTTTACAGCAATGAAATGCTGTAGGCCAACAAGATTATTATTAATACTAACATTATTAATACAACGTTATTACAGAATAGTGATATTTTTATTTATGTGGTTTCTTCCTTATCAATCTTTAATGTGTTTGTGTTCCAGATGTATATTGCACTAATTTCTCTCCATGCCTTGATGATGGTAGTCTTCCATTTCCTGTATTGTTTTGAAGATGATTGGACAAGTAAGTGATTGCTCACAGTCTTGCTCTTTTGAGCTCTTGCCATAGCTTGCGTGAGACCTCACATGACAGCTGGGACCATATTCTCTCCCTGGAGTCTTTTCTGAAAATATGTTATAGCAGAGGCCACTGAAGGTCAGACTAACCTGGGAGCCTTGTGCAGAAACAAAGGGTTGGGAGGGGGGTGGTGCAGGAGAGAAGGAGATCGCCTCAAGTCCAGCGTGATCTTCGGTCAGTAGCAAAAAGTAACAAAGTGAATCAAAGTGAAGCACAGAATTTACACATCCTCCTATTGTCAAGGGGTAACGGGAATATGTTGCAGTGTAATGGGCGGAACTGTGACTCATAAAGCTTGTGATTACCAAGAGAACGAGGAGTCAGATGAGATGGGGACTAATTTGGCGTGACCAAGAGGAAGCACATGCTGAACTTGCTGCAGCCTTGATTTGCCTTAGCGGTTCGTCGTTCATTTTAGTGATTAGAGAGGGTAAACATCAACAGGAGGAGTTTGCCATTACATTCCCCAAAGAGTTGCACTGTAAAGTTTTTTCCAGGAGCTCACTCTTTCTTATCACACACTTCAACTTCAAAATGTAGCTTCTCATGTCATTTGATTATTTAATGGAGCTGAGTGAGTAAGAGAGAGAGAGCGCTCTAGAATGTAGCTAGCTGCCTCCATGTTCATGTAGATCAATGTTCTGACTTCAGAGAAGAGTCAAATCTTTGATCACTTTCATAATTTTTTTTTAATTGCCTCGAAATTTCTTCTGGCTACTTCTCAGGCATTTCAGAGGCTTGTCTGAAGTCAGAGATCATGTGTAAAAAGTGTCCTTTGTGTACAGTGGTGTTTCCCTCATGTAAAAGTGTACAAATGTGTGTGTCTTGTGTGTGTTTGTATGTTTGTGTCTTTCCTCCTATCCTCCAACCCCACCACCACCACCCCTTGCCCCAACCCGATAGAATGCAGCACCTTCTCCCCACCAGCGACTGTCATCCTCCTCATCCTCCTCTGCTTTGAGGGCCTCCTCTTCCTCATCTTCACCTCTGTGATGTTTGGCACCCAGGTCCATTCCATCTGCACAGATGAGACGGTAGGTGGCACCCCTCTCCTCATCCTCCCCCTGAAGTATGGGATTCTAAGGGGTTGCAGTATCTGGCTACAGTCCAGCAGACCAAAAGCTCCACTTCCTATGATTTCCATCTCTGGAATTATCTTAATAGAATTATCTGAATATACAAGTGCATAACAGAGTAGTAACAATAATATTAATCAATAAAATCAATTGCATTTTGACCCCAATGGCCACTGTGAACCTCTAAGTACTTGAAAATAGAAAAGGAAATAAGTGGTGTTTGTTAATAAAGGAATATTCTGGGAGGTTTGAACTTAGTCCTATTGTTCAAGATCACCAAGGGCTGTCAGGAAAAAGAAGAACGAGAAAAGTTGGAACAACAGACCGAATTTGCAAACTGGTAGCTAACACTAAAAATCAGTTAGCATTTACTCTTCAGTCTACGTTGTACCAAATTTTCTTGTTTTTTTTCTTCTTGAAATTTACCAGATTATCTCTTTAAGGAATTTTAAAGCTACCCACATCCACTCAGTTAGGAGCTTGTCCAGTTTGGTTTGAGGGGCTACAGCCAGATATCAGCCCCCAACTGCACACGCACTGTTTATTCATCCATGCCTGGATTGTTAGATGCTCTGACTTGACACAAACATCGGTTGATACATGCACATCCAGGCCTTCCACATTGCAGTGCAGGGAAATGTAGTTTCAGAGCTTAACCACAAGAGGGTGCCAGTGGTATTGCCAAAAAAGGGAAGGTTCTGAATCTATGAAACTCTGTATCATGCACACCCAAGAGGGGAAAACAGTGTGATGGGAATATATGACCAGGACCATATACCACATATAGACCGCTTGCTGTGTGTTTATGACATGAAAAGTGATGTCAATCACAGCAATCCTGCAGCCAAAGTGCACACAATTTTACTCAAATCTGTGCTCAGGAATTGGTGTCACAAGATTGGTCTACCAGTGGTCTTACAAGGCCTTATGATGCAATTATGAGCCTAAACTCTGTATACCTTCCTTTCTGATTCTGTGCTTGCGTCCATCTCTGTGTGGGACCTCTGTGCTTCGTAAAAGAGTTGAAATGGATATCATATGACCTATGCACAACTGGCCTAGGCCATCATGTTGTTGGATGGCTTACAAGTAACTTAGTCAAGTATAAACTCAAATAGGAGTTGCTTTGCCATGCACACCTTTTTGACCTTACTGTGGAGACATACCTGCTTAATGGCTACTAACTCTCTAACTTTGCCTGTTGCTGTTGCTGTGTTCTCTCTGACTGAATCCCAACATCACTTGTAAGTACTTGACCCTGAACCCTCAACCCTAAATATTTAACTGTCAGGAATCAAGAAGCTGATTGCTGTTGATTCACTGTTTGAGGTGTCCAGGGCTCAGGGCTTGGGGCCGATATTGGGATTTAGCCCGTCTTTGTCCTAAACCACACATTCTCCTCCACTGAGAGTAAGCCAGTGTCCCTACGTCCCAGGTTTGCTTCTTATCAAGTTAGCTCAGTAGACTCATAGTGCTTCATGATCTGGGAAATGTTGCTCAAGGAACTAG
Organism: Tenualosa ilisha; assembly: GCA_015244755.2. NCBI lineage: Eukaryota > Metazoa > Chordata > Actinopteri > Clupeiformes > Clupeidae > Tenualosa > Tenualosa ilisha. Next base: position 1,933,987 of record PYXC01000316.1, on the reverse strand, counting down.
CCTAAGCACTCTATTGGTGTAGACTCTTCAGGACGACACAGATCTGTTTTGTTCCACCTAGAATATCAACACACTCACAATGTGGTAATATTTGCTAATGCCAAGTTTGTCTGAGCCACACTGAAGTTGCGGTTGTCTCTCATTTTTAGGGCATAGAGCAATTGAAAAAGGAAGAGAGAAGATGGGCTAAAAAAACTAAATGGATGAACATGAAGGCGGTATTCGGACACCCCTTCTCGATAGCATGGTTTAGCCCGTTTGCCACGCCTGGCCATGGGAAAGCCGAGCCATACCAATATGTGGTCTGAGCTTTGGGAAAGCAAAACTAGAAGGCCAGTGCCCAGATGCCCTGGCGCTACATGTTAAAGACTGAGATGTGCTGGCAATCCCCCTTTAATGCCCAGACCCCGTGACCTTTTCCCAATACCTGTCGGCTCTACCAAACGTGATTGTATCTCCAAGCTCACTCGGCTCGGCAGAGACAGTTCTACCCATAGAATCCATCCCGTTTCTATGGTGTGGTCTAATAGGTTGTGAAAAAAAACAAAAAGGAACAAAAGTAACCATGGACTTGCCAGCTTTGCCTTTTTTATCTTTATTGTTTGTTGGTTTATTATATATATTTTTTTTAATGATGTGGTTCTCGTTATTGGAAACTTTACTCTGTTTTTTGGGGGGGAATTTCCTGTCATCATCTGTAGTGTCTCTTTCCCTCTGTTCACATTTCACTCTCCATTGGTCCTGTCATGGAAAGCAATCCTCCTCCTCCTCCTCCTCCTCCCTCCTTACTGTGTCCTCTCTTCCTGCCTCTGTTTGATGAGTCTGGTAAAAATAATGCAAAATACCTATGCCACTTCATTCAGTATGTTTATGGAGTGGAAACGAGGTTGCATTTTGCATGGAGAGTCTCAAGTTTTGATTTATGATGGAGCTTATTCCTCATCTAAGATGGATGATGAATTGGGAAGAGGATTGCAACTTTGTACTTTACAGCCTAGTCAGCCATGTCATCAGTTGAAGTTTACACCTGGCTATTGGAATTTGACAAGAATGCCAAGCCAATTTAGGTTTCACAACACAATAACACTTCTAAATTTACAGTTTTTACATAATCTAATATGCACTTTCTGTTCTGCACATTCTGAAGACCTTTCTGCAGTTTGGTCTTAATAATGACAGACACATCTGGAACCATGTGAACTGAGGGAAGGCCTGAGCCACTTTTTGGATTTTTTAAAATATCATGTTTATTATTACGTTAAAAGGGACAATCTGATTTTGTTACATGAATGAAAACAAAAAGGCATGTTTATGTTGACTTTACATAGGTTGTGTTTCTGTCAGTCCTATTGTGGATTTTACTGAAACTACCTTGATTTGACTGAAAGGAGCTCTTGGTGCACAATCAGCTGTGAGATGGACTCCAGTACTGCTTTTCTACTGGCCTTTTTATTCTTTCTGTGTATACATATCAAGACAATAAATGATCAACCTGATTGGTTTTCTTGTAATTGTGTCAGTATGTTCATGTGAAGACGCTCCTCTAGTTGTACAACATTGCTGTCAAGACCAAGGGAGAACAAGAGATGAATCTCTAAAGCTTGAAACACTTGACTTGAATTATAATTCCAGGTTAGGTAGTATTCAGTACTTTGAGGAAATTCTGTCACATGATTTCAGCTCTCATTCATTCAATGAAGAGAGAAATGATCTATCTCAGCCATTAACAGTGTTTCTTTTCCTAACAGTATGTCAACTCACTGTTTCCCTCTTTCCTTCCTTCCCTGCTTCCCCTATTTTAACCTTTCTTTTTGTCTTCAACTGTTTTTCAACTTTATTTGACACGCTTTCTTTTGGTCTTGCTAACGGACCTATATTGGACTGAATTGGCTTCCTGTTGTGCTTTTCTCAACTTAACCCTGTAATTGAGTAGACCAGATGCTGCTTGCTTTCTGAGTGGTGAGAAGGGCAGTGCAGGTAAGCCTTGCTGGCCAAAGATAGAGGACAAGTAGCTAAGAACCCCAATCCTGGTAGATAGAAGCATGTCACTATGTCTTTTAGAGCAATTTGTCCAATTAACTGACCCGTGGCTGTTGACAAACATTGATATGAGGACTAGCCTAATCCTGAAACAAACAAACAAACAAAAAAAGCATGCTGCATGCATTGTGTGATCTTTAAGTCATATTCATAAAACGTTGATGCTTGATTGATTCCCTCTCCAATTCATGTGTTTTGCTCGAAACTGCCTGAGTCCATTAGCCTTGGAACCAGACCCACATCTAGGAAGATGTAGGGTATAGCAACAAGCGATAGTTTGTCCATATTCAAGGACTGGCACTAACAACACATCAAAATGACTCTAATCAGAGGAATAAAAAAAGCAAAGCAAATTCCTAAATGATGAGCATGCTTAAAGCAGATAGACTGATGTGATTAATACTTAGGGTATACTTATACTTAATACTTAGGATATAGGGACATAGCTAATGAGTTCCAACTGCTCATGGCCAGACAGGCTCGCAGAGCAAATTCAAATTGGCTAGCGGTGTGTCTGAGTTCCCAGGCTGAGTCCATAGCATTGCATCCCAAATCACTCACTCATCCACCACTCTGCTGTGAAGGAGGGGCCATATTCCCACTTCAACACCATACACCACTACTTTATAGTAATCAAGGGAATGATTGGGGACATATCCATTGATTAGTGCATCCATTACCACAGATATGCCTGAGAGAATATGCCACCATCTCAAATACATAGAGTTGTTACAGTGAGCGTGTTGTGGGGGATCCCTATGACATGGTTGACGGTTCTGTTCTCTGTTGTAGGGTATTGAACGTCTGAAGGGCGAGAATCCCACATGGGAGAGACTCCCGTGCTGGGAAGCCATGAAGGCAGCGTTTGGAGGCCCACTTTCCCTCTCCTGGTTCAGTCCTTTCTCTGAGCTCAGCTGCAAGAGGACGCCCGCGGTGCAGGTCCCGCCTGCACCACCAGGGGACATCATCGAGGAGGACGTGATTGAGATTCCCTTCGAGCACTGAGACGAGCCAGGTTAATGACGTCACGCCACACACCCACAGTGCCTTCACTCAGTCCACACAGGAGACTAAGTCTGGACCAATGCAGTATCTACATTACCAAAAGCACAAGCAATGCTGTTTTATCCAAACAGCGTATTTATTGAAGAAAATGAAGTCTAATGCTGACATTTGACTCTTTGTGTATAGAATAGTTTTTAATTGGCTTATGTGCCTTACTTTCTTCTAAAAGAACACTCACAATCAAATTAAATGGATGTCTGTCAGATGCACATGATAATCACCACAATGTTTAAGCACAGATGTGTTGAATAGGCATAATCTAGCAATAACCTTTTTTCAGCATAACCCTCATTTGCTTGAAATGTGCATTATTGTGTTTATTCTGAAACACTGTTATTTTCAGATACATTTGCATTAAAAGGGAATGATAGAAAATGGTTCCAGCTCTTTGTCACATCGCATCCCAACCTCAAACACTCTACAGGCAGTGTGTATCATTGCTTATCTGGCACACCTATTAATAGACATGAAGACTTCACTGGAAGACGTAATTTCAGGTTGGCTTCATGTAGGTCAGGAGTTTGCCAAGAAGCCAAATGTATCCTCTCCCCAATGACTAGTGTCCCAAATTCAAGCCCTAGTCCCACCCTGCTACATGAAAGTGTTAGACTTCATTGCAGATATGAACAAAAGTTGCATTTAGAAGTCATATTAATGTGTACCAATACTTGCGACAGCATGAACAGTATCTATGGAAAATAACTGTACCCTTAAAACAAATATAAATTACCTGAAACATAAAAAAATCCTTTCTTTAGCGTGAATAACAAATTATGCATATTATGACAAGTGTCATGCACAGTAGATATATTCCCTTGTGTTGGTCTCAGTGTTATACTACTAAACAATGCAGATCTTTGATCTCTTAGCAGTTTTTAACATAATGATATCACAGAAATTCCTTTTTGCTTTGCCAGATACATCCATTTCCATACAGCAACAAATGGACCACTGAGAGGCATACTTTGGGACAGTATGCTGATTGCAGTGCAATGTGCATGAGCTGCTGTGCTTTGTGAATAATTCAGTGGCCATGCATACTACACTGTTTTTAAAAAGAACATTCAAGAAATCAAGATGATCACTTAGTCACATCCATCATGTTCAAGAGTGACACGTTGCATCTCATCATTTCCTCATTCAATTCCATCATTCATTGACCACAGTATCCATCTGAACACACTGATTTATAGTATCTGTGTGTGTGCGTGTGTGTGTGTGTGTATGTTCATAGCACATGACAGACGGTCTCATTCATTTTTTCTGTCCTTGTCTGGCTGTGATTCTCGATTTGTGGACCCATGTAGAATTAGTAGGCCCGACAGAGTGAGAGAGATCCCGACCCACCAAAGAGCAGCGTGGGTCTCGCCAAATATCAGCCTCCCAAGGAATGCCTGTGTGGAATTAGGAGAAAACAGGACAGTCTGTAGCCGGTAGTCCTTATTTGAATGTTGCTACTTTTATTGAAGACTGCTGTCTGAGTGATTAGCCATATCCATCCTTACTTCTGTGATCCTTAGTCAACAGTAATTACTAGCACAGACTTTACTCAGTTATCAGTTGTGATTACAGATATCATCTGACTGGAGTACTGGGGTGAATAGGCTACTCACAGAGGATATGAAGTTGGAGGCAGTTGTGGTCACAGTGGCCTGAGCAGAGGATGAGGAGAGTCTGAGAGCTTTAGCAAAGAAGGTCCACATCACAGCATTACAGGTGAACAGCAGACCCCCACACAGCAGCCGCAGGGGGATATGCAGCTTGGCAGGAGAGAAGAGATTTCATAAGAACCAACGCCCATGATACAAACACTTACATGCAGACTTACACACACTCAAAATATTTATGGGATGGCTGTAACTTCAGTTTCACTCAATTACATTCTCTTTCTTCCATACCACACCCAACTGAATGTAATTAAGTTGTGATCGCTTCACGGCCAGCTGTGAGAGCTGCACAGCTACGTTTACATACGTAGCCTAATCATAATGCTGCATAACATAAGTTACTGACCAAAACAATATTTAAGATCTAGATATACTTCGCATTTTATCAAATGATGACTGTGTCAGTATATCAAATCCATTGTAGAGGTGACCCATTAAAGCCAAGGATAGCTTTCGATGCACTGAAAACAATTAGGTCCTAATTTACCCAGTCGCATGGAGCAGTGTCATTGTCCTGGTGGAACGTCCTGTCTTCCCCAGCCCAGGTTTTCAGCCCGATTTCACACACACCTTTGAGGTAGTCTGCGCCAAGTGACAGCTTGGCCGAAGAGGAGGCAACAGCTCCAAGGAAGCCAGCGAGTAGCGCATACACAACTCCGGAAAACATTACTCTAAAAAAACAGACTTTTCATTCAGAAGAGAGCATAGTTTGACTTATCTAATGAATCCACGTCTTGTCACAAGATCGCCCCAGTGAGGGTTGCGTGTGGGAATTATCCACATAGAAGTGCACAGAAGAACCATTTCACTTCCTAATGTCGGAAACACACTACTCACCAATTGACTTCAGAAAAGACCTCTGGTGGTATGTTCAAGAACTTACGGGATGTTGTTGTGCATTTTCCCATTATATCCACGAACATGCATAAAGTGAACTCCCCCACCAAATAAGACACAATATTTACAAATCTAAACGAGAGAATGATTGATAAACTTCATGTTGAATTCAAGCCAACACATTCTTGTAAATTCATGGATTAATTCCATAGATAAATACCCATCGATCACTAAAATACGCATATCGATGACGTCACATTGTCGCAATATTCAAGCGACATTCACAATAATCCTCGCTGGTTTAGGCATTTGTCCCATTTATTTTGCAAAATGAACAAAAAGGGTAATGTTTCATGGGTGAAACCAGCAGAGCCATCTTTTCTAAAGAAATTCAAAAACGATGTTGGGTATAAGGAAGGGCCAACGATCGACACAAAGGTAAAATTTTAGCATTCTAACGTTAGGTAGCTTACTTATCCAGCCGGGATTTGTTGACAAGTGGGTTTCTCATGGAACATGTCTGTCTGTAGTCTACAGTATTATTTTTCCTTCTTCTCTGTAGCGACAAGAAATTCCCCAACTCGATGACGATAGCGGTGAAAGTGATCGGGAGGACGAGTTACCGCAAATTGTTGTTCTCAAGAAAGGCGACCTGAGTGCTGAGGAAGTTGAGCATTTGAAGAAAGATGGGAAGGCTTCCACAAAGGGTAACGTTAATGCTAAGGGTTTTGAGGAATTGCATGGCATAGATGTTAAATTATTGTGGTGAAACGTTAGGCAGTTGACAGTGCTGACATATATTGCTCTTTGCTTTCTCTCATGACATTCAGACGACGAGCCTCCTGCAGACGGCAAGATCGTATTTAAGAAGCCAGCAAAACGCGCGTCCTCAGACAAGTTTCAGGGTATTTCTGCCAGCTCTACCAAGAAAAAGAAGCACGGCGAGGAAGAAGACAAACGCGAATCGAAATCAGGGGCCAAAGTAAAAAACAAAAGTTTGCTTTCATTTGGAGCTGATGACGAAGAGGAAGAGGACTGAGTTCACTAGACTACCAGCCGGTCGTCTTTGGAACCTTGGTTTGTCTCCAGTCTTCACTATTTGTGAGGTTTAGGTCCGTAAACTAATGTCTATTTTTCCTTATCTCACAGGTTCCTCCTCATCAACACTCAGCTGACTAAACCTTAATGTAAAGTTTTGTGTTTTTTATGCCTCCTGTGTTTATTTGTTTTTTGTTCATTTTCAATTTTTATGTAAATGAGTGGTTTCCATTTGGAGGGACACTTTTCATCTGGATGAGTTGTAAGGCCAAATTTCCCTGAGCAATGTAATAATAGATCCAAGGCAGCAAATAACCTTGGGGAAAGCAGAGTAGAACTTCCATATTAATGGCACATAACAATTACAGAACAAAATATGGCATCGTTGATACAGTGGAATAAAGGGAATGCCTTTGCAGTCTCGCTGGATGTATGCATATAGCTTCTACAAAGGAGCTGTTTTTTACAGTGTTGATTTACCAATGTATTTGCCATCCCAAGATTTGGGGTTGTATGGGTTATTTGTTGTTACTTTATTTGGGGGTCGAAACTAAAATGAAAAACAAAATGAATAAAACCAACCTCTTCTTGAACAAAGCATACTTCTGTTCTGGGAGGGGAAAAACACATTGATCTACAGGGCAGACAGATTTCATCCTTTTTTTTTTCTCCTTTAATCGTTTTCCATGACAGACACTTCACTTTTTATCCTCACAGACAGACCACAGAAAACCCAAAAGCAAAAGCACTTGGGCTTAGGATGGAACGGAACAAGACCAGGATGGTTCGGAAGATACATTCAGAAAGCAAAATAATGTAACAAAAAGGCATTGTGATGTGACCTGAAATACAAAAATCTTCACAAACAGCTGCACTGTGACCATAATAGTTTATCAGAGTAAAAAAAGGCATTAGCCAAACTTGAACTATCTGAGGGGGAGTTTGTAAAAGAGAAACTTGCATATACCTGCAAATAAAATGCTGTAGTGTTAAGGAACTATACGTTAGATTATCAATGTAACAGACAACACAGGTTTACACCACTGTAAGACGGTTTCCTGTATGTGGAGTAAGTCTAGTTTTGGACCAAGAGAGAAATTCAGTGCAGATTTCCACTAAACTAAATCTTTAAAATAGGCTTACTCCAGATATGGGAAAGTGTCCTTCCATATTAGGTTCAAGCTGCTCGATGTATGTGTGGACGCATTATGATGGTGGACAGGGAAGCTATAGGAGGGGTCTAACCTACACTGTAATCTGAAGCCAAATACGTCTGAAAATGTGAACAATCGAATTCAGGCTCATCAGAAATACACGTGTATAAGCATATTTTTGCTGGTTAACTGTTAGAAGTGTCTCACGCAGTTTTAGACATCAAAAAACTAAGATTCGCTACTATAACAATTTGTAAAGAAAGTTGTGTAATATGATGCTAAAGCTACTGCATGTAATTCTTACACTGCAATTCCTATGGGATAGGGAAGGTTTTCTGACCACCAGTACGACATAATACACCTTAAATGTAGTGTCACACAATCCCATTTTGCAATTTTCCACCTCACAGCCACACACAAACACACAGCCAGAATAAATCTGTTCAAGTTATCTCAGAACCGTGGACAGATCCCTTTAGGTTATGGTCCTCACTTCTGAGGCTTCAAGGCATTTCTCTGCTGTTTTTTATAGGCCACCTATCCACCTGAACAAATTTCCAAAGTTTAAAACAGCTTTTTCAACTGACCATATTTGAAAAGAAAAACATACCTATACCTATTAAGTGCATTGATATACTGCTTATTTTAAGCAAACATTGCACATAATGTAACTGCACCATGTGCTTTACTTGTCTAATCTGTTGTCTAACCTTGTCTGTTCTTTAAAAGAACAATAAGTACGTATTTCAATGCACCCAAGCCCTTCATTCGGTTCCATAAGTACAATTATCATGTACTAGGATATATGAAACGCTAATACAAATATGTTACACTGACAACTTATACAAACTGAATACACCTTGCAATCAGATATCACTACAGAAAAGTTCATTGTAACGAAATGGCAGTGTAGTGTGTTAAAATCTCAGATGTTTTAAAAAGATTATGTATAACAATTGAAGCCCAATCATAACTGTACATCAAGACAATTCTCATGCACTCAGAGTTGTGAACGTAGCTATTAATTGGCTGGCTAAACGCAACACTTTTAGGAATTTAGGAATACAAAACAGACAAAAATGCAATAATAGTGGGTTATGGAGTGTCAGTGGCTTTCTTGATATCTGTAGGAGTCTAAACTGTTCCTAAATTTCTGCCTGTCAGTGCAGCATCTAATGACATCCACAAGAGGGCAGGCTAGCACAGAACGAATCAGAGGTGTGTATAGAGATACAAAGTGAGATACAGAGATCTCTTATACACAACTCTGGGAAGAATATGCCATCCTCTTGTTGCAAAAAAAGATGCCGAATAATGTAACAGATCTGAAGGAGAATAACACTAAGGAGAATAACTGACATAATGTTAGAGGAGGTGTTAACAGTAGCTATATAGTGATAAGTAAGTTATAACCCAGACTTTACTATGTCAAACAAAGCACCTATTCCAGAACTGAGCTACCACAGGTGCACCAATTAACCCCCTTTCACATTTCAATATCAAGCTAAATTTGTCAGAGTAACAACTATGGAGACCCACCAGGAAGTTTGGAGTCAAGGGGTCATGTGTTTGTGTCCAAGTTCTGGGGGTTTGACAAACCGAGGATGTTCTTCAGCTGCAGGTTGAGGTATGAATGGCAGAGGTGGTGAGAGGTCGTCATCTGTGGATGGAGATAAGAGAGGCTTCAGGTGCCACTCACATGTGCTCCGGATGGCTCTGTAGGCAAGTAATCATCTCCTGAACCGGCTTGCCCTCAAAGCAGATCTGATAAACGGCAGTGAAGAGGGGAAACCTTTGACCAGAGAGAGACAGAGAGGGAGATTAATGTTCCAAACTTCTGAATATGTTTATTTATTTGCGGACTCGAACATTGCTGACAAAATTAATTACCAAGACTTAATGACAGATTCTATGATGTAGACAGATCAGCAATCATCAGCAAACATCTGCAGTATCATTTCCTATTTTCTCCACTAACTGCTTCATACTTCGGCTTTATTTCCTGACATATTTCCGTTCTTTTACGAAACCTCCAACTGCAACATACAAGTTCCTACTACCGATAAAATTCAAATTCAAACCTCAGAATAAGAAATGATCTAATGGTGGTTCAAATTAAAGATGGTGGCAACTGCTATCAGAAAGCTATGATAGTTCGCAAATAATAGCCTTTTTAACCTAAGAAACTCTCAACTCACTTTTCTACCAGTCCTTTCTGTTTGAGGATGTGGTAGACCTCAGCAGAGGTCAGCGGTCCCTGTAGCTTCTGTCCATTCAGCATGTCCTTCTCCAGCTCCTCAATGCTCTGATATGGGTGAAGGTATGGAGAATGAAGGTTATCAGGGTAGATCACAGTGAAAAAACACATATTCTAAAACACCAGGATGAATAAAAACCTTCTGACCTTTCCTGTCCTTGCGAAGGCTTCTGCGACCTTGCGGTTGCGTCCCCCGTAACAGGTGGTGATGAGGTCAGCCACGCCGCAGCTCTCCAGGAAGGTGGCTGAGGAGACGGTGTTGTCTTTGCTGAAGAGCTTGGCAAAGGCAATCATCTCCATCAGGCCCAAGCGGATCACAGCCGCCTTGGTGTTGTCACCGCACTGCAGTCCGTCACAGAAACCTGCCCCCACCGCTACAATGTTCTGACGTACAGCAACACATAACACAAGCCTGGGTTTTGGTGGTCTAACTTAACATTACTTTAGTCTTCATGGGTTTTATGTTGACTATTTCAGACTTCTGTAGCGCAATGATATCCAATGCCAATAGCAGAGGTTGTGGTGATTACTCAGAGTTATAAAAAATGACATTACATAATTTACTGAGACCAACCCGAGGTATTTGAATGCACTAGAAATGAGAGAATGGGCATAGGATCTACATATAGAGCTTAAGGGTGAGGTTTGCAATATATTAGTTACCTTCAGGGCCCCACAGAGCTCCACTGTATCTGCATCTTCCACCACTGTGATGCGGAAGTTAGGGGTCTGAAGAAGCTCTTTGAACAGCAGTCCATTCTCCATTATCTTAGATCCTACATAGCAATGAGGACAAATGAGTCAAATTTTGTCAGACACCCTGTTAGTTAGCCTGGTTGTCATAACCACCTCAATCTGAGATTGAGTTTGGTCTGGACACTTAGCCGTGGTCTCCCACTTCCCTGAGGAGAAACCAATGAACACAGATCAAAAACCACAATCAAACATACCAATGATACCAATGTCATTTGCAGAGACCAGACAAAGCAGAACAAATCTTAAGCTCACCTCCATCATGTCAGAGGTCAAAGCACATTTTTGACTGCCATACTGAACTGAAGCATGAAATCAAGTGGAGCTTGCAGATCAGTATGTGTGTCAACTAGACCATGTCAAGCTGTACTTTTCTAATTCAAGTCTACTGGGCTGTTTACATGGGGAAAATTCTCACCTATTGTGGTTTCACAGAACTTCTCAGCAGCCACCTCATTGGCTATGTTTGCCCCCATTAGAACACTCATATCAATCCCCATCTTCTCCCGGATGATGTCGGATATCAGCTTGAGACCTTCGGGCCCTTCATCTATCCCCTGTAGGGGAGGAAGTAGGAACAGATCAAGAACATGGTGAACTGAATCCCAATGTCTTCCCTAACCTTAAACCCTAAACCCTCAAAGACTTGAAGGATGAGTCCGGTTTGAAATGGACTTAGGGTGAAACATGCACCGGACCGGACCGGACTTTTTCTTTAACAGCCATTATTCATGAAGTCAATTTATGCCAGTTAGGTTCTAGCTTGTCTATGGCATGTCATTGGGATTCTGCCACAGGGAGTTACAGAGACTTTTGAATTTGGACATGGGGAATTTTTTTGCACCTTTTCAATAGCAAGTAGTGCCTTGAGGGCTTGGACTGTTTCATGGCCCATTAATAGAAGGAACCCTAACAAAAGGGGAAATAAAAGATAAAAGAAAATGAGAGAAAACCAATGACACCTTTCATGACTCACAATGACACCCTTAAAGGACTCACCACAAAAACAACCAGTTGGACTTTTTGCCAACAAAGATTCACCCAAACATATGGCATCCCATTTCCCTTGACAGTAAACATGACAGATCAGAGTGGGACAGTACACCCACAGACATTTCAAAGACCATGTTTATCTGAATATGGGTCGCCTGCACAGCGTAGAAGTGGAGGCACACGAGGACGGGGACAGCAGACACGACTTCCAAAAATATGTTCACATGGCAGCGGATAGAAACACGCTGAGCTATGCTGCAAGGCACTGGGGCCAGCTGTCAAAGTCAACACCAGGACACAGGACACCTGAGCATAGCTGCACTTAACTTGAGACCAGGGACAGATACACCATATAATGATATAAACTGTGTACACGTGCACACACACACACACACACACACACACACACACACACACACACACACACACACACACACACAATGTTTGGGCCTAGTAAGCTCATACCATAGGCTACACAGAAACATGCTGTCTTATGACAAGACAATTTGTTAATGTAAAAATGATAGGTCTCAAGATATTGAAATTAAACAATTCCTGAGAGTACGCTGTCAATTTGATGACACTGGCAGAATACTGTGTACAGCATATACTCTACCTTTTAATTTGTTTCCATGTAGTGAACAGTACATTAAACATAGTTCAACACTAATGATACAAGACACATCATTCACCTTCTATCTTAGCTACAGGTACCAAGCTATACATATGAAATTATTAGTGGTTCACTCTTTTGTTAGATGAAAGCCTGTGATTGAAAGTGTAGGCCTAACCATAAATGCGGTACCATCCCTTTGATGCGAGACTAGCCCCCCTTCAAAATTACCCCCATCTCAGACCTGCATCCACCAGTCAGCTCTGACACCTTTCATCTCTGCTAAAATACGACCTGCAATTAATGAAAACAAGCCCAAAATAAATAAGCTTTTTTTGCTGGTATCATTTGCTGCGGTCATGTCTGGTCAGGCCATTACAGCAGGGCTCTTTTCCAAAATGGCCAGATCAGAGCATGTCTCTGCCAATGGTTACATAATAGGTTTAAAGGACTGTTTTTTGGTCGACAGACATGGATCTTTTCATCCAATTCTCCCCACACACCCAGCAGAGATGACTGACCAATTCAGCCTTGTGCGACTCAGTCAGTTCCTGTATGGCGAACCACTTCCTTCCCAGCTGCTGAAGGCCTGCTTTCAAAAGGACATACAAAGGGCCTTACTGTGCTCAATTATCTGTGAATTCCATAAAATACTACATGACTCTACAAGACTCTCGACCAGAAAAAATCCCAAGACACTGTGCTGCTCAATACAACAACCATACTCTTAACCATACAAGTTTCAAAGGCCAGCCATACTGCTAACTAGGGCTGCCATTAACAATTATTTCAATAGTTGATCAATCTAATGATTATTTCCTTAAATAATCACAAGTTATTTGATCGATAAAATGTGTTTAAATGGCAAAAAGGTATCAGTTGATGTCTTCCACAGCCCATATTTACACACTCATTTTTTTAGCTTGGTTGTCATACCAAAAATATTCTGTTCACCATCATGACAGAAAAGTAAATGTAAGAAGCATTTTGAAATACTTCAGAGTAGCCCTGAAATAGACATTTAATGCAACTTCCTGTTGGCCCAGATAACCAGTGCAAACAGATGAGGGTAATTCACTGCAATACTCTGCTCTGCTCCTGTTTCACACAGCATCTTACCTTGATGAGTGTGATTCCTCGGGCCGTCTGAGGCACACAGCCCACCATCTCATCGCAGAGCTTACGGATGAACTGGTGTGGCACGACGAACACCAGCAGATCAGCCCCCTCCGCAGCATCCCGCAGTTGGGGAACTGCCACCTAACTCAAACCAGGGTACCCACATTAATGCAATCAAATAATGACCTTGAAACTAATTTCACTGGCTTCAGTACAATTGGCCCTAACTTGCTTACATAACTTAGTTATACCAAAGTTGCTCCTAACATCATAAGGTTTTCTGCCATTTAAAACACATTGTCTTTCTTTCTGATACGCAACCTACATGATCATCAGAGTGTTCAGTTATATGAACACTCTTTTTTGACTTCTTTTTGGAAGAACACGTTAACTTATGATAATTATGTCACTGGATGACTCATGTGACCCATTGTCACATGATGGGAAGCGTAGTCTACAGCTCACAGTTACACCCACAGTCCAGAGATAAATCTCCTGGTCTTCCCCATCACCAGGCCAGAACTGAGGAAGACTTTTAGATGAAAGGTGAAACGTCTTCAAGCTCCAAAAAAAAGTCCAGCTGCATACAACTGAACACTTTGACTACCATGACCTGGATGAATGAGAGTCTACACAGACATATAACCTACATGATCACAACTGAACAACTAATTTCAGCCTGACACACTGCCTGACAGCCTGATACACTGATCTGGATATTATAGGTGGATCTGAATGAATGAATGACATATAAGAGTCACAAATATGAAGAGGCGAGAGTGACATAATACAGAAAACCCGTTTTATATTAACCAAACAAACCTTACCACGTTCTCTGGTAGTTTGTATCCAGGGAGGTATTTGACATTTTCGTGTTCGCTGTTGATGATATCAGTCAGCTTCTTTCCATTGACATTTTCCTCAAACACCCACATTTTGACAGTGCTGGCAAACCGTGGGAGCGACCTTGCATTGTTGCCAATTATCCTTGCAATGGCAGACCCCCTAGGTAAAATACGTTAAGCCATAAGTTTACCACAGAAATGGCTCTTGTTAGCATTCTTGTGCCCATTCAGCAAACTCTCAATAAGTTATTACATTCACTTGGGGTAAAAACTGAACAGCACTGACTAACACTAGGTCACTCATTTCAGAACTGGTGAGATTTCAGCTGCAACTCCACCTTTCCCCAAAGGCAAGATTAACGTTAGACGGGCTTGTTCACGAATGGTAGGCTAGCCAATGTAAAGCTTACACAATAAAATCATGCATGCACTAAGTGATTTCACTAATAACGTTGGGTAGTATACCACAACATCAAAAATGTTTCAGCTTCATGAATTGTTGCAGGAACTTACCAGTTTCCTGAGCCAACGATGCATACTTTCAAAGGTGCAGCCATGCCAAATAATGTTAAAGTTCCCAAATATATATGTATAACCCTTACTTTTATTATTGCAACCTTGCAATATTGCAATGAATCGTGCAACAGGCTGTCTACAAAGTCTTGCAAGGAATAATGTAAGGCTCTCTACCATGTGGAATAGCTGAAGGATAATACCGAGAGGAGTTTTTTACAAGACCATGAATGATACCGTCATCAGATTTTGTCGCACTAGAGCATGCTGGGTAATGTCGTTTCCCCACTGGAACGCCTTTTGGGATCTTGCGCTTCGAATTGTTATTGGAATATCTAAATTAGGCTATTTCCTTAGTATAATTTGGTAAGAGAAATCATGCATATTACCTTATGTAAAATGTTTACACAAGACTTTCAAAAGAAATCGGGTAACCTAAAAATTATAGAAGCCTTTTTATTCCTCTAAAGAATTTTCTATATGTAAGATGCGTCAATTAATAATTAATGTCTGTTTATTCTAATCAAGGGAGTCTGTGGTTACACGACACAACTAAACGTTTTACCAAATCACTGAGCTTTTTGATGTTGCTAAATCTTTACCCACTGATAAGCAACGTTTGACCACAGTCGGTGGTCACTTCAGGTAGGATGTTTTCAGGAGAAAGATCTGAAGCATAAAGCACACGCAGTGTGTATTGCCGTATTTGGTTGGTGGAGAGGCGGAGGGAGTGACTACAGGGTGATTCCCAGCAGAAACCCCCCCTTCAAAAGAGAGGCACTGCATCAAGGAATCCCGCGTGCTCACATGCCAGTCTCTAAAAAATACTGATCAGTTTTGCGGACTCTAAGTTGATCGAACTGCATAGCCTATGCTTCTCCAGATCTATCAGTACCGGTGTTCTTGTTTTAAATTATACTACAAACCATGGCGTTCAGTAGGTCGCATCCATCATCTCCAGGAAATAAAGCGAAATCACCTTTTGAACGTGGGGATACTGCAAGAAAGCTGGAGCGAGGCTGGTCGCAGGGTCCAGGGTCGGCTGGAGTGAAAGCTGCTGCACCGGCGAACAGCTGCGACTTGTCCCAGCGAAGACGGCACCTGGAGGGGGTCTTGAACAAATACACGAATTTGCTTCAAGGCTGGCAGAACAGGTAGCCTAACAGCTTGTCTCACATGAAACATTCTAGGGCTTTCTACTCCGTCAAGTCAGTTTCGTTATTTAATCACGTAGCCTTATTCATTCATGACAAGTTTTAAGATGACCTCAATAACTTTGGTGCCTGTAGGTTGGGGACGGTTGTGGAAAATGTTTCAGGAAGAAGCTTTTTCTATTGATTTACAGTTTTACATTTTCTATTTTTTAGTTTCTGAGTGTGGTGTAGGTCACGAGAATGCTATTGTCATACAGGAGGGAAACCAAAACTTAGTCCTGCCACGTTTACTGGACAGCTAATGTGATCATTATTTCCGAGCAAAGGGCATTTGAGCAACATGTTGTTACAAAAGCACTGTTGCTGGGTTTGCAGAAGAATGTCTGTGAGTTTTTTTTGTCTAAACAGCCTTTTCGTGTGGGATCTTTCGTGATTCAGGCAGTGCACAAAGGTACTCTTCGAGAGACTGAGCAATGCTGCCTAGGATGCTAGAAAAATCTCATTACATGTGATACAGAAGCAGAAGGACTGTGAATCCCCATCGGAAAGCTGTCTTGTTGAGGGACTAATTACATTTTCTATGACCTTGCAATTAAAATCAATCCTAATAGGAAGAGTTAAGCAGCCCTTGATTCCTCTCTGTATAGAAATTGTGTAGAGGAAATGCAATTCTCAGCAATGCTCAGCAGAAACGGTTAAAGCCCCCAAATACAGCCAGTTTGATTTTCAGTCAATCATACACATTTACCTTAAGTCTGTGTGTCCAGGTATAGGGTATTAGATGCTAAACCACCCAAACAGTTAGAGTAGATAACACTAAGTTTTAATTCTCGCTTCCAGTGCAGGGTGATTGAGTCACCTATGAATGATGTAAATTTTCAGTATCAAATGCAACTGTGTAGCCTCCTTTCATCATGATTATGAAACTGTAATGGGAATCAAATGACATAGTCTTGGAATTCCCCAAGCAGCCTTTATTTTAAAAATATGTAGGCATATCCCTATATAACATGCAGAACTGTTTACCCTCAAAAGTTGGGTTGGTTCCCATTTTCCTGCCCTGAAATTCCATCCTATATGGTAGGTTATTCCCAACAGGACCTTAGAGAGACAAGCTGGTTTGTGGGTGCTTGGCAGTGGGAGTGGAGCAGGCGAAACAACAAGCCATATTGACAGCACATATCATTAGTCATGCGAATCAATGAAACAGGGGCACGGAGGTGTCGCTTCGCAGAGAGCACAGGTGGAGGTGTGGGGGCGGAGGATTGTGAGATCTCTGAATGAACGCCCGCCTAACAAACACACAGGGGTGCAAATCTCATTTGTGGTCTTTTAATCGAAGGAGGGGGGTGTATGAGTCATCGGTGACTGGAAATCTCTCTCCTCCTGCTCCGAGTGTTTCTCTCCTCCTTGTTTCTGCTCTGCTCACTGGTTCAGTGCTGTGGCTCATTTTGCCTTGCCTTGCCTTGCTGGGCCCCTGGAGATTGATGAGGGAAGCAGGCAGTCGTGCTAGAGCTCCCAATGATTACACACTTACTGTTGCTTCAGTGGCTCAGGAAACACCATTAAGGCAGCAAGCTGTTATCTTGGACGACTGCCGCACGTCCATCATGGTGTGTGTGTGTATGTGTGTGTGTGGGGGGGGGGGAGTGGTGGTATGCACTTATATGCCAAACCTGTGCATACACACTACTGTTTGCCTGCATGTGTGTGTAACAGTTTTTGGAGAAAGCTATCAAAGTCTTAGAAACCTTAGGGCTTTTCCATGGAAGCCAAACATGTTGACATGCAGGAAATGGAATGTGCCTCACACCCCAGTGGATTTATTCCCCTCTCTTTCTTTTTGGATGGGGAGGACTACAGGCAAACAAAGCTGTCTTCGATTCATTTCATGCTCTCTTGTCAGCTGTGGTCACTAGGTCACTAGGGACGATGACTCATTCTCTAAATACGCCCTGTATGCTCCTCACATTCTCTGTCCTGATCGAGTGGCTATAAGACACATCTAAAGCTTCCGGATGGCCCTATCAATCATAATGTTTTTTAATCTGCAGTTGATTCGCTAAAAGAGCAGACAGCCTGTAGCCATGCTATGATAGACATTATCAGTGATTTTTTTTTCATTTGTGCAGCTTAGGGCTGGCGTTTGAACTTGCTTTTCTTTTTTTACCAGGTTTACCTCCATCAGGAAGCTCAGTGGCAGCATCTTAAACAAAGATGCATTGACCATACTGATACAGGCTGTTATCTCCACCACAGCAAAGCAATGAATAACATTAGTTTACCGACTCATGGGCATGGGGATGGGAAAGACTGCCTTTTGAGTTACTACTCAACTAGTGATTGTATAATATTGGGATGAGGTTTTACTGTAACTTGCTGTATGCACACATACTTGCTGTATGGCAAGCCTATACCCTATTCTGGTAATGGTATTGGGTTACAGTCTTCTGTGTTCGATGTCTAACAGTGCTGTAATTCCTTGGCTTAGAAACAGTATACTTTCATCCATCATCCTCCCTTTCATCCTGGAGTATGTCTAGTTTTACCTGGAGCTCATCACACTCACACTCAATTGACTAAAATGTAGAAATTAGGTTATGTCACACTAAAAAAAAAAAACAGATTTGCTTTTAATAATATAAGTAGTGTGAAATAGCTTTCTCTCCAGTAGGAAAGCTCCTTTGACGCCAACAACCTAGACCCGTAGAACAACCTATTTCTGTGTCATTCTGTGTCAATGAAAATTCTCTCCCCTTCTGCCCCTTCTCTAACCTTCCTGTTTCCAGGATTATGTAATTTGTACACTTTCTTCCCTCTGATCTCAGTTTGTGTTCATTTCATTATTCAGCTCTTTAGCACTAAAGAAACAAGACCACAATTTTGGGCTTAATTTCACACTTTTACCAAAGCAATTTATCAAGCAAGTTTTATCACAACGATGCTTACTTAATCTAAAAGACTTGATACACTAGATTTTCCCTTGGCAATGAGTTGATTACACCATGTAATGACACGTAAGTTTTTCCTTGGATTTATTTATATAATGGAAAGCAAGATATGAATGCCAACTCAATACATGGTCCTCCTAATGGTGTTACCATTTGTTGGTGTTAAAATAATATGATGGGGTGTGTATCAAGTTTACTTGCCATGAGATAACCCCCTCCCCCTAACACACACACACACACAGAGGCATACAGACACCCAACACACGGCTCATGGCACCTCCAGCCCACTGTGACTCATGATGAAAATTTGACGAAGTGGGAATGAGATGAAATAGGAGGAACTGGCTGTCATGCCACATTGAGCTAAATGAGTGCTTTGCTGCTATGAAAATGAGTGAGAGAGAGAGATAGAGAGGCAGACAGCAGATGAAAGTCTCTGAAGAAATCTAACTTTAAAGCCGGAGAGGAAGCAACAAAAAATGTTTTTATTGCCTCCCAGAGGATGTTGGCTGTGCCCCTGAACAGGTGCAGCTTGTTCCGCTGTGGGCTAGGAAGTGTTCAAGAGACGGCCTGTCATTTAAATGGACTCACTTTAGAATCTCTTTGCTAACTGGAATGTAAACTTTGTCCTCAAACCGGAGTTGCAAAAAGAATTGACGAGATGTCGGAGGCATAACATACATCATACATACATCAAACATACCCCAATGTAAAAGCGTTTGATGCATCAGGCTAATTATAGTCACATGTCAGTGACAGAATATCACCATCTTTTTTTATGAATTGAGCAGCACATGCTACTCAATCAGTCTTTCATTTCTTGGTTACACTCTAGGATTCTATATGTGCTTTGGAATCATACAAGTCTCTATTTTACTTTGCAAATCAGATCCTTTCCACCACCTCCTTCACTTCACTCTTCTGTCCACTTTCTATTAGGTTCACATGTACCTGACTGACAGACACTCTTACCCAAAGTGACACCCAGAAAATAGAATCTCGGCAAAATCTATGCACCTTGGGAGGTGACATCCAGCCCTTTTCAAAGCCTCTTTGTTGAGCTGAAATGGCCATGTCTATTTTCATCTGTGCATGCACAGTGATATGACCAAAAGGAGGCAATAATTCAGATATTTATTGTTGGGTTAATGCTGATGTAGCAGACTAGTGATAATGGCCATACATAGTGAGGACCTTCCCCCATCCCCTTAAAGTATGCTGTGCTCCTTATCAGAGTATCCCTATAGAACAACAGAACAGAGCATTCTAGATGGTCACATTCTGCAGAGATCTTTGTGTGTGTGTGAATATTATGGGTCCCTCCTGTGTCTCCCCATCAACGCTGAGCAAGTTACTCAGGAAGTTACTGGTCACTCTTTACAATCTTTAAATAGTAATAAGATTATTTAATACTTGGTCTCAGCAGTAGTTGGTCATTACATATTATATTACCACTAATACTAGTCCATTTCATTATATCAGTAATATAGTATCATAGTCTCTCATCCCATGACCCATCAAACATAATGTAGCCGTGCACACTTAAAGAAATAACATTGTCATTTGTTTTTTTCAAGTGTCAGTCAGTGTTTTCAGATTTTTATCAGTATGTTATATGACTCTTTAGTTACTTTCACTAGAAACTGCAATATTAATACTTTTTGGAAACTGTAATCCCTCACACATGTGAAAGAAAAGGAAAGTGAAAATATGACAATAATGTATTACTGAGTAATGTGTTGTTTCCCAATGTTGCTCCCCATCCTCAGGTACTTTGTGTTGGATGCTGAGCAAGGGCAGCTGCACTATTTTGTGAATGAGCAGAGCCAGAAGGCACGTGGCACTCTGCCCCTCTCAGGGGCATCAGTTGTACCCCATGACGAGCTGCCCCACATGTTCTGCATCTACGCTACCAACGGAGAGATCTTCAAACTACGAGGTAAGAATAGGGGTAGAAATGGTGTGTGTGTGCGTGTATACGCTATCTTTACCTGCTGGTTTAAAATTTATCATCCATCCAATTTGCTGTGTTGTGTTCATCTTCACCTGACCTGACCAGGATTCCTCTCACTTGGATCAGGATGGATCCCTTTTTTCCACTGTTATGACCGGCTCTACTGTCATCTCCACTGTTTCTTTTTTAAATGGCCTGCTGCATCAACAGCCTCCTCTCTGTTCCGCTTTCATCTGCAAGGATGCTTTTCCCTTTGTTCACTCATCCACCACCCACACTTACTGCTCCGCGTCACCTTCCTCAGTTCTCAGTTCAAAGGGATCCCTTCCCTCCTCCATCTTTCTTCCCCAGCCCAGGTTCTCTCTCTTCTCATTCTCTCTTTCTATCTCTCTCTCCCACAGGTCCTTCATCTCTCCCTAATAGCGTATTTTGCTGTGGGGGGAAGGCTGAGCGTTTTGATAGGTGTTTTTAAGCAGCACAGTGTTATTGATGGCTGTGAATTAACACAAGGGGGGCTGGGTCAGCACCAGATCTATATTTCAGAGTGGGGACGTCTGCAGAGGCTAGGCTCAGAGGTGCGTTTGGAGCGAAGGCACGGTTCAACGTTTGCTGATAGAGGCGGACTTGGAAGGGGATAAAATGAGATGCATGCAACTGCAGAAGCAATCGGTTCTGCTCAACCAGAGTGCCATTGACAGATTATTTACACAGCCTTTGCACTTTCGTATATGTGATACTCCTACTTGTCGCAGAGCGCACCTTGGGTGACCTGTCTTTACCCCTGGATTGACTTAAAAGTAAATAATTTAATCTTTAGGTGTTTGCCACAAAGTGCTGAAAACAAGCATTTAATTTGCTAAGTATTGATTGACAATGGAGGCCATCTCTGAGATATTGCAAAAAAGGGGGCGGGGGTGGTGGGAGTGCAGATAGTGGGGAACAGCTGACGTGCAACTTACACACACACACACACACACACACACACATACACATACACACATACGCACACGAACACACCAACACCCACACACGCTTTCATACCCTGGTGCCGTGCTCCAGTCCACGACTGGCTGTCTGCACGGGTCTACAGGGGTCATCTGGGCCCCCCGGTGGGTCTGATGTCCAAATTGCCAATCTGCGGCTCCGTCTTTTTCTCATTTCACACCTTATTGTACAGACCCCGAGGGTGGGCCACAGCTTCGTGCCGAGCCACGGCGCGCTTCCGGCAATCGCTGTAATATCCCACCATCTGAAGGAAAGTGACATGGCTGTCTCTCACTTATTTCGCTCGTCATCTTAACTTGTGATCATGTGGATATTAAAACAGAGTGAGAAGGTCATTGGAGTAGTTGATGGTGGTGGTGTTGGTGGGGGAAATTTAACTGGATATTTGCTTAGACTGCTTCCAAATCGGAGTCTCAAGTAACTCAGTGACTCTTTTCCAAGCTTATAGAGATATGTGATATGTGATGCAAGCTCGCACACACAGACTGTGCACAAGATGATCGTTTAAACGACATGTCTCTTCTCTTGTTTATACTCAACAGGGGAGTGTGTGTGTGTGTGTGTGTGTGTGTGTGTGTGTGTGGTAGGGAAGTAGGGTTTGGCTCATTGAGAGAGCAGTCTTGGGGGACTAGGGAGAAGTAGAGCAGCTGATTTTCATTTACGGGGGAATGTTAGCCTGGACTCCTGCTAACCCATCTAGGCTGTGATGTACTTTTTTGAAACAAGGCTCTGCACAGCGAGAGCATAGCACTGGTTAATCATTCAGCAGCAGGTCCGCCCTGGTCTTATTTCCTGACTTTGTGGTGTGTGTGTGTGTGTCTAAGTCTAAGCCAAAACTTGTGTGCGTATGTGTTTGTGTGACCTAGCTGATAGTGTGTGTGCGTGCGTGTGTGCGTGCACGCACGTGCAAGGCCATGTGGTGTATGGGAACAGTGGGACGGAATACTGTGGCTCTGAAGTAGCAAAGTAAACACAACATTAAATCTGTTTCATTAAATGGCCCAGATGGCCATCTGTTCCTATGGGCCATTTGAAAGCACTTCAGACATCCTGCAGCCCCAAAATAGTCTTTTTTTAAACCAGTCTGCTGGCTTCAGTTCGCTTAGCTCATTTGCTTTCCCATTGATTAGTGTTCTCCATGTGTTCCTTTGCCAGTTGGCTTATGGTAGTCTACTAGACATACTCTACTACTCTCTTGTTGTTCCCTCTGCCTTCATCCCCTGGCCTGAATACATTCATCTATTTTTTCATTACTTCACATTACATATTTTTGCCTTTCCAGCTGTGCACATTTTTTGTCTGTTTATTTGTGCGATCTGGTTGTCTGTGTGTCCCCCCAGCGGCAGATGCCCGTGAGCAGCAGCTCTGGATGACCCAGCTCCAGCTCTGCACCCGGCGACGCTCAGACGGCAGTGCCAAGGTACCGTGGGAAAAAAGGAAAAAAAAAAAAAAACAGCTTTCACCTAATTAAAGTCTCTTCAATCCATCCATCTGTCTGTTCCTCTTTCTCACTCTCGTTTTCTCTCATACCAACTTCATGGTAGTGTGCTCTGCTAAATAAATATGTCTGTCTGTCTCTGTTTTGCACATACTCCCTGCTTATTGTTGTTTTTTCCCTCTTGTCTGTATTAGTCTTTCTGTCTCCATGTGGTTTCCTTCCCTGACCTGCTTAAGGCTGGTGGTGTCCATGCCCGTGATCTACCCCTGGCTGTGCCTCTCTATCTGTCTGTCTGTCTGTCTGTCTGTCTGTCTGTCTGTCTATCTCTGCTATACCACTTCCTTTTCCTTTCACCCCTGGGCCAAAACCCAGTGTGTGTTCTCAGCTGTCTTGTGATGCCACCCGTGATGTTGTCTTCCTCTTGTCTTATCCAGCACTTTCAGTGCATTCTTGTGAAATGAAGCCAAAGAATCAGTGTTGTTTCCTTAACCAGCACTGTCAGTGCCTTCTCTCCATGTAGAGGAGTTTCTCCGCCAGTTTAACTTTGTCACGGATGTATCTGTTCAGGATGTGTAGAGAGTCCTTCATATATGAGTTCAAGCACCATCAGAGACATGAGTGTTTGGGTGGTACAGTCCAAACATTAACTAGAAGCTTTACACAGAAGTAAATCAGTGTTATTGCGTTTGTGTCTGTCGGATGGTTAATAGGAGGCAAATACATAACTTTGCTGGGTGATTTAGACAGTCTGGGACTTTAAGAGCTTAAAGTGCAGTATCTGTTTACAATAATTTACCGTAATTGACCACAAGACTGCTAAAGACGTTCCCTGTACACCAAAATTACACAGTTACAGCAAACTATGATATGTCTTGTGTTTCTCATTCAATTAAGTCAGTTATAATAATGTTTGCTGGACTACTCTAGTGGGAGCTACTTCATTTTGTCAAGAATTTAATGGTCCACTGATTTTAATAATATTTCACAGGGGAGAGTCTGGTTAACCTTTGCTGTCTTCCAAATGTGTCCAAACATTGACACTGTGGACATGAAGTATTACTTTGAGTGTGACAGAAAATACTGATGATGAATGATAATGGATTAGTCTTATATCTTCCACTTCCTGATCATTTTGATTGAATGTTGATTGAATGGAATTACACAGCACTCGGATAGAGCAGGATAACTGTGAATTGTGTACCTTGAAATGGTCCTCATACAGGAATGTTTATCTTTCACTTTTTTATGTGTAGAAATGGAAAGAATTGGACCTGTAGATATTGGACTGTATGACAACTGTGATTAATGAGATATGTTCATTTAATGAACTCGAATTCAATTTTTTCATCATGATGGAGGCATATGGTGTTAAGAGTTTTTATTTTTATTTTTTTAAAGCTCCGCAGTAACATTTGTCATTTGTCGTTGAGCAAGAGGTAGAGAAGTAGCAGTGTTTCTCTTGGCTGCTGTATATGTTGTAGTCTGTTGTGTTTTGAAGACCAAGAAATGGCACAGCTGTGTGATTCCTACTCACCGAAATGATTTTCCCTTTTGAGCAAATGCAGTTTTTGATGGTGAGCTTTGACCGCATCATTATAAACACACGCCGGTAGCTCTTTAGGATCCCAGGGGATGTTGGCCTTGCACGGATACCATCTAGCCTACTGAGAGCCTTTATGATTTCTCCAGCCATTTACTCTCCCTAATGACCTGTGGGCAGTGAGCTTATTACTGATTCCAGAACAAAATGCAAGTCAGACAAAAACACAAAATGAATACAAGCCAATTGCAGTAACCTTCTGACCCGTCTTTATGAGACATGGCTGGAGCCGATGTGGCCCACTGAGGGCTGCAGTCAGCGTATGGGAAAAAAATTGAATGGATAAAGGCATTAGCTGCTATTATTTCCCAGAAATCTTTGCTATTTGAGGTGCCTTTGCCTAGCCTTTGTTCTCTTATCCAGAGACCCAGTCAGTGCCACTGAACTTTTGCCAATGAACTTTAGCAAAATGATCCTGCCTGCGCCTCTGTGATAATGTTTCTGATAAGCGTTATGATTTGTGCCCTGCGATCGGTGATAATGTGTTGTTTTGTCAGCAGAGTCAAGGATTCTGTCCTTACGCTGACCTGTGGAGCAGAAATTTTAGTGCTGCAGTTTGTAGTGAAGGATACTGCTGTGCTGGGTACTTTTGCTCTCTTGTCAGCCTGCTGTTATTTACTGCTGCTTCAAGGGGAAGGTAATGTTTCTGTGATCTTGCTATTCTGCCACAGCATGTAAATATGTGTATGGTATGAATTCACTTTTGTTTTACACTTACATATTTTGTTCATTACTGTAAGATTGCAGAATAATAATATTCATTTATTTTAAGTGTAATAGTTCAAAGGTTGTGGTTGGATGCCGTTTGTTGACTGTAGACTGTTTAATAAGCATTGATATGTAATTAAATATTTGTTGTTAAATAATGTCAGAATAACTAAGGCAGTAGATAAATATCTGACAATGTGTGCCTGACTTCACAAAGGGATTTGTTTGTGAGTTACAACTGAGTTCCAGGCTTATGCAAGTTCTTCTACTTGCCTGAAATCAGCTGGGGAAAGGAGGCAGAGAGAGCTCTGTGGTAGTAATCTCACCCCATAGAGATGGAGCAGAGATCAGAGGAATTACCTCAGACTTCAGTCTGTTCTTGGCTCATATTAGCATTTAGTGCACCTAATAGAGAGCCACTTTGTAGTCTAGCTTCTCGTGGCCGCTCAAGATGAAATGGCTACTGTAGCAGCTGTGATGCTGAGAGGTGATAGATGATCTCTGAGCAGAGGATCTGTTGTAGGGCTCTGTGTCATTGCTCAGTCCTCTTTTGTCTGGCGGCTACTGTCTGCATTCTCTTTCTCTCTTTCTCTCTCTCTCTCTCTCTCTCTCTCTTCTCTCTCTCTCTCTCTCTCTCTCTCTCTCTCTCTCTCTCTCTTTCTTGTTCCTCTCTGTCACTCTCTCATTTGCAGGCTCTCTCAGCATCTCATTCATGCATCTGCCTCGCTGCCCCCACCCTGCGCCACCCCCCCCGTGTTGTGCTGTGCTGTGCTGTGCTGTGTGGTGCTCTCTCACAGGCATTTATTCTCCATCTTTGCTGCTCTCATCCTCACCTCTGCCTCCCTACCCCTCTCTCTCTCTCTCTCTCTCTCTCTCTGTCTTTCTCTTTGTCTTTACCTCAGCACCCTCTCTTTGTTCCATACTCTCTCTTTCTCTTTCTTCTTTCTTTCTCTCTTCCCTGATATTTTTCTTGTCACATTGCTTTGGTCTCTTCTCTCTCTTTTTTCCTCCCTGCCTTGCTCTCTTGCTCTCCTTTTATCCTCCTGTCTCTCTCTCTCTTTCTCTCTCTCTCTTGCTCTCCTTTTATCCTCCCCCCTCTCTCTCTCTCTCTCTCTTGCTCTCCCTCTCCACACTCCACCTCCACCTCCTCCTCCTCCACCCGTGTGTGGCTGCTGGTTGGGGGCGTGAGGCTGCGCGAGGCTGAAGATGCCCTTGCGTGTGGCAGCATCGGAGCGCGGTGCCGACGGAGGGGCTGGCGTGGCCACAGGGAAGCGGGGCGCCGGGTGCAATGACTGTCGCCCGACTGACTCCTGCTCCTGCTGCTCCTGTCTCTTTCAGGGCATCACCGCCGCCACCTCCTCCGCCTCCTCCACCTCTACCTCCAGCGCTGCCTCAGGCCGGACGCGCGGCTCCCCCCGCCCTTCAGCAGCTGCTCCACCTCCTCCTCCTCCTCCTCCTCCAGCTTCCTCCATCACCACCTCCACCACCACCACCACTACCACCACCACCACCGCCACCTCCTCTCCACCCAGTGCCCAGCAGAAACCACTCCTCTCCGGGGTGCCCGCCTCCATCTTCTCCTTCACCCACCACAAGTGCCCCACCGCCATCGGCCACTGGGCCAAGAACCAGAGCCTGGACCAGGGACAGCTCCAGGAGGTCAAAGAGGTAGGGTGGGCCCAGACAGGGGGTCGTAGGGTGGGGTTCTCAAAGGGGGGAGCCTCCCTTGGTTTGGGTGTGTAGATACGTAGGTATCCTGCATAGGTATCCAAAATGTCCTCTGCAACAAAGAACCGAGACCTTTCTAGAAGTGTTCTAGAAGGCAGAATCAGTAAATGTGCCAACTCATTTTAGACATAAGTGAGTTTTACTCTCGTCAGGTCAGTCTGGGCAGTGGTTTGACATGCAGTGTGTCTTTTCTCTAATCTCTGCACTTTGCTTGCTGCAGCTGAGCGCAGTGCTGTAGTTCTCCAGGGCTGAGCGCACTGCTGTAGTTCTCCAGGGCTGGCCTCTAACCGTTGTGTCAGCATCCCTGAAGAGACAGTTCAGCACTAGAGGTTTATCATCGCTTGTTTGACATTGTCAGGGCACTGCACTGACACCAGAGCAGCTGTAGACAGGCACTGTATTTGTCAAGGTTTAGGTTGTTGCCGAAGCAGTTTTGTGAAGTTATATCTTACAGAAGACACTTTTATCACCATATATTGACAGTTGTAGTTTAAACATATTGTGGATAGCAGCTTGCCCTTATAGGCTAGCCTTAGCATATAAGATATATTTCTTTTGAATATTAGTTAAGTTCAATATATGTGTTGAATTATAACATGTGGCAAGACATGAGATTTGTGTTGTGTTATATGTGTAGCATTTAGAACACAATGTGCAATTAAAAGTTAAAAGTTCTTTAGTCACAAGCAAACCAGAAGTGACAGACTGCAATTGAAAACTCCCAAGTCTTAGAAATAAGTCCAGCTATAATATTTTTGGGAGGAACCAAACAGGCTGAAATGATTCAGGAGCCACTCCAAAAATGACTCATCTTCCTCCTGTGAGAATCAATTATTTATTGCAGTTCTACTCCATGCCAACAGATGTTCTTACATAATGCTTGGTGTGAACAGAAGAGCTGGTAGGAGTATTGAGAGGACCACTTCTACCTGGAGTGGTTTAAGAGAAAGAGAACACTTGTGTCTCCTCGTCATCTTGTGACAGAAGATATGATCTATTATATGAGTGTGTTTCCTAATGGTTTCCTGAAAGACTTTTTTGTCGCAATTTCAACAACATGCAGCTGCAAATCTGTTGTTTTTTGGATGATCACGGTGATCACGACCCACTTCAGTCTCACCGCCTCTGATTTTCAATCCTATATTTTTTTCTCTCTCTCTCTCTCCTCTCTCTCGACAGGCTTTGATAAGTGTTAAGTCTGAATACTGCCCCCCCATCCCCCGACAGGCCCACAGATGTGTGGCTGAGCGTTGTCTTTTAAGAGATGTGACAGGGCCCCACAGGGACGAGACAGTAGAGCCAGAATTGTATGTGTGTGTGTGCGTGTGTGTGTGTGTGTGTGTGTGTGTCTGTGAGTACTTTAAAAGGAAACGCAATCTGGAGTTAGACCCTATACAGTTCCTCTCCTGCATGGCAGAGATAGCGGAGACACTGTGTGTGTGTGTGTGTGTGTGTGTGTGTGTGTGTGTGTATGTATGTGTGTGTGTTTGTGTGTGTGTGTGTGTGTGTGCGCAAAGACAGGTTTAGCTTCAGCGAGTTAGCAGGCTTTGAAGTAGTGATTTGCTGTCTGGCTCAAGTCACTGCACTGTTAATGTTTTTGCCTACTTACAATGCTCAGGTGCATATTTATAGTGCAACTTCAAGTGAATAGTGACCTTTTCAGTCCTCACTTAAGGTTGCATAACCACTTCCATATTTGGATAAAGAAAGGTTTTTTTTGCATACAATTTTTTAGTCTTTTTGACCAATCCGTATCAATCTAGCTCAAAAGCACACAGTGCTACCAGCTACTGAATTTGAACTTTTATTTATTTTTATTATTATTTTTATTATTTTTAACTTTTATTTAACTTTTATTAGGATTTAGCTTCACCAGGTGGAGAGTTTTTGGTGCTTTAAGTATAAGAAGGAAGTATAAGAAGTACAAGAAGATGTTGACTGAAACTGAATGAAAAGGAAATCACATTTATTACCTTGTCGGCTTCATTGGCTGCTGGCGTGCCATTTCAGTCCATTTGGAGTAACCCAAGAGAACCTTCATTCACCCCATAATTAGCCATTTAACTAGCCTGACAAGCCAGACTATAACGTCGAAATGTATCATCTGGACATGACTGATAGACCAGGCTCAAAGAGTGGAATCAGTAGTTGTCTTTCAATATGCCTCTGCATGTAATAGGAGAACAATAATTGTTTTAGACTGTTACAGCCCTGTTGTCATTGTGCTAAGCTTGCCTAATGACTCTCTACACAAATAGAACATTGTGACTGGTCCTACCAAGCCTTGGTGGAAGACCTGCTGGGGCCCTATAGTCTGTGACTAGACATTTGACTGTTTGCTACCACTAGGATATGTCTAGATTTACAGACTACCATTTAGCCGTCAAAGTGACTACAAAGCTGGTAAATTAACCTAAGGATGTTGCCTAGTTTGCCTATAAATGATTTTCAATATTTTAAACTTATTTACCAGGTTAATGAGATGTTTCCTTGTTATTTATGCTTTGGCAACAAAGTATTTTAATAGTCACAGTCATGCTTAGCACCACTGAATTGAATTGACCTAAAATTAATTTAATTTAATTTAATTCAATCGAGAGAGGAGAATGGGTTAGAATGGGTTCTCTAGGCCTGAACACATGAGTCAGAGGGGGTCTGGGGGGAGCAGAGAGAGTTTGCCTGTGCCAGTAGAATAAGTGAGATAGAAGTTTACAGCAGCAGGCAGGCCAGATATAAGCCTATAAAAGCGAGGGAGAGAGAGAGAGACATGAAGGATGAAAGATGGAGAGAAAGAGAGAAAGACATGAGATGGGGAGGGAAGGAAAGAGATTGAGAGAAAAAGAAAGATGAAGAAAGTAAGGAGTTAGATGAGAAAATCATGCACTGACTGACTGCTGACTGGTGCAAAGCCAAACAAAAATGAGCTCAGTGGGGAGCTGCGCGGGTGTGTCCAGCTAGAATAAAAGGCCACAGAACACATTCACATATGCAGCAGAAAGATAGAGAGAAACAGAGAGAGACAAAGAAAGAAGCTAAGACAGAAGAGACAGGATTCCATCCTAAAGACACCAGACTATTCTCTCATTATCATCACTGGATCAGAGACATCAGACTTGAATGCAAGTCTCACTGGAAGGGCATTTACTTCAGATGAGATACTCAGCATGAGCACAGAATCCTATTCACAAAAACAGCGGCATGGAGTTTGTCGCTGTTGTTATTGTTGCTGTTGTTTTGACTGACAGAGTGTGTCTAGTTGTCAGAGTAATGACCTGTGGCGTGGACGTGAGTGATGGAGATGTGGGGAGGAGCGCATCAGCTCTGGTTCGTCGGACAGCTCTGGGTGATTGACACCTTTTTGCCTCTTTCATTGCAACTACAGAAGCACAACTTGATTTGATGCCTCTTAGAAGAAGAAAAGGAGGAGGAAGGAGGGAGAGGTGGAGAGAGGGAGGGAGGGAGGGAGGGAGAGTGGAAGGAAGGAGTTGGGTGGTTGGAGGGGAGAAGAAAAAGAAACAGATCAATTTTGCATGAAGGCTGAGATGTGAGAGTGGCAGCATAGAGCAAGCAGAAATCAGTGGTCTCTTTTGAGCGAACACCCTGCCCTGCTGTGGCAGACATGGTAGCAGGCATCTCAGAGAAAAAGTGACCGCCGTGGGGCTTTGATGAGGGAAACGGAGCCTGCGGTGGTGACCTGTCTGTACGGCTGCACTGTTCCAAGTCCAGTGTCACCTACACTACATGCAGCATGTCAATCAGGTTAACTGTACTCATCAATTCAGTCGTTCCACTTGTAATGTTGATCGTTAAAAATGATTTTGTGTTTTATGCCCATGCACTATTTCTCCTCATGTTGGCAACTGGTCACATTGAAAATGGCTTAGATAATCACACCTTTCTACACACACTGCAAGGAGGGCTGCTAAAATGTAGCTTGAGAACAAGCAGCACTTGAGTTGTACTTTTTAGAGTTTGCATGGCCATCATTTTTATATATGGGCAATTCCACGCAAAACTGTTTGTCCATAACGTCCATAACGCCAACACAAGGCCATGGTATGGTATGATGGGAATGATGATGATTACATAAAATGTGAGCATTCAGTCTTCTTGGTCGTAGGACAAATTTTATGGAACTTTTCACATAATCATTCCTGTCATACAAATGCCACTGCATTTTGTGAGTGTTATGGATGTGACAGTTTGCATGGAATTGCCCATATTTTAAAACACCATAGCAAATGTATACTTTTAATGTCTAAATCTGCCTGTCTTTTTTTTTTTTCTTTTCTTTTCTTTTCTTACTCTCCGCATGCTGTTTGTCAGGTTAAACACAGTGCAATTTACATGTCTGTCTGCCTGTCAGTCTGTCTGTCTGTAACTAGCTTTATTCTCCATTCTATTTCTAGTCTACTAAAAACCCCACAGGTTACATCTCACAATTTATTCCATGGCAGCTGCCTCTAGTCGATGATGAAAGAGCAAAGTGCTGAAATGTTAGCTGTCACTCACGGACGCTAAGGGTGCCCGACCGTGTGCCGCCTGAGGCCTGAGACTCGGGGGGTCGTGATGTCTCTTACAGCACCTTGCCACCACTAATGCTGTGACGGAGCGTTTGCATGTTCAAAGTGACATGGAGCCCCGCTGCTGTAATAGTGTTGTCATGAAAGCAGTGATGAGAGCCCAGAGGGAGAGGAGAAAAAAAAGAGAGAAAAGGAGAGAGAGAGAGATCAAGCCCTGGATGAGGCACTTTCTCATACTTCTCCCCCCTCTCTCTCTCCCTCTCTCTCTCTCTCTCTCTCAGTCTCTTCCACTGCTGCATTGTGGGAAAGGAGTGAGTCACTAGAGGAATTCCACTCTGTTCCACTGATTAACACGCATCAGGTTTACCAAGTACATAGAGAGAACACACACACACACACACACACACACACACACACACCACACACACACACACACTCAATATGACAGACACAACCAGCTCCAGTGTTTATGCCATGCACACACATTTTTCCATCTTAAACAGATAAATAGACTCTTTGCTGTGCTTCCAGTAAATCATTGTTCTGGCAGGACTCTCTAAGCTTCCTGGCTGTTAGCGCAGCATTAGTGGCCCCCACACAAGATTAGTGCCCCCCCTCCTTCCCCATACCAATCCTGCTGGGAGGGAGAGGCTGCATTGATGGAAAAGGGTGCACCCCTATTAGTGGTGCACATTTGTGTCAGGTAATTTGTCTCTGTTGAATTTCGTTTGAAGCCATGAATAATGGGTATTGTACTGGTTCATTCTACGTACTGTGAGGCCGTGACTGAATTAAGTGATTCAGTGACTGTGGAGAACTTTTAAAGAGCCATGTTGCCATGTCTGAAATTCCCACATTCTCAGTCTCTCTGGTTGGGTGTTTGTCCGTCATCTGACTTTTTCTCTCGCTCTGATTGGTTCTTCCTCCTTTATCTTACATTTCTTTGCCTAATTGATCGTCATCAAAAATCGTTGATGATAATCATGTGTCTCAAACCCCCCTATCTGACCCAGGTGATGTCCCAGGCGGAGAACCAGCAGAAGAACCTGGTCCACAACATCGAGTCTCTGCCGAGCCGCGGGCCCATGTCCTCCTTGGACCAGGACTTTCTGCTGCTGAAGGCCACGTCAGCGGCCACACTCAGCTGCCTGGGGGAGTGCCTCAACATCCTGCAGCACAATGTCTCACAGGCCGCACAGCACCTGGCCCACAACCAGGTCCCCAGCCACAACCACAACTACAATCTCAACCAGAACCAGAACCAGAACCAGAGCCCGAGCCAGAACCAGGGCTTGGCTACAGGTGAGTTGAGGTTGATGGCACTCAACACATAAGAAAGGATCAGAAGAAAGTGAATAAAGAGAGATGAGAAGAAAATCAAGGCTTCAGCCAATGACACTAAACCCAGTAAGTGAAGAAGGATGAAGGCAAGAATGATGAGAAGATTAGATTAGCAGAGCTGTCATGAGAGATTAAGACAAGGTGAGATCATAAAAAGATGAGAGCAGATGAGAAGAGGTTGTCCTCACTTAAAAGAGGACTGAGGAAAAGAATCCCAATGCCCCCCAAGTCCAAAGCCCTGAACCTCACTTCATTAGACTTTTGACTAGAGGCTTAGATTAGATAAAGACAATAAGGAACAGATGGGAAAGAACTAAAACCGAGAGATACCAGCGTTTGTTTACTTCCAGCAGTATTCAAAGATCTTTGACTAAAATGAACTAAAAATGGATGTATGGATGATTGTTAGGGTGATGACCACCGTATGATGAAGGCAGTGATGATGATGATGAGGATGGAAATGTGTGTGGGCAGCATAAGTGACATCATCACCGTCTTCATCTTCAGTAGCGTCAGCTTCACCCAGAGGACAACCCATGCTTTACTGGAATTGCATGCATATGTCATCATTTTCATTCAGGATAGTGTGTGTGTGTGTGTGTGTGTGTGTGTGGTATGTCGGTATTTGAGAGGGAGAGGGAGAAAGAGAGTATGAGAAAAAGCTTACGTGTATGTGTGTGTGTGTGTGTGTTTGTGTGTGTGTGTGTGCATACATGTGAGTTTGCGTGTGCGTGGGTGTGGTATTAGTGGATGTCTGTGGATGGTGGATGTGTGTGTGTGTGTGTGTGTGTGTGTGTGAGAGAGAGAGTCTCCCTTCTGACAACCAGTGAGGGTGTGTTTGTGTGGATGGACCTAGACACTCATTATGTAATTCCATCTCCAGACGGCGTCTCTGGGTGGAGTGGTGGCAAGCCGGCCCCCACAGATCAGAAGCGAGGCAGCGGCCTGACGCCGCTTTCCTCCCCCGGCAGAACCCACCTCCGCTCCCCCTCCCTCCGCAACAAGGACGAACTCCAGACCCCTGAGGTAAACGAGAGAGAGAAAGAAAGAAGCAGGGTAGATGTTTGTTGTTTTAAACACTCATTTATGGAGCCAGAATACAAACCTTTACAATTCTGCACCCTGAAAATACATAATGCACCACAGAATATCCAACACAGTCAAATCAGATTGTCAGATTACGGAGGGAGAGAACACAAGAAGGAAGGAGGGAAAAGCTTCTTATAGCTTCTCTTCCTCCTCGTACAATAAATCTCTTCCTGGCTGATGCATTATTAATGATGTTTCTCCATGTGTTTATTCCCCCCCACTCTGTTTTGCATGTCTCAGGCTAGTCACTGCTGAATTAGTGTAGAATTGGCCTTGTTTTCATTCAGACGTTGTACTGCACATGCCAATGTCAAAGCAGGACCACCATAGGCTTATAAAGGAGGAAAAATAGAAGTTAGATAAAGAATTGAAATGCGCCCTCAAAGGCTGACAGGTCTTTGAAAACTCGAGACACAGAGTTTTCTTTTTCTTTTCCGTCGTCTTTTTCTTTCTTTCATGTATTCTTCAGTCTTTCTTTTTTTTTTTTTTTTTCTCCTATTTTGTCTTCTGCTGGCAAACTTCCACTCTTTCATTGTTCTGGGTAGAGAAAAGAACTAATTGGCTGTGCTTTAGTTGTTTCTGTTCTGCCTTGTCTCTCGGCTCCCCCTTCCTCTCTGTTCTCTCTCTTCCTCACTTCATACCTCCGCCCCCTCCTACTAACTGTGGATCCCCTCGCTACATGAACTATCGGGGAATGAGTCATCACTCTCACTCTCGGAAACTTTCTCTTCCAGACTCTGTGTCATCTTTTTCCCATCCCCCCCTCACACCCACACCCACCCACACCCACACACCAGCTCGTCTTCAGTGGAGCTTCACTTTGCTGTCTGCTGGAGGGGAACTAATTGGCACTGTGCCATTTCCACATCGCAGTTATTTAAAAAAAAAAACATCCTGACCCCGTACAGGGCTTTGCCAAAACAAGGTCTTAATGATGGTGACAGTTTAGTGGCAGCACCTCCGTTTCAAAGCCAGGGGCTTACTGCCGACAGTCGGCCCTGGTGCCATTTCTCCTCTGCCCTTAAATAGTCTTTATAATGAGAGAGAAGCCAGATGTCATGTCTCCAAAAGGCCACAATATATTCATGATTCTGCAAAGCGTATGCAGCCATGTTAATACAGTACGGCTTGATACATACGTCTGTGTTAATGTAAAGAATGCATATGTTTTTGATACATACATGTGGAATGCCAGCAGGGCGGAGTAATGGATCCTTTTTTATCAGTTGCTTTCTGAGAGGGTAGGAGGAGTAGGCGCTGTATGGGTTTGATCATTAGCCGTCGGCC
The DNA here is from genome assembly GCA_015244755.2 of Tenualosa ilisha. NCBI lineage: Eukaryota > Metazoa > Chordata > Actinopteri > Clupeiformes > Clupeidae > Tenualosa > Tenualosa ilisha. The sequence continues at coordinate 1,898,315 of PYXC01000316.1, read as the reverse complement.
ATGCGGACTGATGCCTGTGATTCTGTAGGGTGGGGCAGACGGTGAAATATGCTGATGTGTCAGAGCGCTCATGGCAGCGCCGCTCAGCTGAAATGAGCCCCATCAATCTGTGCCTAGCCTAGCCTAGCGTCGGCACGTGAGGGAGAGAGAGAAGGAATGAATGAGAGTCTGGGACAGAAAGGGAGTATTCAAGAGGGAGGTGGAGAGTGAGAGACAGAGAAGAAAAGAGATGAAAAGAGTAAGACAGTAGGATGGAAAGAAAAGAAAGACAGCAAGAAGACGGAGAGGCTGAGGCTGGTACACCTTGCTGCACCCTGCTGGATTTGATGGGGTCACTGAGGGAGGGGTCAGTCTGTCATAGTGTTCACTGGACAGTGTAGTCCCCTTATACAGGAGCACATGTGTGTCTCCTGGCAAGGTGATGGTAGACGGTTGTTGAAGTTGTTGTTTGAATTTGTCAGAGAGTTGCAATGTGAACATATGGACAACAAATATGGACAACAAATATGGACAACAAATTGGATTTATTGGTGTGTTGAGAGTGTTTGTTTTTTACAGTTTTAATAGACGTGTATGGAGTTGAATTGGATCCTTTTGTGTGGGATGAGAAGCACGCGTTGATCTTTTTCAAAAAAAAGCAATTAGAGTCCATGAATAGGCTGTCATATGATATAGTGGGCATTATCATCCCCTTAGAAAATTATGCAAATTACCCCTCATTGGTATTGTAATGGATTCCACTGTCATCCAGCAGTTCATCTCCATTTATTGGGTGCAGAGCCTGCGGTGTTTAATGGAGCTCGTTTGGGTGAAGTGGGCCCGTGCCTGTTTATGAGCTGATTGACAGGTTCGCCATCCATCACTGATGTAATGAAGCGTGCTGCCGCGGGGCGTGACACTGGAGGAATCAGGCTTTGATTCTTTTATGTCGGCCTCGTGCTCCAGAGATGTGCTTAGGAACTACTGATTATCAGTACCAATGATTTCTCTTTTAAGTTTGCATGTTTGAACAGATGCCTATATTCAGAACTCTCAGGGCCTCTTCTACACTCTGCACAAGGCAGGCAAACGCAAACACAAACACATCACTATGCAAGGACGCTCTGATGTGTAATTGCGTAGCAAATTGCATTAATCATTAGATTTTTTTGGAACGCAGCACACAAGTGTGCATGCATGCCATGACTTTCCTATGGTGGAGAAGCGCTGACTTTTAGAAGAAGCATTACAAGCACAGATTGTTCAGCTCCAACAAACAGGTTCTGCCAAAAATCTTTTCCAAAGTCTTAGTGGTGACAACAAAACTATGAAACTTAATCATAGAGGAACTCTTAGCCGTGGTGCATTAAGATAAATACTTGCGTCGCTGATGTGGGTTAACAGCCTCAAGCATCGTTCAGCATGTTTAGTCCTATAAAAAGAACCATAAACACTGGAGCAGCCTAGAATGTGGGGCAAATGATCCATCTGCTGGGCGCTGTGTAATGTGTGGCCGTGGGTTTGGAATCTATACAACTCAGTGTAAAGGTGGAAGTGCAGATGGAAGGCTTACAAATCTTTACAAAAAAGTCTCAGCATGCTTTATCACTGTAGGCCAGGAGCCACAATGGAATGTGTGTGTTTTTGTCATCCTCTCACCCCCCTCTCTCCATCCCTTCTCACTTTCTCTCCCACTTTTTTTCTCTATCCCTCTTTTTTCTCCTGTTTCATCAAATCAGATTGAATACAGTGTATTTGTGTGTAGAGTAGCGTCATCCACAGTGCTGTATACATCCGTGCAGTACAGATTACATACGTGCACAGTAAATGCAGAGATGATGGAGAGGGTGAGAAAGGAGGAAAAAAGGAGGAGAGAGCAGGAGAGGTTCACTATATGTACAGACTGTGGAGGTGAAATGTAGAGCAGCCATAGTTTTGTAGAGGTGTTTACAGGTTAGTCTAATTTTGTAAATCGCTTTAAATAAGAGTGGCTACTAAGTGTATAAATATCATGTCATTGTAAATGTATGTACTTTTCTTTTAGAAAGTCTCTGCACAAATACACAGTAGGATGTTGTTTTACCTCAAGCAGCTTTTAAGCTCAATTAACAACCATGCTGATGGAATACGTTCCCACTCCAAGTTTGGTTCTCCTCGATATTTGATTTAGTGTCATCTCTGTTCTCCTAAGATGTTTTCAGTCAATATTTAATCAGACTCCCAGTCCATACGCACATTTGGGGATGACTTCCCCGGCTGCGTGGTCTTGCACTGCGATGAGTGAACAGCAGATGATGCTAGAGGACTCCAGCAGGCTCCTGACGGGGAAAGTAGAGATCGTGCAGCAGTGAGGGCCTGTGCAATGGCACCCTGCTTAAGTGCATAATATGCCGGGGGCCAGGAGTTAGAGCAGGCACCGGAGACAGACTCGAGATTACTGTGGAGTTTATTTTCAGGGATGGTTAGATTGTGGTGGGGGATCAGAGTGTAATGTAGATGAGTGGTGGATGCTTGTGGAGTTATTTTAAGCCCTGCTCCACATAAGTTCACTACTTCTTGACATGGATTTCATGGTCAAACATACAAGACAAGCAAATACATTTTTGGCATTCATTTTTGGAATTTTTAAAATTACATTTCCAACCTGTATACACAGTGGAAAGGTCTTGTAGAAATTGATCATATGTGGACAATTTTATGCAGATATCAGGATATGCTATTCAATTTATGTTTTCAGGTAATAAAATCTTGAAGTATTTTGATCATAAAATCTAAAATAGGCTGTGCTGTGCAAGTATATATGCGCATATTCTCTCAAGTGTTCATATCCTTTCAAGTATGTGTGCACTTGGGTGTGCAATCATAGGTCATTATACATGGGCAGCATCCAAGACTCCATCCTTCATCTTTGTCTGAGATTATTTTGACAGTCTGACACAACACAGTTGACAGGCAGTGAGAACATGCACGCGAAAAGAGACAGAAATGAGACAGAGAACCAGAGTGTAACAGAGAAACTGTATGTGTGTGTGTGTGTGTGTGTGTGTGTGTGTGTGTGTGTGTTTGCAATATAAGAGAGGGCCCTTACAGAGAGATCCACTGTGGTCTGTCAAGCTCAGCCTCTTCAGGCAGGCACACACACACACACACACACACACAGACGGTGCGACTCGCTGGTGTGTGACTGTGTCAGGATTCCAGTCCCGCCTGTCTGTCTCTCCTGGGCCTGCTGTGTTGTGTGTGTTTGTGTGTTTGGAGACGAAACAACTGTTTCTGTCAGAACCACTTTAAAACATGCAGTTTCCAGTGGCATTTTTTGTTGACCGCTTTTCCTCACGTATAAGACGGCGTTTGTGTATTTCTGTTCCTGCTGTGAGGCGTTGCTGCTGTTCGTCCTGTGTTGGCATGTCTCTCTGCGAGGCACACAGACAATACTGTTTTTTCCTTTATTCATGTATCTGGCTTTTTACTGTCTGAAGAGACTTTTAAAAGTAGTCATGTCCATCCAGATGCTTTGGGTGAAATACTGGGGTAGGGCTTCATGCTTCATGCCTCCCTGACAGGGATGCCCATCTCTGGCTATGAACATGTTTCTCCTTTAGCAGGTTGCACAGATGTGGTGCTGCAGTGTGGTTGTTGAGTTTGAATATACTAAAAAAAGTGTGTGTGGCCGGATGTGGAGTCAGCTCAGGGTGCATTTAATGTGGTATGTCAGGCGTGTGGAACCTTCTGGCTTGTTGTGCGTAAGCACTCCCACGAGGACGGCCCAGGTGATTATTTATTCATGAGAGCATGAGATCCTCCTCCTCCTCTTCCTCCTCCCTCCTCCCTCCTCCCAGCCAACCCCGGAACTCCAACGGGATATGAAGTCAAGCTCAAAAACGACACGAGTGCATGTGTGACTGGAAATGTTTGCCCACACACATGTTCACAAAATACACACACACACACACACACTGGCACGCATCTCATGACATTCAGCATCCCAAACAGTCCTTACTTGAGGCAGTTCTTCTGTCTGTGGCCTTTATTGAAAACGCTCCCTTGCTCTTTTCCTTTCTTCCTCAGCTCCCTCTCTCTTTCTTCCTATCTGTACATTCCTTCTTCCTTTCTTTTCCTTTATCTTTGGTTCCCGTGGCCGTTGCTGCATGCGGCGGGTTGGAGGCTCTGGGGAACTGAAGCGGTTTATTTGTGGATGAGAGCCTGGGGTCATTGGAGCTTGAGCTCCGTACTCTCTACATGTGCTCTCTCTCTCTTTCTCTCTCTCTCTCTCTCTCTCTCTCTCTCTCCCCCAGCTCTCTGCTTCACACCACTCATGTTGGATGTACATTTTAAAGGAATAGAGAGCAGGTTGATGTGTGAATGTGTGCGTGTGTGTGTACGCGCGTGTGTGTGTGTGATGGAGCTTAGTGTGGTGTCGAGAGTGCCTTTACTATATGCATGTGTGAGTATGTGTGCCTTTGTACATGTGCAAGTGTATGGGTGTGTGGGGGTGTGTATACTTGTGTATTCACACTGAGTGTGTGTGTGTGTGTGTGTGTGTGTGTGTGGTTTTTGTGTGTGTGTGTGTGTGTGTGTGTGTGTGTGAGAGAGAGAGAGAGTAACAGTGTCAGTATGCATGAGTGTGCATATACATATAAAGGTGTTGGAGGGCTTCCTAGTTGCAGTGGGTGGCCACTCTGTGTTCCTAGTGTTTTAGTAGACATCCTTGTCCACACAAGTGAAATTATATTTGAACCAAGGATTGAACAAAACATGTGAGAGAAGTATACATTGTGTGTTATTGTTTGAAGGACAGGCTTCCTTGTTTCCTGTGTATGGGCATCATAACAAGACGCTGTGTCCTTAAAGAGTTATATGATGAGTATCATGAGAGATATTATATATTTTATAATCGTGAAACAAAATATGTTTTACGTTTACAAACAGTTTAGCATTTTAACTGCAGTTTGGAGTTTATCTTTTCCTTTTCCATCTGTGTCTCTGTGTATCTGCCCCTCTCTCTCTCTTTCTCTCTCTCTCTCTTGTTCTCTCTCTCTTATTCTCTCTCTCTTGTTTCTCTCTGTTCTTGAGGCTCAGTTGAGGAGTGTTTTGAGGAAAGGGTCAGGGGGTGGAATAGTCATGTGCTGGGCAGGCCGTCACAGATCAGCCTGAGGGATAAAATCATGTCACGAGATAAGGGATTACACACACACACACACACACACACACACACACACACACACACAATCTTTCTCTTATTCTTGGATATATTGTATATTTCTATAGGTGTAGAACTCAGATTAAACAGAACTCAGACTTATAAACTTCAAGTCATGAAGCCACTCTGCTAGAGCACCTGATCCAGACTAGCTTCCAGCTATGTAAGGGTTAATACCAGCGCTTCTGTTCATTGTGTTGCCATGGGCGCAGTAGTTTTGAAGTCTTCAGATGAGATTAAGCTCAGACCAGGAACACGCCTGGACACCGCATGACCAGACCAGTCAAAAAAAAAAAAAAGAGGAGAAGAAGACACAGAATTAGGTGCGTGCGGCAACCTATATGTCCATCAGACTCTCATTCATGAATGAAATGTGCAATTAACTGTCTGAGAGATCTGTTCAGCTTCCTCTTTATGTACCGCTCACCTCTGTCTTGTTGGGCACATTAGCTTAGGGCTCTGCTCTCCATTAGATTAAAAGTCTTGGGCTTTGTCTTGGTCAGAGGGCATTTTGAGAGTAAAAGCTACTAAAGGGGCCACTGCTTTAACTGAATCCAAAGTGAAGATAAGTGTGTTTGCTGTTCACATTGGGGACATGGCTAAAGTTGGTGAAGTTTTTCTTGGCTTCTTATGGAGCCAAAATATATGTCTTCTGCCTTGTATTATGAAATGGGTGAAAGACATACAATACACATACATTGACATACAAGGCTCTATTATAATTTCGATAATCTCAATAATTTATCTATAGTTAATCTCAGTGCAGATGACAAGTTTTACCGTGCCGTAGACAGAGGGTGGTCACAGCCACTACCTCAGTCGTAAAACAGAATTTATGCATAAAAGCAACAACCTGGGCTGTGTTGAGATGTTGAGGATAGTACATAGTCCCACACATGAATGAATATCCCATATGTAAACATTGTGCTACTGACATTGAAAAGTTTGGAGTGAGATTTTTTGTGCACCCAAGGTTAATACTGCTCAGTCATTTCCCCTCTGAAATAGTCAGAAAGCTGCCTCTCCCTCTGCTGGCTCTCTCTCTCTCGCCGAGCCTTTGTAAAGTTATTATGAAACTGGTGGGTTAAATCTGCTGGAGGTGAAGCAAAGTAACAGCTGCAGGTTTCTGAATGTTTGAAGAACCATCTAGAGGCACCTTAGGTCTCCCTTAAGGCTTGGGGAATGGATGCATTGGTATGTGGGTGGGTGGGTGGGTGCTTGGATGAAGGGAGAGGGCTTAGTGTTGGATAACTTAGAGGTGAAGGGGATCTGTGCTGGGATGGGGATTATGGAGGACAGGTATCTGATGGGGTGGAAGAAACTCCACAGGAAGGCTCTGGGACTTCACTTTTCATGTGTGTGTGTGAGTTATCAGTGGAGCCAGCAGTCACCCCTCTCTCTCTCTATTTTCGTGTGTGTGTGAGTTATCAGTGGAGCCAGCAGTCATCTTTCTCTCTCTCTCTCCCACTTTCTCTCTTTTTTCTCTCTCACACAGTCTCTCTCTTTCTCTCACTCACATACACACGCATATACACACACAAAAACACATGCAGAGAAAATGTATGGTGCCCATAGTATGTCTTCAGATAAAGTAACCTGAAAACACACAAGTCTTCTCTGCTAAAGGGAAGCATGTAAGAGAACATGGGCATGAGGCTGTGAACAGGAAAAGAAGAAAGAAATGTTTAGAAAACATGAGGAAAGGAAAAAGTGATGAGAAAGGAAGTGTATCGGAACAAAGAGAGAGAGAGAGAGAGAAGCTTAGAGCTTTGTATTATGGAGGTCTTCCAGCTGAGCCTCTTGCCTACTGACTGTCGACTGCATCACATGGGTGGAGCCAACACAAGAGAGGAGGGTCTGTGCGCGTATGACTGTGTGTGTGTGTGTGTGTGTGTGTGTGTGTGTGTGTGTGTGGAAGGGGGAGGAAGGGGTGGCTTTTAGAGTGGGATGGCCAGAGAGGATTGTCAGCATCACTGCTAATCTTCCCACTGGAAGTGTAGCAGGCAGCCTCGATCTCCGAACATCCAACCTACTTTCTCTCATCCATCTCTCTTTCTCTTTCTCTCTCTCTCTCTCACTGTCTCTGTGGTAACGGCGCTCAGCGTTGTTACCCAGAATCAGTGTGCACTCATCACCTCCTTCGTTCTTCTCTCACTCTCTCTCTCTCCCGCTCTCTGTCTCTTTCCCTCTCTTCCTCTCCCTCTCTGTCTCGATGGTAAGCATGAAGTCCAACTGGATTGTAAGCAAGCTACCGCCAGCCTCCAGCCAGAGTGGGAGCACGAGTGTGAGTGTCTGCTGAAGGTGAAAGGGGAGTGGTGGTGGGTGTGGGGGTGTGGATGTTGGGCAGTGTGTGTGTGTGTGGGAGGTCGGTGGGTGGGGAAGGGTGGCAGGGCACAAGAGAGAGAGTAGGGGGGCGGGGAGGAGGGCACAGTTTCCTGCCCAGGGGTCATGTGGGCACGTAGATAAGGGCAGAGTTAGACAGAGTTGGGTTGGAGGCACAGCGTGCTCTCAGCAGAAACTTCCTGGATGGTGAGACGTTCTCTTCCCCGATGAGTGTAAGAGTTTTTCAACGTTTGTTTATATTGTTTTGTGTGTGTAATGTTTAGGTTTATTCGCATGCTGATTCAGGTTGCTTCTTTGTTTTGCTTTATTTAGCCAGTTAGCGCATTAGCTTGTTTTTATTGTTGACCAAACAGCTGTGGAGTATTACCATTAACTGTGGCGAGGGGAGGCCCTCCCAATCAGACCAGTCCAGACAGGGTGTGTGCCTGTGGTTATTTTTAATGCTTATTTATTTTCTTATCCGTGTCTGAGCTAATATGGTCATTTTTTCCCCCCATGCTGGAAAAAGTGACATAGCTAAACATTATTTTTGAATTCGGAGAGCTGCTTTCTCAGAGGGAGGAGAGATCCAGTGTCTGTAGAGCTCTCTGTGTCTGTTTGCCGGCAATGGAAACAGCACAAAGCTGCACCTTGTGACTTTATCTAGACATAAAAACCTAAAAAATAAAAGATGTTTTTTTTGAGCACACTTTATGTCAGAGGAACTGAGCTTTTCTTTATTTTATCATCCCATATTTGGGGATGTGGTATTAAAATGATCGCGTGGTATTAAGTGGTGTTGTTAATAAATTGAGTAGCGTGGTGTGAATGTAGTGATAATTTGTTCAGAAACCTCAGGGTGCTGTGAGTGACTTGGCTGACCTATAGCTCGTATTTGGTGTGAATGCTGGTGATTGGTGGGAATTGGGTTTCAGTTCTGCTCCACTGCTCCACACATCCATACTTGTTGATTTTTGCTTCGATTGATCAATTGACTGGTGCCAGTTAGAGCTCTCTGTGTGTGTGTGTGTGTGTGTGTGTGTGTGTGTGTGTGTGTGTGTGTGTGTGTGTGTGTGTGAGAGAGAGAGAGAGAGAGAGAGAGAGAGAGAGACATTTTATTACTTGTCTTCTTTTGGTTTCATCTTAGACAGATATTGAATCGGTCTGTGTTATTGTGTGCTTTGGCAACACTGCTTCACTAAGTCATGACAATAAAGCTCCTTTGAATTTAAATTTGAATTTGAAGTTGAATTTGGCAGAGTAAGAGTGTGAACTGCTCTAATTAATCTGACTTTGGATGTGGCCTGGTATGACTTTACAACCAGTATGTATTTATATTTATAGAGCGAGTTATTGAGTGTTAGATAGAAATCTAGAATTGTTGGTTCTCTTAGAAAATGTGCGTGTGTGTGTGTGTGTGCAAGAAAGAGCGGGAGTGTGTGTGTGTGTATGCGGAGAGGAAGATCAGCACATGGCCGTGTTCTTGTTGTATATGAAATATTTAGGTGGGGGAGGGCAGCTAAGAGTAGAGCAGGAGCTGAAGATGAGACCCCCCCCCCCCCAACACCTCCTGTGTGTGTGTGTGTGTGTGTGTTTGTTTGTTTGTTTGTTTGTTTCTGTTTGTCTGTGTTTGTGTGTGTGAGACAGGGGGAGAGAGAGAGGCCATCCCCTCCCCCATCACCTCCTGTTTGTGTCTGTGTGTGTGTGTGTGTGTGAGAGAGAGAGAGAGACAGAGAGAGGGGCCGTCTCCTCTGCCATCACCTCCTGTTCGCCTCACCGAACCCCTACCTGCTCCCCCGGAACATACTAGTGCCCTCCCAACCATCTGATGGACTGTGTGTGTGTGTGTGTGTGTGTGTGTGTGTGTGTGTGTGTGTGTGTGTGTGTGTGTGTGTGTGGTGTGTGTGTGTGTGTGTGTGTGTGTGTGTTTGTGTTTGAAATATGTAAGCAGGAAGGGAAAGTCAAGCAGCTAGAGAGTATGAATGATAAAGAGTGACAGAAAGAGAGAGACAGTGAGAGAGAGAGAGAGAGAGAGAGAGGGAGTGGAAGACAGAGATGAGAAGAGGAAGATGCTGTGATTTCCCTACCAAATTTGGGAAGAAGTGCAAAAGGGCTCGTTCTGATAAAAATAGCATTTGTCTTGGTGACATAATGTAGCACTATTATTCAACCCTGAGCCTGTTATCTTACTGGGGCAGTAGCTGAATCTCCCCCATCTGCCATCTCTTAAGAGTTTGCTCAGTGCTGCTCACATACAGTGAAAGAAGTGGGGGAAAAAAATCCTCTAAATGATCCTGTGGGATGCTTCAGTCAGTCCGCTGGTCATGTGATTCTTCTCTCTCATCTGTCAACACCATACTTGGTGAAATGGGTGTGTTTTACCATGTGTGTAAGACTGTGTGCGTGTGTGCGTGCGTGCGAGCGTGTGTGCGTGCGTGTGTGTGAAGTGAAAGAGAGAGCCTGTGTGTGTGTGTGTGTGTGTAGTGTATGGTGGTGAGGGAGGGCTAGAGTCCTATGAGAGCCAGCGAGGCTTTTTATTCTCTACCCAGAGTGCTTTGGGGCATGCGCTTCTAGGACGCTTCCTTACATTATGCATTAGGAACAATGCAAGGCTTGCAGCTGAGTGACTGCGGGAGAGACCAAACACATTAGTTAACCCCCACTAAGAGCACCTTGGGCCTGCACTTCAGGAGTACAGCACTGATGGGGAGGGAGAGAGAGGGAATGAGGTGGACAGAGAGAGAGAAAAAAAGAGATGGAGGGAGGGAGGAAGACGGAGAGAGAGGCCTCAGACGTATTTCTGCTTCTCTGTGCTCTGCTCTTCAAATTACTGGTAATGACTTTGTCTTAAATAAGAGGCGTCAGCTGGAGAGTGAAAGGGGAAAAGTGCTCATCTGTGAACTTCGGAGTGCTTATTGTGCCATCTCTTTTTCTTTCTTTCTCTCTCTGTCTCTTTCTCTCTCTCTCTCTTACTCTGTCTCTCTGTCTCATGCTCACTTGCTACAGTCAACAAAGCCACTTTTGTGTGTTGATTTAATCAAAGCACTTATCGCTCTTCCTCCGGACGTGTGGCTAATTTCACGCTTGAGCTACTCCCTTATGCTTGCCTCACAGGATAGAGGGATACAGTGGCAAGGTGGGCAGAGGACAGGAGAGAGAATGAAGCCAGGAGGAAGAAGAAGAGGAGAGGAGGGGAGATTTGAGGAGAGGAAAAGAGTGGAGAACAAAGGAAAAGAAAAGAGAGGAGAGGAGAGAAGAGTAGAATAGGAGGAGAGAGGAGAAGAGAAGAGAGGAGACGAGAAGAGGTCAGGGCTAGAGGTGCACCTAGAGCAGTTCAGTCACTACTGACCTTGAGGCACACAATGCATTTCCCTCTGTGTCACAGGCTTTTTTGATATTTCCTCAAGATTGTGTGTGTGTGTGTGTGTGTGTGTGTGTGTGTGTTTGTGTGTGTGTGCGTGTGCATGCGTGCGTGTGTGTGATAAGGTTGTCGGGTGATAAGAGGAGAGGAGGTTTGCCCTCTTGTGTTATGGCACCCATCAGAGTGGAGGCCTGGAGAGTTGAAAAGACACATTTGCCCTTTCAGAGTGATGACTTTACCGCACAGGAGTCGGCAACTCTTTCCCATCACCAACCATTCAAGTTCAGCTCCGTTCAAGGAACATTCATTGGCATGAGCATTTTGCCAAAGCTACAAAGACACGTTGCGTTGTTACATTCACAAAAAAAAATATTGAAGATGATTGGAGAATACAAGATAAAACAAGAAAATATTAGTGTAAGACAAGTTGTGTATAGTTTGATTTTGGTCAGATTATGGCAAGCCGCTACAAATTTTGCAACTAGATTGGCTGAACCCTCATTCTCTCTGAGCATGTATATGGTGATTCACCAGTTCACCATAACTTGCATTCTCCACTCCAGGAGGTACAACCAGGAAGTGAAGCCTGATTCCAAATGTGTGTTCTCTCTGGCCCACAGCAGCAGCAGCAGCAGCAGCACCCAAGCCCTGAGGCGGTGGACCCCAGCGAGGAGACCACAGACACGGAGGACAATGAGGAGGAGGACCTGGGTGTCTTGGATGACCAGCGGAGCATCATCCTCCACCTGCTGTCCCAGTTAAAGCTGGGCATGGACCTCACAAGGGTAATGGGGCTTTTGTTTTGGATAGTTTGAAGTTTTTGACGCTTGGTTCAGTGCAAAATACAAGGCACAAGGAACTATGCTCCTGCAGTCAAAGTCGAATATGGATAAAGGCATCTGCTGAATGCATATATGTAAATGTAAAAGTGTATAGGTTGAAGATTGAGCATAGTGTTCATGAGGACATGAGAAGTAGTAGGCAGTACCTCACTGTTGTGGTCATAGTTGAACATAGATGAACTTGCCTGGGAAGTGCATCAATGCAATGTAAATGTAAATATTGAAGACTGACCATAGTGTGCTCAAGGACTAGCTGAGCGCTCCAGTGCCTGGAAACGCAGCACCGCGGCAAACTGTTCTTGAGCCACAGAAGCCATTAAAAATAATGGGTTTCACAGTTAATCAGGGCAGAGTTGTTGTGTCCTGTGTGTAGGTGCCATAAGGGTGGAGAAGGAAGGTGGAGATGAGGGGGGTTCGGGTGTGGAGGGAAACTCTACAGGAGTCTCAGCCACCGCTGTACTGACACTGTTGTGGGTTTAAAACAGGATTAGAGGGCTGGAGGTCATGATTGTGATGATTTGAGTGTGATTTATGAGATTATGGCATTTTTTTATTTGTCCCTCACTTCTAGGTAATCCTAGAATCCTGTATTTCTGTCTCTTATTCATTCATTCATTCATTCGTTCGTTCGTTCGTTCATTCATTCTCTCTCTCTCTCTCAATTCAATTAAATTCAAGAAAGCCTTATTGGTATGAACATTTCTCTCTCCCTCCCCCTCTCCCTCTCACACACACCCACACCCCCTTACCCGGTTTCATTTTTAGATAATCCATTACTAGTCCTATCACTCCAGCAATCACTCTTCCTCTTTCACTCCCAGTCTCTGTTCCTTGCTCTCTAACACAAAATGGCTTTCAGTCTGTAAAAGTGTTTATAAATGTACAGTCTAGTCGGGTATTTTCCTGCTTAATCTTTTTGCCGTGGTATTGGGCTGCTTATCTTGTCTGACAACACTGTAACAGTGGCCACACTAAGTGGGCCCATGGTGATGAAAGCACACAGAAACAAATCATTTGCCCAGTGACTGATTTCACTGCTGGGATCTCATGAGTAACAAAGACCCAGCCCTCCACACATATACTAATGACTAACTCTGGTTGTCTCTGTCTCTGCCTCTCTTTCACACGCACACAAACACACATATATACTGTATATGCACAATTCTAAACCTCTTTATATACATTATAAAGGCATACATACACTTTCATAATTCATACAGATGTACACACCGGTGACTGTACACTCACACACACATACAATTCTGTGCTCCATCTCTTCATATATGCTCTTGCTTTCTCTCTCTCTCTCTCTCTCTCACACACACACACACACACTTTTCCCCGTGAATAAGCGCAATCAGCAGAAAAGCACAGTACCACAGCTGAGCTATGGGACTGAACACACATGTGCGTTGGCCCCCGAGTGCTCAGGTGGGGCCTAGCCTCACAGCAGGGCTCTTTGACAGAGATCTGATCTTCCAGAATAACTCAGAATCGCCCTTTTACACATCGTGCAGCTTTTCTAGCTTATCCTCTACAAAGATAAGGCTGCATTGTTCCCAATTAAAATCCCACCTCCACCCCCCACCCTGTCCTCCCCATGCTAGTTTTGGTGTCACGCAAGTCAGGCGGAAGGGGACATGAAACCTGTCATGACTGGAGAGAGCTAGATCAGTTGTATAACTATTGCGCTGTCTTCTTTAATGGGGTGAGTTTCATCACTTTCATTAATCCTTTGATGGAGATCGCCTCTGATAGCCGAGCCTTTCTTCTGTTCGCCAGTCCTCGATCTTTAAACTGCTACCTTCGGAGGCTAAGGCGCTTAGTGGCTAATGCGCGTCTTGTTTCTTCACAAAGCGGGTTCTTGCAGTAACACCCTGCGTGCTAAAGGTTTTCGCCTTGCCCTCGCTTTCCTGCTTGCTAGGCCGTTTGCGTTTTGCCCGTTTATTATTATTTTTTTTATGTGTTGTCCTCTTGCTTCTTCGCCGAACTCTGCTGTCGCGTAAACAGCATTCTGAACTCTGAATGGACCCGCTTAACTTACTGCGGTCAGTTGTAAAAATCCCCTGAGCAGGAGAGAGTTGGAGATCGATGCAGGTGTGTCAGAGTAAGGGTGGTAGAGGTGGAGATGGAGGAGGGCCTTTGTGTGGGTGGAGCGGAGTTGAAGAAAGAGAGGGAGGCCCTGGACTAAAGGGGGAATAGCGCGGGTATTGACTGGGCAAAGGCACGGGCTGGCGTCACGCAAGCGGTGAGTGCTGCTGGTGAAATGGGCTTCAGAGTGCTGTCTCACACTATTAGTGCACTTCTGCTGCCTTATTGATCAGTGGAGAGGACCGGAGTGCCCCCCCCCCCTCTCTATCACTCTCAGTTCTCCTTTCACCCCTTCACTCACTGTGTGTGTGTGGTTAGATAACGCAAGATATTTAGGATTAAAGGATATTAAACACATGGCTATTAAATCCAGGATATGAATCCAGAACGCACATGTAACACTTGCTACTGTGATGGATATGATTAAACATTAAATACATGGCAAACAACTGAATGACAAATTTACTTTGTTTTAGTTGTTCAATTTATTGCAGCCTTCAGCAATATTTTAATGTTTTAATGTTAATTTTAATGTTTAATGAAGATGTTTTACATAAGTATTAGATAGTATTTAACATACATGGTTTCATATATGGACAAAGTACTTATGTACTTCTCTACTGAGCAGCTTCCACTGCGTTTTCCCCTCTGTTGTGCTGTTTGAATGGGCCGTGCCCATGCCCGTCTAGTCTAGAGCATCTAGAAGGTTAAAGAATAGGCTCTGTCCAGACAATCAGGTTCAGACCAGTGCTTTAAGTCTTTGGTGTTTTTTTAGTCCTAGCTGATCTAGCATTGCTGTATGGGAATTTGGCCAGGGCTGCTGACTTGTTGTGTAGACTAACACTGATTCTTATCCCTCAATCTCCCTCTCTCCTTCCTCTCTCTCTCTCTTCTTTTTTCTCTCACTTTCTCTCTCTCTTCCTCTCCCAGGTGGTGCTGCCAACCTTCATCCTGGAGAAGCGCTCGCTGCTGGAGATGTACGCCAACTTCATGGCTCACCCGGACTTGTTCCTGGCCATCAGCGCTGGTGCCACGCCGGAGGAGCGCATGGTGCGCTTCGTGGAGTACTACCTGACCTCGTTCCACGAGGGCCGCAAAGGTGCAGTGGCCAAGAAGCCCTACAACCCCGTTTTGGGCGAGAGCTTTCGCTGCTCCTGGACGATACCGCGGGAGCGGGTCAAACCCCTCAGGACCAACACCGCCTCCAACAACACTCCGGCCGCCGGCCAGCCCATGGGCGTGGCCCTAGGCGAGGGGGGTCGGATGGGGGACTCTACGGCGGGGGCGGACGACCGGCTCCGACTGCGCTTCGTGGCCGAGCAGGTGTCACACCACCCACCCGTGTCAGGGTTCTATTGCGAGTGCAAAGAGCGGAGGATGTGTGTGAATGCACACGTATGGACCAAGAGCAAATTCATGGGAATGTCCATTGGTGTGTCCATGGTAGGAGAAGGTAGGTGACCTTTGACTATGAAGATGATATTTTTAGAGAGATATATGGTATGAACATTATATGGTATGGTATGGACAATATATGGTGTGAAGATTATTGTTCAAACAATTAATTTAATTTAAATAAGTTAATATGATGTTGATATTTCATCTAGATATTAAAGCCCATTATGCAATAATGTTTGCCAATCAATCAAAGACTGGTCCTTAAGAAGGCTCCTGGTCTTTGGTTAGACCTTTTGTTCTCTGAGGTTTGTTTGGACAGCCAGACTGCAGTTCCTAATGCTTTTAGACACGTGTCTTCTGCAGCTAGAGCTGTTCAGATGGTCCCGCTCTCGGGGGAGTTGGGTGTATTTACTGGTGTAGACTTTTGTTCTTCCATCTGTCTGTCAATTCCTGTCTTGCTCAGGCGAACACACATGCCACCGAGCATAGCGCTGCGAGCCTCATAGCGCCAGGACGCTAAATGGCTGCGCTTTCTGCCTCACATGCGTTGTGCTGTCACCCCTGGCACCCTGGGCCCTGACTCTGGCATTAGAGGTGACACACACACACATGCAGGCAGGCAGGCAGGCAGGCACCATGCATCCTCAGCAGCTGCAGCAGCTCCAGTAGCGAGCACAGAGCAGCACGCTGGCTGCATCGCAGGTGTTCACTGAAGCACGCATCACGACGGGAATAGGGAACAGCAGCCGTCGCGCACCAACATTAGCCAATTAGGAAGGAGCTGTAATTAGGACAGCATTAATTACTAACTAGATGGAATGCACTGATTCCCCTAGAGTGCATTAGGCGATGCTAATGAGAGAGGGGAAGTTTACAGGGGATATAGAGGGAATTTGCATCTGAAGCCTTCAGTGATGGAATCATGCAACCATTAAAGTCTCCCAAAGTGTTTTGTTGTTGTTATTTGTCTGTTTATTTTATCACCACTCAGATTTACTTTCATCTGTGGATTTCGTTACTTCGACACAAGAGGACAAAACATATGTTGTGTGTGATAATTAATTCCACATCACTGTGATTACTCTATTTGGTTTGATGGGTTGTTTTGGTTATGTATTCAGTGCAACTTTAGACATGAGAAATTTCTACACTGGAGTCAGAATACTTTAATTTCTAAGCTATGCCATCACAATTTTTATTTTAGGAACTGCCCACCACACCTAGCTTTTAATGGTCTATTTCTCTTCCATTTGTCAGTTGTTAACATTTTTAAATGACGTTTGTGAATACCTGCCATTTGACCAGGCTGCTCTTGGCTTAGATCTGTTCCAGACATATTTTTGAAATCAGGTGCAGATGTTTTTTTTTAGGTATGCGTTGTGGTAGGTCTTTATTCAGTGGTTGACTAGATGTCCTCTGAGAGATTTGGGTGCTTGATAAACACCAGATATAACCTCTCAGTGTGGGGGATCTGACCCTCTTTATCTGAACAGTGCAGTTCACCGCCTCGCGTTTGAAGCTGAGCGGCTGTGAAGGTCCAGCTGCCGCATCCCGCACCTGTGATCTCCAATCACACACACACACACACACACACACACACACACACACACACACACACAGTTAGTACAGAGCAGAGAATATGTTATATTATTGCAAACATTCCCATCCAGGGTGTGCACAGTAAATCCTGGTGTGCTTTGACAGAATGCTAGTTGGCGTTCATGCACCGGCCATTTTGGCTCAGTACCACCCAGTTTCCTCATCAGAGCATCAGCCCAAGGGCTCAGTGAGTTCAGAGCTATGAGTCCAGCCTGCAGCCACTCCCATAGTGAGGGCTCAGGAAACGCTGACCCAGCAAGCCTGCGCCTTTAAATCCCTCCATCGCTGCCACTACTGCCACGTGCTGTCAACACTAGCTGGACCCCCCTGCTGTGAGCCGGCCGGCGAGCGCCAGGGGGCATGGAGCCGGGCCATGCCTACTCCACCCCCTCTCCCTCTATCCAGCCCTCATCCACAACCCTCTCACCCCCACCCTCCATCATGTCTGTCTGTTTTGCTTGAAACAGATGTGTATCTGTGAGACCTGGACGGATGCCCACAACAGACAGCTGTCTGTTATGTAACTGGGACCGTGGACTGTGGGTGGAGGTAAATGTGGAGGGGGTGGGGGTGGGGGTTGGGGTGGAGTTTGTCTCGGGTGAATGAGAGGAGGTCAGGTCTGTGGAGATCTGTCTGCACTGCCCCGTGTGACCTTAGATCCTCTTAGAACCCTCCGGGGTTAAACTTTAATCACCTAAGATGATCTTAGATCCTTGCGTGGTTCTTAAACTCTCAGAGGTATCGCAAGTCTTGTGAATTTAGAGTGTGTAGTTTAATGCATTCTGACTGTGAGTTTACTGAAAATGTCCTTTTGGCTGATGTGATTGAACTCTTTGACCTATTATAGGGTGTAGCCTTAAGCTCTGGTAGAGTTGATATCCAATTAGTGTGTGTGACAGCAGCTGTGCTGTTTCAGTTCTATCAGTATAAGTGACGAGGCATGAAGACAGACATTTTTCCTTAAAGTGGTACCAGGCAAGCCTGTGAATATATATATATTTTCTTTTTTCCCTTTTTTTTTTTTAACCCGGAACTCCCCCTACAGGCGCCTATAGTAACAGCATGTGGATTTGTTTGTGAGCCAAGGTATAGGAACCAGCAATGATCGACGATCATTTATTGACTTGTGTTGACTGACGAGGTAATAAACGCAATTTCAGTTATATTCAGTTTAGGTTTCGTTTAACATGACCTGTGTTTTCAAATAGCGAGTGCTTGCGAGTGCTGCACGATTAATCAATAGAGGGTGCTGAAAGAGCTTTTATTCACCCTATCATTTAAACTACCAAGCAGATAAATTAAGCTAAAAACTATTGCCTAGTTTTCCTTTAATACCAGGCATACCAGTATTCCTTTAATACCAGGCCCTTTAAAAGTTTGTGTTGCACATATTGGGAGCGACACTTCTGGCTTGGATTAAAAACTTAACTTTGACTTTTAACTTTTGAACATCTCTCTCTTTTTTTCTCTCTCTCTCTCTCTCTCTCTCTCTCTCTCTTTCTCTCTCTCTCAGGAGCGCTTCACCTGCTGGAGCATGATGAGGTGTATGTATTCACACTGCCCTCGGCCTACGCCCGTTCCATTCTCACTGTGCCTTGGGTGGAGCTGGGAGGTAAGGTGTCTATCACCTGCGCCAAGAGTGGATACTCTGCCGCCGTCACCTTCCACACAAAGCCTTTCTACGGAGGCAAAGTACACAGGTGTGTGTGTATATCTATATGTGTGTCAGTGTGTGTGTGCGTATGTACGTGCATGTGGATATGTAGTGTGGGTATTGGCACAGCCCGACCGATATCGACAGACCTCTGCCAGCTCATCTAAGGACGAATTAACATTCTGAATTGGCAACAGAGCCATTGGCAGCAGCCAGTAAGCCAGTGAGTGACTGAGCCAGTGCTCAGTCAGTATGAAAGTCAGTTTTAGATTAGATTCCGCTTTATTGTCATTACGCATGTATCAATACAGAGTAACGAAATACAGTTTAGCATCAGAAGTGCAAATAGCAATATGTGTATAATAGCAATAAGTGCAATATGTACAGTATGTACAGATAAGGGCAGTGTAAAAGTGGGAATAGATACATGCAGATTATGTACAAATAAGATCTGGGAGCAGTCATTTACAGATAGGGCAGTGTAAAAGATGGGTATAAATTAGTATTGATTTACAAAAGAGCAATGTGCAGTTCTCTGATCTGGTGTGCACACATTATTCAAAACAGTGTGGTTCGTCAGTCATTTTGTGTCAGGTCTGTCTATTTTGCATATACTCTTGTTTCTACAATCCAAATGAGTGTGTATTTCGTTATATTCAGTAATACGTACACTTTGAATGGATATTTTCACAGTGGTGGGTATGACATCAGTAGGCATTGATCACTGTTTGATGACGAGAGGCATCATCTTCTCTGGTGACAGGGTGACGGCAGAAGTCAAGCACAACTCTACGGGCACCATCGTCTGCAAGGCCCAGGGGGAGTGGAATGGAACGCTGGAGTTCACCTATACCAGCGGAGAGACCAAAGTGATTGACACCTGCAAGCTGCCAGTCATCAAAAAGAAGATCCGGCCTATGGAGAAGCAAGGCCCATTTGAGTCAAGGTGAGGGAGGGACCCAGGGAAGTTGAACCTGCTCATGTTGCTGTCTTTATATAGTCCATATGCTTGATCCTGGTTGTTTGAGAGAGAACATGGTTAATATGGTACTCTATTGTGCCTTGTTGTGCTTGTGCTCAAGTCCTTGAGACTAGCTGTGTATGTTGCATTTAGTATATACAGATGTGAACACTGAGGGTCTTTCACTAAGGGTCGAACAATTTCCAGCAACTATATCAGGGCTAGTCTGTTTACACTTTTAGCTACAATACATTACCAGTATAGTGTAACTGTTCTGATGAGTATGTACACTCATTTTCGAAGAGGATTTGTTACACTGCATACTGTGTGGTACGTAAGGACCTAGTTTTCTCTTAAGTCTTCTCTGCTGTAGTAAGTATGTTTGTATTTCTCTTACATGAGCATTATACAACTGCCCTGTCCAAGAGCCCTGCATAGTATTATAGTAGATTTTCTTTCTACTGAAAATCCAGCTGTAATCACTTTGGGGGAAAAAAACAACAACTCTCTTACAACAGGGAGACCAGCATTAGCGCTGACCTCATTCAAACACTCATTGTGCCACGGCATCAGTCTGAGAGTTAGCCAAGGCTCAGACGTGTGTGTGTGTGTGTGTGTGTGTGTGTGTGTGTGTGTGTGTGTGTGTGTGTGTGTGTGTGTGTGTGTGTGAGGTCTCAGACTTCTCCTGGAGTTTGCTAATTAAATTTCACTGACTGCACAGACATCACTAGACAGCCCCGCCCCCACCCACCACGATACCACCACACACCATCTTCGCCCTTTGGAGCCAAGCTGAGAAAGAGGGAGAGAGAGAGAGAAAAAAGTATTGGCCTGGCTCATGGGTGGGGAATGAAGGGTGGAGTGGGAAGAGAGATGACCATGTTCCTAATTCCACTGACAGCGTCAGATAGCATGGCTGGACAGGCTCCACAGGGGTTGGCGTGATCCGTGAGCTCCATCTGAATTTTCCTCATTTTTTTTTTTTGTAACAACCCTTTCCCTAGGCACATACACACTTACACACGCGCGCGCGCACACACACACACACAGACGTGCACGCACACACACATGTACTTATGGATATGCGAACAAACACACACAGACATGCACACGGTCCACACACCATCCTGCCAGAGCTTATACACAAGTTCACCTCCAGCTGTACCAGTCAGCACACACACACACACACACACACACACACACACACACACACACACACACACAGCCCTTCATGCTAAATGTGCTCCACTGCTCTCTTAATGATGTTAGTGGTCCTGCGCTCACACACACAGAGACAGAGAGAGAGAGAAAGTAAGAGAAAAAGAAGCTAAAAACAGGAGCTGCTTGTGCAGACACACAGATGGACAGACGGACACAAGGTCCCTGGCCAAGAGCTCGGTTGGAACGGGGTCCGGGCCGGCAGCAGTCATAATGAATAATCGGACGAGCGTCAGCGAGTGAACGCAGCAGGATAATGCTATCAGCCCTGGCATAATGCATAATCGAATAGGATCACGGATCTCAAACGAAGAAAAGAAGCCGCTTCTGGATGGTGGGAAAGCTGCTGATGGAATCCAACAGCAGCTGATGGAAGACAAAACAGCACTGAAAGTCGACGCAGCCTTTACACCAGCTCATCCACACACATGCTCACAGCAGCTTATTTTGCTAGTGTGAGAGACATGAAACTAACTTTCTCTGCTCCACAAAACCACACTGCCATACGGGGGCGGGGGGGAGGGGTGGAGTGCTCCACTGTCGAGGCACTTTGCATTGATCTGGTCCGCTGGATGCTGCCCGTGGGTGGTACTCTATCGTGTTAATCAGTTTATGTGTGGGTCCTGTGGCCAGCTGGATGGATGGATGGATGAAGGATGGATGGATGGATGGGTTGCAGGGTTGCACTGACTAAGCTACAGTCACAATTACAGGATTATGACTAGAGATGTGTCTGTCTGCAAGGCCCTAGAAATGTAGGGCTACCTTAGTTCTGTATCAGAAATACTGTTGCAGGTGTGGAAACTCACACCATCCAAAAAGTAAACAGAATATTCTACAGCTGTAAACAGTGTGCCCAAACAATAACATTGTAAATGTGATGGTGAACTATATTCAGCAATTCCACTTTACTGATGTAGATAGTGAGCATAGATGTAAGATATTTGCTCTAATGTTATAAAGCTATAACATGAATCACACAGTGTCCTGCATTACCATCATGTTGTGATGGTGTCTTTTGAGACATTGTTTTACACAGTTTTACACAATGCTGTACTTATACAGTATACAGTAATTATTATGCTGTGCAGGTCCTCTGTTGAACACAAACAAGGGCGGGCTCCATGTAGTCTCATCCGATGAAACTCTGCTGTGTTATTTGATGGACAGGCGGCTGTGGCAGCACGTGACGTCGGCGCTTAAGTCGGGGAACATGGACACGGCGACGGAACACAAACACCAGCTGGAGGAGCGTCAGCGGAGCGAGGAGCGACAGAGAGCGGCCACCAACACACCCTGGAAGCCCAAATATTTCAACAAAGAGGTGAGGAAGTTGGGGCTACAGCAGTGGTGGCTACATCCACCACAGATGCATACATAGGGAGATAGACAGAGAGATTGGCTGATAAGGTGGTCGATCGACTCCCAAAAGAGATGTTGGAGGGAATAATAATGGCTGGGATCAGAGTCCAGTGTGGAAGAAGCCCTACATGCATGAGAATCTACTGTACAGACAGTCTGCTATTGTTTTTATTCCGCAAACTCTATCTATCTATCTATCTATCTATCTATCTATCTATCTATCTATCTATCTATCTATCTATCTATCTATCTATCTATCTATCTATCTGTATACTTGTATATAGGCAGTTCATAGATACAATATAGAACAACCCTACAAAATACAGTCTAATACAAGTATACAGTAAACAGTATCTAGCATCTAGTGTCTACTTCCAGTTCTAGCATACTGAAATGTGGAATGAAATAGTGCGTATAGCTGAGGGGAGGTAGGGTGGGGGTGGGCATGGGAAGCGTTGAGGCAGCTAGCAGATGGGACTCAGACGTTCAGCACATCCTCTGACCCCGTCCCTGTTCCCTGTCCCCTTACAGCCTAATGCCTCTGGCAAACAGGCACAGAGCAACTCACAGATTCACACGAGATGCACTGAGCCATGGTTACTTATAATGGCTCTTTATCAAGTAGTCTAGTGTCAATAAACATTAACTTAATACACATATACCAGATGTGTGCCAACATATAATATATCAGACTTGTATAATATACTTGAGTCACCTGGTTATACTATTCAGTTAAATTCAATTCAGTTTATCTTTGTCCCAGAAAGGGCAATTTGTGTGCATCAGGAATATACCACATAGAAAAAACATGTAATACAGACCACACAACAATTAACACAAGCCATACTGCAGCCATACTGCAAGGATGTTCGTAGCACTAAATCTCTCTCTCTCGCTCTCTCACTCTGTCACTCACACACTCAACTCACTCTCTCTTGCTTATATCTTTTTATCGTTTGTGTTTTGTGTGTGCAGGGAGACGGCTGGGTGTATCACAATCCGCTGTGGAAAGCTCACTGACAGGGACCACGAGCAGACACCAAACACCAGCTGTCAATCACGTATCCCAGCCCGGGGAGGGGTGTGGCTCCACAGAGGTAGGGCTGGCCAATCAGATGAAAAGGAGATGAGACAAGCAAGCGCACAACCAAGGGAATTCAAGCAGGAAGGCCACACAACTCTCCCACAAACTCATGTGTGTAGCTCCAACTGACTAGTGCCAAACAAGTAGCCTCAGCCACCAGATAAACAAGCAGGAAGCTCAAATATCCATATGTTGCATCACCCGTGTGTAGAACCTTATGGAACTAAATAATGAAGATAAGGACAAATAACATGTCTGCTGTAAATGGCAGGAATATATTTACATTTTTATTTTATTTTTATTATTTTTTTAAAAACAGTATTGTATTTATTTTACACCAGGTGGTTGTAAGAGGGTGGCCATCTTGAATGTCCTCACATAATCGCAGTACAGTGTGACAAGCCACACTCACCGATCCCACTTTAAACAGACAGTGAAGGTGATGATATGGAAATGCCAGTGTAATTTATATTTACCATGAAACCTGAAAAACATTTTGTTTGTATTGTCATCTCAACTGTTTAGGGCAAACTAGCTGTTCAAAAGCAGCCATGGACTTGGGGGTGAGGGGTGGGGGGAGTATTCCTGTTTCACCCACGCACCAGAGTTCTCTCATTAGTTTCCAAGTCCCCTGCTTCACCAGCTAATTAGCACATCCAGATGTTTGACATCACATAGGCGCCAACTCCATAGGTGCTCTGGGGCACATACGTACGCAAGTGCGCACACACACACACACACACACACAGAAAGAAAGAAAGCGGGTTTGGTGAGCATGAACAATGAAATCACATGACCACAAAGAGGTGAAAGAAGAGAGATTAAAGAGAGGAAGAAACAAAGGCAGGTTTCTAGTTGCAGAGGGTCCTTTTTTCACTTGAACAGACGCATACCTCTCTGATGAAAGACCGATAATAAGCCACGGCACTGGTCCTCGTGGTGGGCAAGAGCATCAGAGAAACTGGTTAAGACACTGGTGAGGCGAATAAGCTGGACTGAAAAAGTGCTAGCACAGCATACTGTTTGCCATCATTAAGTGGTCATGTGGAGAACCAGGGCTTGGTCAACAAAACACCCAAACTCAATTTGCCCCCTCCTAATCCTGTCAGGGGTTACTGGATGTGTGTCATTACTGTACTTCAAACAAATGTAAGTATTGTCCTTGTAGAAGATTGGGCTGGAATCATGCACAATTACTGAAGGCCTTCATGTAATCCATGCTAATGTCACTGAAGGTCAGGCAGGTTTGATCTCATTCCAATTCATAAACTCTCTCTCTCACTCTTTCTCTCTCTCTCTCTACATACCACATTCCCAGAAATGGTCTTTCAGTTGTTCCTATTGAATGGATAGGACTGGATTCAAGAATGTTTTCTCTGCAGGCGAATAGGAATACATGTGGTGCTTTAGGATGCGCTGTGTCAAAATAAATGCATTACCAGGGATCCACTCAACCCTCGGTATTCTCTGGCTATTTCGGATTCGTCTGCATCTAAAAAGGAGTCACTGGGTCCTTCCGAGTAGTCCGTTTGTGGGTCAGTCTTTGTGAGAGCTGACCTGCTTGCTGTCTCCCATTAGTCTGCAGATTGGGCTGAAGAATTAAAAGAATAGTGTGTGCTTTTGGTTTTATTTAAACTTTTTGTCCAGTTGTACATTGGACATTAGGACAAACTGCAGACTAAATGACCTACTCAGTCAGTGATATGTTATGGTTAATATTACTCCAAAATGTACTTTTATAGCCTAGCTTTATTTGATGGTCTCATGATTAATATTCACTGTGGACATGATGTTGGCTCCGCAACACTTTCCTTGTGAAAAGTTCGAGGCACTACAGGTCAATGTCCAGCCTTACTGAGACAGACAAGCACTTTTGCACAAGACAGAGCGCTCAAGCTGAAGGAAAGAGAAGTATTAGATGTTGCAGACACTTATTCCTCCTGTGACTCGTGTTTCAGCAGGATTGATTAACTGAATGTGTGCGTGTGTGCGTGTGTGTGTGTGACCTGAATGAGAAGCACAGTTAACACAATGTATTCACAGAGCTTTGACCAAACACACTCCGCCATTGTAGACTATGCAAATCACGTTCACTTTTTTCAAATCAGTGGCTGTAATGTTGGGCGTATGATGCCATCAGAGTGAGAGGGTTAAGTTGTGTGTTTGTTTAAATAAAGTTGCCATGGCAATCATAACGACTGGGTACTCTCTCATTAGTAAAATTTCCTCTCTGCAGGGATGATTTTGTTCTGCAGATTAAAAACAAGGTAATTACAAATAAGAAATGAGTAAGGTGTTAACAAATATAGCTGCAAGCAGCAATGTGAGGGTCTAGCAATAATGGTAGCACCTCAGCGGTCAAAGGTCACCATATATATATTGAGCCCCACTAGGATGTGGTCCCAAGTCAAAGCGTTCTGAAATACGATCTCACTTCCTCACTCACTGTGAGGGATGAACGCTTTGGAATGTCAAAATGGCTACAAGCAGAGATTGTGTGAAATGGCCTGACGATCATTTGAGGGCAAAATTTGCGACTGGTGTAAATTTTTATTTCACTTTCCACGTAATCCAATATGGTGGAAAATAGCACCAATAGAGGTCAAAGGTCACCATATTATTATTCCATCCTCAGAATAGCATAATGAGTCCATGTATCAAATTTCAACACATGAAAGCATTACTGAGCTATTAAGCTATAAGCCATTTTCACAAATTATAGTGACCCCCAGAGGTCAAAGGTCACCATATTTACAGAATCCGCTCAGGATGGGGTTACAAGCATTGACAGAAAAATATGGTCACAAGTCCTTATACCAAGGTTGAACTTGAAACGTCAAACTATTCCTAAGATACCTCACTTCTTGTTCATGTGTGCCAATTTTCGTGCCAAACCATTGAAATTTTAGACTCACTTCAAAATCCATAATGGTGGAATATCCAATATGGCCGAAACTGACATCTTGGAGTGCACTGAACTCGGCTTGACCAAAGGATTCCAACAGTACCTCATTTTCTGGTGTACTGTTGCGCTGATGGATGCAACTCCAACTTTGACCCATTGGTGGTTCTATGGGCTGCCATAGACTTCAATGGAAAGAATAGTAATACATAAAAAGCTTTGCTGCTAGTCTCATTAGTCTCATTATTTGTCACCACTATGAGACGTGTAATAATATTTATTACTCAAAGTAAATGTTTTTACAATCTTATTCAGCTGAAATAATTAAATGCTTGAACCTTGTCTTGTCTAGAATTTGGCCAAGGGAACAGAACATGGGGTCATTTGACTGTGTTTGACTTTCTTTACATATGTTAATTGAGGACTGAGCTAATTCTGTTTCCATTTTGAGGCTCTTTGAACATCTATAACATCAAACTCAGTCTGAATGCAGTTCCATTTGGCATCCTTATAGTAGGTCTGTGCTGCCACCTAGTGGCACCAAGCAGTCAACAAGAAGCTGGGGAGTGCAGATGTTGAATCTAACGTCCCAAGCCCATTAGATTACAAAGCCCAAGGCTTGGATGCCCAAAAAATCCAGCCTTGCACACAAGTGAGTGGAAAACACTAAATATTACATTGAAAAGAAAAAGAAGTTCAAAGACTAATCACTCATTTCCTTCTTTAATCACAAAGGCATCATTTCATTCTCAAACAGCATCCATCTTTTCTTTTTTTTTTTTTTTTTTACAATTGAAGGAATAAACCTTGACTTAGAAAAACAAAAATACAATTTTTGCATTTCGTGTTGGAAGGCTATCTTGTGTTAGCTTCCGCATTGTGTAAATAAATACCCTAGAGAGTGTCTCTGAGTCCTTTGAGTTTCTGTAGTTTTTTTCTGTTATTTTTTTTGTCTTCGCCTTTAAGAGATTTCAATATTGATGTTCCATAGTTGGCTTCCAGGGCCAGTGTGGTCCTTCTCCACAGTAACTGAATGATCATTATCACGTCCCTCAGTCAAACTCACATTACACCACCACCAGGACAAAGCGGAGCTGCAGACCGACTAGCAGATGACAGGAGGAGGGGGAAAAAAATTAAAGAATAAACAAAGAACTCTGAAGTAAACAGTTATGATCAATTTCACTACAACAATCAGGGCAACTGTGACCCTTGGAACTAGGGTGTGTGGGAAAAACCCTAAGGAAAAACACAAATGCAAACACCTAAAACACGTAAAAAAACAAAAACAAAAAAGGATCTCATGTAGCAATGTGTGAATAATTTTCCTCCTCAGAGAGGGTCAAGGATCGAGGGATGAAAAGAAAAGAAAGAACAGCTCAACAACTGCTCTCCAACTGCAAATTTCTCAATAGTCGATGATCTAAAAACAGTTTGTCCAGCGAACAGCAAACTGGAGTCCACACTCTGGCCAGAGTGATCCTACAGGTAAGAGTGGCTGCAGTGTGTGTGGACAAGTGCCTTTAGATGTTGGGCTGCACTCACTGCACACACACACAGTCTCACACACACACACACACACACACACACACTCACACACTGGATGCTACCCAACGCAAATAAACTGATTGAAGCCTAGCAGCAGGACATCAGAATGGGAGGCCTTTATTATTTACATTAAAGCAAACAAATCTAGTACTTCATTTCTCACATTTTCCCCTCCCAACCAACTTAGATATTATTGCAACTCTTTCAAATTTTTTACAATCAGTAAAAAAACACTAGTAGGAAGGAACAAAATGACACAAAAACAAATTGATTTCTAAAATTACCCAAGAAGAACTGCCTCAAGAAAAGATGTAACCTAGAAATCCCATTAGAATGTTTGTCGTTTATTTTTTTTTTTTTTAAATTCCATAAGGCGGGCGTGCACACAATTCAAGAATGAGCATTCAAGAGTGACCGACTGATACACATCACTTCCCCTTTCCGCTTCTAAACTAATGTGAAGTAAAGCCAACCCCTCTCCCACCCCCAACCCCAACCCTCACCCCTCATCACTCTTGCCCTGAGCAACAATCTGTCTTTGGTGCCACACCACTCGACTGGGCTTCTCATCACCAATGTTGTGGTCATCTAAAAACGGCTACCTGTTTCCTATCAGTGGGATTGAGTGGTGAGATAATGTGATGGTGGTGGTGGTGGTGGTGGTGGTGGTGGCGGTGGCAGGAAAGGTGGAGGTGGGGAGGGGTTATGAGAAGACCACTCGCCCTGTACTACCAAGACATTCAAGTACATAAAGCCCTCTCTCAGAACAGGGACAAACTACACAAAAAGAACAAAAGGACAAATGGAGATGATGGTGGTGGTGGTGATGGTTACGATTAAAACAAAAGAACGGGCTGCAGACTCTGGCTTTGCTTCTCTCTCACTCTCTGTCTCTCTCTCTCTCACTCTCTGATCCTTTATCCAAACCCACCCTTATCAAAACAACTCCACCCCTCCCACCCACAACAACAAAAAAACAAAGCAAAACAAAAATAAAGGAAAAAAAAACAACAAAAAGAACCGAGGCATTCAGGTCGCAGAGCTCCATGTCGTCATAACAACCCAACACCCCAGCCTAGCGCTGCTCACTCCCGCTTGGCAACTCTCCAGACAACAGTGCGTCTCGTCTCTCTTCTTCGTCTTCGTCTTGATTGGTGGATTACTTAGCTTGCTGCGTTTTCATTGTCTCTTTTTTTTTTCTTTACTTTAAAGTTGTCCTTTGAGATTTTGCATCTTTCTTCTTTTTTTTTTTCCCTGTCCTTTCCGGTGTCAGTTAAACTGACCTTCTGTTCGCCCGCTTGCCTCTTTTCATGACAAGCTTGTTCTTTATGTAACCCCTCTTCTTCTTAGACGTCTGGGGGGAGAGAGGAGAGAGAAGGAGAGAGAGTGTGAGTTCCACTCGTTCACAAACGACACACTAATGATGCTGTGCACTTCTCCAGTAGAACACAAAAGGCCCTTGCAGAGCCAGCAGCAGAAACAGTGGATAAGCGTCAGTAAAGGCATACCAGGCAAATCTGCCATTTTTTTTTTTTTTTTTATCTCTAGAGCTCTCTCTACAGTTGCCAATTTTTTGAAGAAAAAAAAAAAAAAAAAAACTAGCAACATTGTACATTCTCACCAGTTCATGTGAATTTACTTGCAAACCAAAGAACATAGGAACCAGTGATGATCATTTTTATGCGTTCCCTTAACCAACAATCCGATAGTAAATGCAATTTAGATTTCACTTCATCTATCTACACTAGAGGCGGGCAAGAGAACCTTCATTCACTCCGTAATGAGCCATTTAATCACTGAAGTGACTACAAAGCTGGTCAATTAACCTAAAAACGTTGCCTAGTGTGCCTTTAAAGTGGCAGAGAGTAAGAAAGAAAAAGAAAACAGGAAAAGACCTTTTTGGAGATGTATTTCTGCTTCTGGCCGACGTTGCGGGGCTTGTGCTCCAGGCCCTGCCGGTTCTCGGGCTTCTTGACGCGGTAGATGCGCACAAGCCAGTGTTCTGAGGTGAACGCCTCCTCCAGGTGCTTCAAACGGATGTCCTTGTTGCCGATCTCGGCATTCCGCGTGCGGTCGAAGCCTGGGGGCGTGCGGAAATCCAGCTGCAGCAAACGCAGAAAGAGGAGAGAGTTAAAGAGGTTCATTAGCATCACAGAGCAAACAAAGGCTAGTCTGGCTTACCGTCTCTGACCTCCGATAACGCCCACACACATACATAGCTACTGTGCTGTAATACTAGACAGTTTTCTAAAGAAATAAACCTAAATTCAACTTGACCAAACAGACTGGCTGCCTTTTTATAAAATGGATATCTAGTGATTATGTGATCGGATAACTATATGCAACATGACCTGCATACATTTATTCCCAATGAGAAGCCAAGGGTTCAGCTTGGGCCTGTTTAAAGCATCCTTTCCCCAACTCTGATCCCCAGCAGGACTGATGTCTGTGAGCAGTGTGCTTACCTGCATCTCTCCAAAGCGATAGTAGGACATCTTGTACATGAGACAGTTAAGCAGCGTGGGGGAACCGGCCTTGTCCACACGGAACTCCCCCTGCGGGGTGAAGTAGTCACTCTCCTGCGGAACACAGCCACACACACACAGTCAGCTCAGAGAAACAAACATCAGGGCCTCTATCCCTAGAGCCAATTCAAAACTGATTTCATGGTCTAATCATCAAACTCTACGTGAAAAGTACTTCACGCATGTTTAAAAGTTTGGAGGAACAAGACAAATCAGGTCAACTAACTTTGTCATTAAAAACTATCAAAAGGTACAGTTAAGAAACCCTAAGTGACTAGTAATTATTTCTGATTGAAATTACAATTTTGAGTCAAAATGCTTCAGCTTGAACAATGTGCCATTTGCAGCAACAATAAACTTTCAGCATTAAGCTCAAATTGCTTTGAAGTGTCTTGTCTTGTAGGACAAAAGAGGCTCCTGCAAATGTCCACCAGGCTTCATGCTGCTGATCCTGTAGACCTGTGAGGGATCTGTGACTGATCCTGTACACCTGTGAGGGATCTGTGTCTGCTGATCCTGTACACCTGTGAGGGATCTGTGACTGATTCTGTAGACCTGTGAGGGATCTGTGACTGATTCTGTAGACCTGTGAGGGATCTGTGACTGATTCTGAAACTTGATTCTGACTACTGTCTCATCTGTCTACATAGCTCTTTGCTGAGGCCTCCTGCGCTGTGTTGAGAAGGTGGTGTTCTGAAGGAAGCCCTGCCACATGCATTTGGAAGATATGACTCATTCTGGCACTGAATAGCATTTATTACTCAGAACTAGACAGAATGCTACTCTGTTTCTGTTTCCTACTGTTTGCCAATTGCAGACTATAATCAACTCCTGAAGTGCTGAAGGCTGGTTTATTGCTTTCTCAAGCAGTGTAGCATTTTACACCACACAACCTTCACTGCAACACGATTTTTAAATGATCAAGTCACCATCTTAGCATAATTTAGGACTAGCTAATGTAATGTGTTATTGAAACACAATGCCATTTATAATTGAATTAATTTATCATCATATGAAAATGTGATTTCCCCCTCATAGTTCAGGACATTTCTCAGTGATTCATAACATTTGAATCGCAGTATATGAACAATCTTCCACAATTAACATGCATCCCTGATTCTGGTTCAGATATCTTGACAAATCAAATCATAGAAAACAAAATTGACACAAATATGAGACAAACATCTGTGGACAACAACAAAAACCAACAATCTCTCTCATGGTCATCTAATCAGACAAACAGCAGCCAATCAGCCTCCGCTGCTGGTCAGAGCGAGAGGCGAGTGTACCCACTCACCCGGATGTCCTTGGGGTGCTCTCCCTCAGCGATGCGCACCATCCACAGGAACTTGTTGATGTCATCGCCAGAGTAGCCAATCACGCCGCCAAAGATGATGAGGACGTAATCCACATCCAAGGACTTCATGATCTCGTACGCCGCACTCTCATTAGAGGACATGGCCTTGCCAACCTGTGCACAGAGATTACAGTTTTATGCTACTTCCTCTCACCACTAGATGGCTTCACACTTGTACCTATCTGGCAGTA
Organism: Tenualosa ilisha; assembly: GCA_015244755.2. Lineage (NCBI taxonomy): Eukaryota > Metazoa > Chordata > Actinopteri > Clupeiformes > Clupeidae > Tenualosa > Tenualosa ilisha. The sequence goes on along the minus strand of PYXC01000316.1, from coordinate 1,866,721 downwards.
ACCAAAAACAGATACAGATAACAGCACACAAACACACTGTTCTAAATAGAGACAGAAAATCCTGTGCCTGGAATTATGAGGAATTGAAGTCATTTTGTATGTTCATCTATTCTTCCACATCTTTCACAGCCATGGTCATAGCTGAATTCCTCCACAGTATCTCCTAACTTTGAGCCCTGCATATATTCAGTTCAGTGAATGATTGCTGGAGAAGAGACTGATTCCTCACCAGTGCTATATGGCTGTTATTCCACGTATTGTTATCCACTAGTGTGGTTCGATTGGCCATGCCGGCGATCTGGTAGCCGTAATCCCACCAGGACATGACTCTGGCGTGCTCGTCTGTGTTCTGCCGGAGCCAGTAGTACGCCTCCCGGAAGTCATCCAGAATGTTCCGAGACCTGGGAGAATTGTTAAAACAATTTTTTTTATTTTTTTATTTTTTTTACACGTCTTCTATGGTAATTTGGTCTTTTTCATACTTCACATTTGCACATTGCATAAACACATTTGCACATAACAGTACTGTCCAACACCTAGTCGTGTGTGATTGAATCTGTGTGTGTGTGTGTGTGCGCATGTGTGTCCATGCACCAGTGGTGTTGCGTGAGGTACATTTCCAAGGGGGGCAAAATTTTTATTATTTAATAAGTTGTTTATTTATCTGTTTTTCCCCCTGGGGGGTGGGATTCTAACATTTGGTGGCGCACAGACACACACGCACGACACAGCATATTTCACTGGATGTCCTAACATTGACCTTCCAAAGTTCCCATAACAAAATAACAAGTAGCTTATATCCTCAGCTCTTCCCTGAGTCCTCACCAGCTTCAAAGTCGCTTAGGATTACTGTAATGTTTGAGTTTCAGTGGTTCAAGTTCAAGTTTGGTAGAAATCATTTCAATGGAAAATTCAAGGTCTGCATCTCTACTCCATCTTCTTATGTTGACTCGATAACTCACTCAAGTCGGGATACCGGCATTGTGTTTGGATAGCAGTTTTTGTTTTTACAATGACGTTGACCTGGAGGCCGATTCAAGCTAGCCTCCCTTGCATTTTTTGCCCCTGGGAACATACGCCACTGTCCTGCGCCCTCTTACCCATCGTGGTTGTAGGAGGCCAGCACTACGCTGGGGCTGGAGTAGGCGTTGCTGGTGACCCAGGTGCAGTGAACAGCAAACATCATCAGCAGCATCAGCATCAGCATGGTGACAATGCTCTTGATGTTGGGGCCCAGGCCCTCCTCAGCCTTCTCCTGCTCCGAGACGTGCTTACGCACCTTCCCAGCCTGCAGAACACACACACACACACACACACACACACACACACACACACACACACACACACACACACACACACACACACACACACACACACACAAAGATACACAGACAGATACGCAAACACAAGTTAGGATGAGAAATGGCTAAAGTGACCTAGCGGTAAAGCAACGGGCAACAGCTTGCGACCATCAGCACATTCCAAAGGACAAAGCAACAAAACAAGTTCTGTGTGTGTGTGTGTGTGTGTGTGTTTGTGTGTATGTGTGTGAGACCCTGTGTGTGTGTGTGTGTGTGTGTGTGTGTGTGTGTTGGAGTAATGGCATAAGGCCTGGAGTCCACACAGGGTGACTCATCAATACTGACTTCCAGGAAAAAAACCAAAAAGGCTAGAAGCTGCTGGAGCAATAACAAGGCGTAGCTTTGGCCTCTCACTCTTCACAGTCTGGAGTAACTGCATTTGCCCACTGCTGGGAGTTCACCCAGCACAAGGCACACAGTCAGTGGAGCACTTTTTATACGAACGAACAAACAAACCAAAACAGTGTTTTTGAGGGTATTTCAAGTAATAAACTAAGGGGGTTAGTGCTAAACCTGGGTAAGTTAGTCCTGAGCAGAATAATGATACAACTTCACAACTGAAGAGTCCTTACATTCACCTGAGCAAAACTAAGCACAAGCAAACACAAAGACTCTCTCCTTTCAGGCGAGGCAAGTATACTTAGACAGCACGTCTCATACATAGGAACAAGACAGTGTGCTTTACATGAATGAAGGCAAAGAATAGTGATGAATGTAAGTTAGGGGGATTTACTACTTACTAGCCTATGTGCTACAATAACCAGGTTTGTCAGAAACCAAGGGCTTAATATACTCTCATGGTGGGCCTGGCTGCTGACCTTGTCATAGAGGTTTCCGGAGCTCTTCCTGTCATCCTCGTCGCTGCTGTCCTCGGCGGGCGGACTCTCGCGCTTGGTGTCGTCGCCCAGGTAGTGCTCGAAGACGCTGGAGAAGGCTATGGCCGACAGCATGCACACCACCGGCGTGAGAGTCAGCATGAGGCGCACCATCACGCCGGCAAAGTACACCGCGCTGATGGCGTACAGGGCCACTAGGGGGCGACACAGAGCACAATGCTAAACACCACAGAGAAAGAACGCAGGAGAAGTACAGGGCACTCACTAAGCCGTTTTCCAAATGGCACTACAAAGTAAACAGTAGAAAAAAAAAAAATGACAAAGACGTAAAGACAAGCACAAACAAACAGGAAGCAACTGCTGCACTAATCCCTGTTTAAATACATCCTGACTGGAAGCAAACGCTACAGGCTTCTTCAGAGGAAACCCAAACTATTTACCGACTTTGTAAACACCGATTTACCGACTTTGTTTTATCCAGCTTATGCGTTCATTGCATTCAGAGGCTGGAACGGTCAGATAATTTGCTTTCAGAGCTGATACCTGGGTGTCGACCACATTCACACCTAACAAGCTTCAACACCACAGGCTAATCAAAACATAATGTACTTCCATTTATAATGAGATAAAACGAGGGTTATGTACATAACCGCGGTTCTATGAGTTTCGGATGACCGCCAGAGGCGGTGCTTTCAGCACATGGATGTCCATCACACGAACGTGCAGGTCGAGTAATAATAACAACAAAGTCACTTGTGACCTGGGTGACGTCACCTCGTGACCCCGTGACCGGCATAAAAGACCGGTGAACCCAGGAAATGATCTCTTGGCAAATCTTCTCGTGTACACTCCGAGTGACTGCCAAGCTCTGGCGGTCATCCGAAACTCATAGAACCGCGGTTATGTACATAACCCTCGTTCTATTTCGTTTCTCCTGACCGCCAGAGGCGGTGCTTTCAGCACATGGATGACTAATACCAACAAAGTCATGAGGAGTGCCCACCCGTTCTCACTGCTGCTGCGACGGGCCTGGAAGCACCGCTGTTGCCACGGGATTATGCGGAACCACATTAGGCTTTGGGCTGAGGCACTGGGGAGCCACTATGCCTGTAGGCATGTAGTATGGCTTCCACGATCCACTTGGATAGCCTCTGCCTGGAAAGTGCCAGACCCCTTCTCGGTCCTGTGTGGCAAACAAACAGGGCGTCACTTCTGCGAAAACCCTCTGTGCGGGACATGTACACCCTGAGGGCGCGAACCGGGCACAAAAGTTCCGACCTCACCCCCCGGGTCGGCTCAAATGCCGCCAGGCTAAGAGGCTGATTAACAAACGCAGAAGAGAGGGTCTTCGGGAGAAAAGAGGGATTAGGCCACAGAGTGACCCCACTGTCGCCGGGGTGCCACTGCAGGCAGTCCCCACTGACTGACAGCGCGTGCAACTCCCCGACGCGCCTAGCCGATGTAATGGCCAGGAGAAAGGCAGTCTTAAGAGAGAGCCATGAAATGTCTGCCTCCAGAAGGGGTTCAAATGGTGCGTCGCAGAGAGCCTGCAGCACCAAAGGAAGATCCCACATGGGCACCCGGCTTCGCCGGGGGGGTCTCAGCCGGAGAGCACCCTTCAGGAAGCGGGCCACCAGGGGATGGGACCCTACCGTCCTCCCCTCGACTCTGGCATGCTGTGCAGAGATGGCAGCTGCATACACCTTGATGGTGGAAGGTGTAAGTCCCCTGTCAAACAGGGACTGAAGGAACAGTAAAATGGTCGGCAGGGGGCAGCGCGTAGGCTCTTCCCCCTGTGTCAGGCACCAGTTGGAGAAGATTCTCCACCTGTTGGCGTAGAGGGCATTGGTGGAGGGTGCCCGAGAGCTGTTAATGGTGTTGACCACAGCCGGGTCACAGAGCCCTAGCAGGGGGTCCGGCCCTTCAGCGGCCAAACCCAGAGCTGCAGCCGGGCTGGATCTGGGTGCCAGATCTGGCCACACAGCTGCGACAGCAGGTCTGTCCTCACTGGCAGGCACCAGGGGTCCCCGTCTAGAAGCTGCAGCAGCTTCGGAAACCATACTCTCCCTGGCCACCGAGGGGCGATCAGCAGCAGCTCGTGGTGGTCCACCGCAACCCTGTGTAGAGTCGGCAAGATCAGCGGCAGAGGGGGGAATGCGTACAGCCGTTGTCTCGGCCATGCATGTGCCAGTGCATCCTGGCCCAGGGGGCTGGGGCTGTGGAGGCTGAACCAGAGAGGGCAGTGTGTCGATTCCTGACAGGCAAAGAGATCCACATCTGCCCTGCCAAAGTGTTCCCAGATGGCGAGCACCACCGCTGGGTTGAGTCTCCACTCCCCCGGGTCGGGGGCCTGTCGGGACAGCAGGTCTGCCGCCCTGTTGGCAGCACCTGGCAAATACATAGCCCGCAGGCTCAGAAGGTGTTGATGGGCCCATCGCAACAGCTGCTGGGCCACTTTCAAGCACTGTAGGGACTTGGTGCCTCCCTGGTGGTTGATGTAGTACACCACTGTGGAATTGTCCGTCCTTACCAGCACATGCCTGTCGGCTAGGTCTGGGAGGAAGTGCTGTAGGCCGAGAAATACAGCCTGTAGCTCCAACACGTTGATGTGCTGTTGCTGCTGCCGTGGACTCCAGCAGCCCCTGATCGTCCGGCACTGCCAGACTGCACCCCATCCTTCCAGGGAGGCATCCGTGGTGATGACCTCCCTCCGGGAAGGGATAATGGCTAGGGGAACACCCTGCATGAGGTACGTCCTCCTCCTCCATGGACAGAGGAGCCTGAAGCAGGCGTGTGTGACCCTCACCAGCCTGTGGCCGTGCAGTGCGGGGTGGAGGTGGAGGTCGTTCAGCCACCTCTGAAGTGGACGAAGGTCCAGGAGGCCCAGCGGGACCAGAGAGGAGGCTGCTGTGAGCATGCCCAGCAGGCGCTGAAACGTCCTCAGGGTGAGTGACCTGCCCTGTCTGAAGTGGCCAATCAGCTGGCGGATTTTGTGGATCCTGGCCTGGGAGGGGGTTGCCCTCAACGACCGCGAATCTAACTGCATACCTAGGAAGATGGTCTCCTGGCTGGGCACCAGAGAGCTCTTCCTGTGGTTGACCCTGAGCCCCAGCCCTGCAACATGCATGAGCACAGCCGCAACGTCGGTGTGGGCCTGTGCTTCTGACCGAGAGCAGATGAGCCAGTCGTCGAGGTATGGTAGGAGACGTATGCCCCGTGCCTGAAGTGGCGCCAATGCCGCTGCCACACATCTGGTGAACACACGGGGTGCCAGCGCTATGCCAAAGGGCAGGACACGGAACTCGTACGCCTGGCCCTCGAAGGCAAACCGCAGGAATTGCCTGTGGTGTGGCGCAATTGGTACGTGAAAGTAGGCATCTTTGAGGTCGATGGTGGTAAACCAATCGCCCTCCTGGATGTGTTGTAGCACATCCACAGTACGCAGCATGTGGAATTTCAGGACCTTCAAATGCCCGTTCAGGGACCTCAGATCGAGGATTGGGCGGAAACCACCGTCTTTTTTGGGAACAAGGAAATACATTGAGTAAAACCCACCCTGCTGTCTCTGCTCGTCGACTGGAGAGATCGCTCCTTTTCCCAGGAGGGTGACGATCTCCTGGCGTAGGACGAGGGCCTTCCCCGGGTGGCCCATGATGGTGGTCTTGACCCCTTGGAAACATGGCGGTCGGCGGTGGAACTGGATGCGGTAACCCTCTGTGAGGGTCGCCAGCACCCAGGGGTCTGGGGTCAGCACTTTCCAATGCCAGAGCTGCTGGCTGGAAAAGTGGCCGACCGCCGGCGTGATGATATCACCGCCGCCTAGTTCGCCCCTGGCGGTCTCCAGGTGGGCGACGAGGCGTGGGCTGGGGGTAGGGGGCGGCACTGCGGCTACGGGAGGTGGTGGGGTGACGAAGTCATCCACACGCCTAGAGTCCTGGCGGGTACGCGGCCGAGATGGCAGTACTGGTGTAGGCCCCCTGAAGGTTGAAGCCATGTTGCCATGCTGGTACACCTGGCGAAGACCGGCGAACTGCTGCCGTGCTTGCATGACCTGTGCACTCCTGTCCAGGGCCTGCTGTGCAGCCTGGCCAAACAACTCCCCGGGGCGGACCGGGAGAGAACGAAGCACCCGTCTGTCAGACTCCGCCAGCGGAGACTGGGCCAGCCATATTTGGCGGCGGGCGAGGGTGAGGTAAGACATTAGCCTACCCAACTCCCGTGAGGAGTATGCGAAGGCCTGGAGTGCCGCCTCACAAAGTTGCTGCGACGCTGGGTCCGTCCCCTGCAGCGTCTGGGTGAGGGCCAGCATCAGGTGGGACATAGAGTTTCCGATGCGTCCCATACGCGCCGCCGTGTCGTAGCCCCGAACAATGAGGTCGTCAGTCATGCGGCACTGAGCGCGGGGGCACCGGGCGTCAGGCCGCAGAGCCTCGTTAGGAGACAGAACCAGCGCAGCCATGGATGGCTCTATGTTGGGCATCCGTTGGAGGCCGTAGGCGGGGGCATCTTGCATAGCTGCCAGCGCCCTGCAGTCTCTGGGGAGGTGAGAAAAGCGCTTAGGGTCAGCCCAGCACCTCTGCAGCTCCTCGATATATGGGCTCGAGGGTGGCACAGTCAACGTGGGGGGCTGCGCGGAGCCCCTGAAGAAGGCACTCTGCCTAGGCTGGGCCACTGAGGGTGTGTCCAACCCCAGGCGGGCCAATGCTGCCTTCAAGATTGGCTGGATGGAAGGTCGCTCAGCCTCCGATGCCTCTGCTGTGCTAGGGCTGGTAGTCTGGGAGCCAGCCTGAGAGGCGGACTCGTGGGGCTCAGACTCATCACATACCAGGCTCTCAGAAGCCTGGATGGAAAGAACGTCTAGGCCGCCGGCCTCGGCGGCCGGTGACAGGGATGGTGGTGATGGTGACCGTTCAGGCTGCCAGGGAGTTGGGGTGTGCGCGAGGACACTGCCACCCTGTGCACTCTCTGCTGGAGGCTGGAGATTGGCCAGCAGGGTCTTCATCGCCTGCAGCTCAGCAGACATCCTGTCGACCTTCTGGGCCAAGTTGCCCGGTCGCTTCTTTTTCGCCTCGGGGAAAATGCGTGCAGTAACCCTGCGGCGCTTGCTGGACCCTGCCGCTGCGGCCGGCATCGCTTCCTGCCCCCTCGCGGCCTGGGGGGCGTCTGGCTGAGGGCCTATCTGAGCGAGCCTGGCGGTTCGGGTTGCCACGCTCAGGCACATGCAGTCGGCACAGGCCATGTCAGTTAACCCCTGCCGTAGGTGTTCTATCCCCAGACAAAGGGGGCACTCACGGTGGCCGTCCTCGGGCTCGAGGGGGGCCAGGCAGTTGGCGCAAGAGTGGAACATCTGCGACATAGCAATGAATTGGGGCGAGAGCACCCCAATAACAAGACAAGAAATAAATAGCCAAACAGGCAGAAAACAACCAAACAGCTAGGGCGAACACACCCGCTGCCGGCAGTAACGGTGTGAGGGCACGAGCGAGACCACCCGGCTTCGCAAACCCGTTGACAGACCGTGAATAAAAACAATTCAGCGTGACGGTATGTTATAATTGGCGTATTAAACTGAAAAGATAGCTAGCCTGTCAGCAGGCACTGACAGAGGCTACACCAAACAAAGTTGGCGTTCGATTAACTGAAAGGGCGCCGTGCGCCACAATCGATTTGGCAAGCTAAAAACTGCGGCGAGAACACCGCTCAAACCAACCCGTAATAATATTGAAAAGCTTACCTCAAAAGTAAAGCGCCAAGGCCAATCTCCAGCGGCGTGGAACACCGCTACGGAGGGCTAGGTCAGATAGCTCCACCGAGCGAGAACACTCAGACAACCGGAGCACTTACAAACGAGAAAAAAGAAAATCCGAAGAAAAATGGAATTATAATGACTAATACGCAGTTTCTTGGGGATGCGAGTGCACTGCCCCAACCCCGAGGGTAACGAAACTTTTTCGGCGCTAGTCCAAAATTCAAACTTCCGTGCAAACTTGCAACCTGCAAAACGCGAGAAGATGAAAGGGATCATTTCCTGGGTTCACCGGTCTTTTATGCCGGTCACGGGGTCACGAGGTGACGTCACCCAGGTCACAAGTGACTTTGTTGTTATTATTACTCGACCTGCACGTTCGTGTGATGGACATCCATGTGCTGAAAGCACCGCCTCTGGCGGTCAGGAGAAACGAAATAGAACGAATGAATACTTCAATGGTTTTACGCTTACATGTCAGAAATAAAAGCCTGCAAATATGTCAATACAACACAAGCAGCTTTGTGCATAACAAGATTGACCCTGGTGTTCTGATTCACTGCTGCCGTTTCCAAGCTACACTGTTGCATTGAATCTGCCTACACTTTGGTGCAAGCCGAGTTCCCACTGCATGCTTTTACCAGTAGCCCACACACTGTGATCTGTGATCTGTGGGTTGTGTACACATTAAATGATCTTTCACTCAGAACTAGGCCTAAGGAGAGCAATGTTCTTACACTGATAACGGCGAATACTTCCCACCAGATGCCTCTGCAAAGCATGTTGGGAAGGGTTGGTCGCCGCAGTTTGAGTAGCTCCATCACGTCTAGAAGTTAGACTCTGCTCAACTTTATGCAAATGAAGCTGTCAAACACCCCTGAATTAACCAAAAAAAGCAGAGGCTGTTCAGAAGACCAACGACCAACCAGGAGCAGGAGAGTCAGACACTGCTGATGGACATGTTCCGTTAGGCCTGCATACAACTGCGGTTGTGATCCCCCCCCCCCATTCCCTCCTGCTAATGAAGGCAGAAGCAGGTGTTAAGATCTTGGACAGATTGAGCTGCACCCCACCGCACAGCCACACCACCGGATCAACTAAACACTCTGAAGCAGCGCATGAACACAGATTAAAAGATGAATAATTCAATTTTGCTGACACATCAGGTGTGCCTGGACTGAAAGGCCTAGTTACGATTGGGGGGGGGGGGGGTGAAAACCTGTGCCTAATTAGTGAGAGATCTAAGTGCTGCAGCAATCCTGTGTGGGGCAAGCTGGAAATGTCTGCCTGACAATATCAACTCATCTGCATTATGTGCATATATCTAGCAACAGAAGTAGATCACACAAAAAACAAACAAAAATAACTAAAAACTTAAAGCCATTGAGTGCTCATGTTTCCTAGTGGTCTGCCATTCAAGTTCCAACACCTTGTGAATGTAGTAGTGATGTGAAATAGGTCAGTGTTTAAAGAGGCATTTAGACTTCAGTGGCCAGGCTGCATATGAAAGCAGCCGTCAAAAAGAGGGATTTCTTTGGTTTGATCGCACAAGTAATTAGGCTACTACGCATTTGTGCAGGGAGCTGGCAAGAAGGGAAAATTGGCCAGGGTTTCTTATCCAATAGCGCCGATCTCCTTCTCGGCAGAGCTTTAAAAAACAGTATCAGAGAGGCTCAATGCCCAGTCCTGAGGCAAGAGCCAGAAACAAGCTGAGTTTTTTTTTTTTTGTTTGTCTTTTTTTCCAGGAATTGTATCGTAACTTATGCTGACCCCCCCGCATCCCCCCCACTTGTGCTTCGGGCACGACTGGAGCACACAGGCCTCATCAGTGCTCCTGTCCCCTCTGTCCGCTCAACTGAAAGGGCACAGACGAATCGCTCCCGCAGCCCATAACCAGAAAAACTCCAAAAAGCCTAATAAGAGTGTGTTCCTTGCTGGCTGATAGAGGTGACAGGGAGCAGTGACCATGCATGCATTCAATAATGCCTCTGCCTCCCCCGCCCGCCACACTGAGACACAATGATTGCAGCAGGGCTTAAGGGCTCTGTCTGTCTGTGTGCCTGAGAGAGAGGGAGAGAGAGAGAGAGAGAGAGAGAGAGAGAGAGAGAGAGAGAGAGAGAGAGAGAGAGAGAGAGAGAGAGAGAGAGAGAGAGAGAGAGAGAGAGAGAGAGAGAGTGTGTGTGTGTGTGTGTGTGTGTGCGCGAGTGAATGTGTGTGTTAGGGTTGGAGGTGTAGAGGCAGCCGCCGGCCAACATGACACTATCTCCCCTAGGACGACTTGCACTATTCAAGAGCCCCAGCCCTCTCTTTCTCCCTCTCTCTCTCTCTCTCTCTCAAATGCAGGCGTTCGATTAGATGGCAGGCACAGGGTCCATTGCGCACTTAGTCAGATGAAAAGGCCATCTATCTCCTTTACGCCATTAAAGACCATGTCCACTTGGCTGAGCGGTGGGTGACAGGCAGCCATGTGGGGGGGCGGAGGCTTCGTGTGGAAGGTGCGAGGTAAGCAAGTAAATCACATGGAAATACCACCATAAAAAAAGGCCTGAATGGAGCTTCGCTTGTCCTTGGTCCAATTTCTCATTTCTCCAATTTCTCACTCGTTATTGTCGTTCACCAGCTCCGAAAGGCTCTGTGGCAGAATCGGTCACGGATCCGCAGACTCCTACTCCGAGGAGGCACTTGAAGAAGTTGAGCCGTCGGTTCGGAGGACGTCTCGGAGACAGCATGTGACGCATTGTGTGTGGGCTACTTTAAGGGAGTGACTCACTTATTTGCCTGCGACTCTTCGCGAGAGAGGCATACTGGAAGCTAATCCAGCGCAAGCGTGTGCACGCACATACACACACACACACACACACGCGCACGAAAATTGTATCGCTACAATGGACAGCCACTAAATAGCCTGCGCCGTGTTTGGTGCCGAGTGGGACCTCGCAGATGCCTGACCAAAACACTTCACAAACTGTTCCCATGATGCTGCGTGAGGGCTGTTGTCCAAATCTGTTCCCGTCTCTAGTGGAGAGTAAACATCTAAATGAATACAGACAGCACTAAACAAACAGCCCTGGGGGGGGGGGGATGGTGTTTGTAATATGTGGAGTGGATTTTGTGAATTTCATTCCAGGGTGTTGAAATGGGATTGCATAAAAGCACAAACTAAATTGTGTTAAGTATGGCAGTGCCACCTTCACAAGTGGGCAATATCATTAGAGCCTCTAAAACGTATTTTCACCTTCATCACCCAGCAACAGAAAGACCTGAATCTGATCTCTTTTTGTATCTTACAATTTCCCCAAACTTAACCATTATGAAGGAAGTAAAACCAGCACACTCCAAATGACCTCAGTATCGTCTCCATTTAATCTGAGGTCATGCACTGCTACATACCTTCCTGAACCTGACCACTGCAGCCTTTTGCAGGGGTTGGTGAAGGGTTCTCTGCTGAGGAGCTGCTAGAGAGCTGAGGTCTATAGCAGACAGCACTCTCAGCCAACTTCAATCCTCAACTTGCCTTAGCGCTCCAAAAAAAATGCTTCCCTGATCAGCTAGAAGTGTATTAGGGACGAAAGGTGGCAATAAAAAATGCATGTTCTAAAAGCGTTTGCTGACACAGTTCTCCCCTACAGCACCGCACCCCACCCCACCCTCCACCCTCCACATGTGTCTCTCCCACGGGGGCCTACCGAAGACACGCTCATCGTTGATGTTCTTGATGCAGAACCACAGGCCTGCTGGGAACGTGCACACCAGGATGTGCAGGTCGAAGAAGAACGACACCCAGGTGGTGGGCTGGTGCTCCGACACAGAGGCGATGATAGGGATGTGGATTTTGGCATACCTGGATACACACACACACACACACACCACACACACACACACACACACACACACACACACACACACACACACACACACACAAACAGAGAGAGAGAAAGGAGGAGACAGGGCGTTTAATTGGACACACTCATTAATTTGGGCTCTTGAGATGGCAGGGGGTGTTGTTGTTTTAGTGACAGCGCTGAATCTGCGCGCCTTGCCGGGGGAGGGCCGACAGAGCTAAGCGGATTGGCATGCGCAAACACTAAACAGCAAATATTTCTCAATGGGAGGAGAGGGGCGCTCCATTAGTCAGCAGTTCGTTGAGGGATAACGTGCCGTAAAGCACCGCGCCGCGAGGGACTTTAATGGCGAGAGCTTTGGCACCACAGCCGTGACCCACAACACCCCAGCGCTAACGTTAGCATAAACGTCATCATTTCTCAGAGCGATCTCTGCAAGGGCACAGCGAGGACAAGTAGGGCTTCCGAATTTCTTTGCTTTTTTTTTGTTTTTTTTTTTTTCCTTCAACAATCCTTTAGGGAAGGTAATATTTTAATACTGCAGATGGTTGATGCAATGCAAGGGTCTGACGAGTCACCCGCCTCTTTCTGTTTCCCTTTGAGATGAAACAGAATAGGACGGCATCTGATCTCAGTAGGGGAGAGCAGAGGTGTCTGAGAAACATCAACACTTACCACTGGATGTCTGTCTTGTGTTGTCTGTCTGTGCGTGTGTGTGTGTGTGTGTGTGTGTGTGTGTGTGGTGTGTGTGTCTCTGCGTCTGTAGTATGTTTGTGTGTTTTTGTGTGTGTGTAGTATGCTTGTGTGTGTGTGTAGTGTGGTTGTGTGTGTGAGAGTGCAGTACATTTGTATGTGTACATGTGAAGTATGATTGTGTGTATGTATATGTTTTTTTGTGTGTGTGTGTGTGTGTGTGTGTGTGTGTGTGTGTAAGAGTGCAATCCAGCTATCTAACAGGTCACATACTTGTGCCTGATCAGGTGTGACTGCAGATAATCATCTCCTGAACTGACCTTTCTCCTCCCCTCCCCTCCCCTCTCTCCCTCCATCTCACCCTCTCTGATTCTCTCTCTCTTCCTCTCTCACCCACTCTGATTTATTCTCTCTCTCTTCTCCTCCTCCCTCCCTCATCTGCAGTGCAGCAGATGCACTCTGCTCTGGCTGGGTGAGACCCTTCAAAAACTATCCTTTTCTCCCAGTAGATGAAGGGAGCGTGAGATGGCTGCTTCCCATTTATGAGTTTATGACAGGCCAAATAAAAGTCCATTAGCTATTAAGTGGGTAATGCAGCACTTTAAGAGGAAAAAACAAAAAACAGTAAAACAAACAACAATGACATCTCTCTCTCTCACTCTCTCCCTCTCTTTCCCTCTCGCTCTCTGAGCACAGGGCCTAAGTGGAGAAGGTGTCTCTCGTCCATCGGCCTTTCGAGATCTTCACACTCCACGTATGCGCTAATGCCGAGTTCTCTGCGCCCCTGTCGACCTCCATTGCACGACTCCAGTGAGAGGGAGGAGCTGATCAGTCCAAGCTCCCAGCAGCTGGGGCTTTTACTGCTGGTGACGATTAATAACTCCACTGATAGCGGCCAGTGACTCTGGACCTGCTGGAGGTTATTTTATGGCTGGCTGGAGAATATAACGTGTTGGTACAAAGAGCAAGTTTTCGCATTTGTTCTCTGCTGTCTGGCGCTTACTGGTAAATGGGGATGGGTGAATTAGGATCTCATAAAGCGAAAGGTGTTAAAACTCTTCTGCAAGAGGGCTGCCTCTACCTCTCTGTCTCGGACTCTAAAGCATGCACCTACCCAGTGTCCCAGAGGGAGTAGAATCTACCGCTCCAGGGGGCGATGTAACCTGAAATACACACACAGGCACAGACACACACAGAGGGAAGAATTAAAATACGCCATTTAACCAAACAGAACCTAATAAATCATCATATAGTAAACATTAAGAAGGTGTGTGTGTGTGTGTGTGAGAGCATTTACACACGACTCTGAAGGACCAGGGCAATGGGGAGATGTTTTTCATCACCAACCTCCCTCCCTCACTCCCTCCCTCCCTACTTCCATATGTGGTATGTGTCTTTAATTGATTTTCTGTAAGCAGAGGTGCTGAGCACTGAGCAGAGAGGAGAGTGTGTACGTGTACGTGTGTGTGTGTGTGTGTGTGTGTGTGTGTTTGGGCGGGGGTTGGTGGAGGGTGTTGGTGCCAGGGCCCTAATGAGATCTCCCATGCCCTGCGTCTGCTGTGTCGCGCTGGGCCACAGAGATGAGTAATGAACGGGGGCGTGGGGGGTGTAGGACAAGTCGGAGCAAAAAACAAGCTGCCATGGTGTTGTTGGAACACAGGTGGAGGTATTTATGCAGATGGTGTTGGAACAGGTGTGCGTTTGTCATTGGGGTTGACAGGGTGCAAGTGCAGAAGATTTAAGGATGGATGGTGTAGAGGATGGCCTTAGCCCAGCACCCTCGTTTTGGCATGTAGTGGCAGCACAGTGCATTGCAGTATACTAGTGTACTAGCTTTCCGATTTTACTCCATATCTAGTATTGTACTTAAACTAGACACAAGATATCTAGTATGGTCCTTAGCAAGGACTCTAACAGTCCTAGTATGGTCCTTATTTACTGTAGCTGGGAGTACGGCCCATGGGGCGTACACTCACCTGTGTACGTCAGGTAGATGACTGTGAGGAAGACCACCCCAGCAGCCAGTGACACCCCCAGGAAGAAGAGGGTCTGGAACTCTTGCCGAGTCAGACGGTCTTTCAGGTACTGCAGGAAGGCGTAGGCCTGTAGCAATGCAAACACACCTGGAAAACACACACACACACACACACACACACAGTGAGACTGATGGCAACTCTAATAACTCTGAAGTCCTTTCTACTTTGCTCCTCTCTGGGGGCGGGTCGTACCTGCTGCGGCCATGTGTTCGCTTGTCCTGATTGGCTGGAAGCCCACGAAGGGGATCTGCATGGACAACACCAGGCCCACGATATAGAACGTGCTGTAGGCTGGAGAAGACAGAAAGAGAACACCCCAATGGGTGAAAAATGACACTATTACGGTCACAGCACATCACCACAACCCTGTGAGAAACACACACACACACACACAATCCACAAATGCCCCCTCAAGCACATCAAAGAAGAGTCACACATCCTCATGCACAAGCCTGGTTAAGCAGCAATGATTCATCCAAATCCTATTTTGGCAGGGGGGGCTCTTTGTGTGTGTGTGTGTGTGTGTGAGTGCGTGTGTGTGTGCGTGTTCTCCTTGTGTGTAAAAATGTGTAGGGCAGGGGGGAGAGCTGTGTGAAGCTAATGAGCAAGAGACCGGCGGGCCTCCAGTGTGGGGATACAGGGGCCTCGGCAGGAACTCTGCAATCTACAAACTGGGGCGCGGGCTCCCCATGGGTGCCAGATGGGGGGGGGGAGACAGAGACAGAGACAGAGAATAAGACAGAGAATGAGAGAGAGAGAGAGAGAGAGAGAGAGAGAAAGAGAGAGAGACAGGGTGGATGCACGCGTAATACGAGACACAAGGCATCAAATGAAACTTGTCCGTTTGCAAAACATCAAAAGTAAAGGTAAGAAAAATGTCAAAAGCACATCTGTAATCACACAGTTCAGCGGGTCTGATGGAAGTGGAAGTGCGAGACTGTGTGTGTGTGTGTGTGTGTGTGTGTGTGTGTGTGTGTGTGTGTGTGTGTGTGTGTCCACTGGTGCATGTGGTGCATTAGTGTTGCTGAGGGGCTTCTTAAGGCTACATAGCACGGGCTATACCAAGGGTGGGATGACGGGTGCGGTGCAGTGCCGTGTGCGCCCAAAGCTCTCACTGGTCCCTGAGGTGAGCACTCTGACAGCCCACTCAGGAAGCATCCTAACCACCATGCTCTAACTGGACCATCAGAAAACCCACAGTGCCATTTCTTCTCCTCTTCTGGAGGCAGGAGGATGGCTGTGCATGACGAGAGCCAGGCCGAGGTCATGGTCTGGGCCTGGGCCTCAGTGTGCACAGCACAAACAAACTGAGACTGGAAAGCCACTGTGTGCTTTAGGTCACTCTGGATCCACCACTGTGAATACGTGTACAAGGATTTACATTGAGATGTTGACATATGTGAACAGGCACAATGAAAGCTGTGCCAACAATAAGAAGTGTGTGTGTGTGTGTGTGGTCGTGACAGCAGGGAGAGGACACACTCTATGTGACGAGTGCCTCGCTCCGTTCGCCGGCCAATGTTGGCGATGCCATCTGACAGACAAGCAACAACAGCGTTTGTCAGAAACAAACACAAACACACACACACACACACACACACACACCATGCACCAAGACTATGGCAAGTGGTACATGCAAAAAATATGTGCATGCGTGTCTAACACGAGGATCTGAGTGTGGGCTGTTAACGAACAGAAGCACAGTGGGAAGTGACAGGACGAAGAAAGAGTGAAAGTGTGTGTGTTTGTGTGTGTGTTTGTGTGTGTGCGTGTCCATGTGTATCATTGACTGAAGACTGAACAAGAGGGCAAGGCTACAGCGCAGAGGACGGGCATACGGGGATGGAGGGATGAAGAGACAGCCATGTTTTGGTAGAGGCATAAGGGCGCAGGACTTGATCCAAGGACCCTAATTGGAGTGGGGTGACAGACGTGTGCCATCGCGCACACTACGAAGAGACACTGTGTGAACTGCTCATCTTGCTGTGACACTGGGTACTGGTGTGTGTGTGTGTGTGAGAGAGCATATCTGTGTGTGCATTATATGAAAACAGAGAAACAGTGGGTGCACGTCGGAGGGTGCGAGGAGACGGCCTTACAGCCATGCTGCCATGTTTAGCTGCGAGGGTGCGGGGTTTGAGCAAGGACGCAGACTGGGGTAAGCAGAAAAATGTGCAACAGTAACTAATGTTAGAAACACTAAGTGACGCGTGTGTGAGCTGCCCGCGCGTGTGCAAGAAGTCGCGTTGCAGGGTTGGGTTGTGGTCTCTGTGTGTGTGTGTGTGTGTGTGTGTGTGTGTGTGTGTGTGTGTGCGTGCGTGCGTGCGTGTGATGAGTGACTGTGCGCTGGCGGGTGACCGAGAGCTTGACTGTCGGGACCGCTGGAGTCGCCAGCCTTTGATTTGAATCATTACGGTTGAACGAGACCACCCTCATCTGTTGCACCTGCCGCAGTAATGTGCAATTTACCTATCCCTCCATCACCCCGCACCTTCTGCTCTCCCCACCTGTCTGTCTGTCATTCTCCCTCTCCCTCCCTCCTTTTCTGCTCACCTCTCCTCCTCTCTCTGCAGTTCACTGTTGACTGACTACCCCTCTCCCTCCCTCCTCTTCACAGTCGTCCTACAGCAGCAGCAGCAGCAGCAGCAGCAGCGATCTCACCTGCCTGCCTCCCTGTCTGTCTCTCTATTCCTCTTCATCATTCTGTCTGACACCCGCCCCCCGTCCCCCTTCCCTCTTTCATCTCTCTGCTCCAACTCTCTCCATCTCCACCTCTCTCGCCTCCCTGCATCTCTTCATCTCTTCCCCTTGTGTCTCTGTTCACCCACCAACTTTACACACACATACACACACCCCCCCCGCCACACACACACACACACACACACACACACACACACACACACACACACACACACACACACACACCACACACACACACCACACACACACACACACACACACACACACACACTCTCCAACCCTCCCTCCCTCTCTCTGCAACAACTTCTGTCTTCTGGCTCCATCCCTCTTCACTCCATCCTTCAATCTCTCTGTCCTTCTTCCCCGTCTCTTCACTCCACCCTTCCAGCCCACCCCAACCCTTCCCAGCCGTCTCCTCACCTTTCCCTTCCTGCACCAGTGTCCAACCCAGGATAGAAAGACTCTTAAATCACACACATTACACACACAATAAAGAAAGGGGAAGGGGGCCTGACTCCAAACAGAGGGAGTGAGAGACACACACAGACACACAAACACACACGCACACACACACGCACGCACACACGCACGCACACACACACAGACACACACAGACACACAGTGCCTTGGGCAGCTAACACCACTGCCAAAGTAGTTGACCCTCGGAAAACGGCGCACTCAAGACAAGGAGTGTGTTCGCACTGCCCTGTTTTTGTGTGGGCAAACACCACATAGCAAGATGTCTACACGATGCACACGGAGACACTGCACTGTTCTGCGCTGCTCTGCACTTGAGGCTCTCCTCCTGGTACTGAGAGCATGATTGCTTCAACAAGGCCGGTGGGAAGGCCACAAAAAGGGAGGGGGGGGTGACTGAAGACTGAACACTCTGCAGGAGCCCCCTGATGTCCTGCACATTGATCATCCCTAATCTAATCAATTCTATCTATTAGCACAGAGCTCCTGGGGCCCGCAAGGGGGGTGGGGGGTGGTGACGGATGATCCGACGGGGATCTGCTCCACACCTGTTCTTCTGCCTGAGTGCAGGCTGGTAGAGAGGGGAAGAGAGTGGGAAGCAATTCTCTCTCAATAAGAGGGGAAAATAGTGAATACCACAGGGACAGGATGAAAGGAGAGAGGACTATAAAGAAACAGGACAAGCCAGTGCAAATTAAAGAGACAATAGAACAACATTGGGGGGGGGATGCGGGCAGAGAGAGAAAATGAGAGAGCAGGAGAAAGAGGGTGAGAGAAAGAAAGCAAGAGAGAGAGAGAGTGATGGAAAGAGGGAGAAAGCGCATGAGAAACGAGACAGCAAGCGAGCCCAACTGAGTGAGAGAGCGCCCCTGGGACCGGTGCCCTCGAGGCCCCTTCGCCGTGGGTGCGCAGCGCTGCATTGGAGACCTCCCTTACCCTGCGCACCCGCTTCGTTCCCTTCCTCTCGCTCTTTCTTTCTTTCTTTCTTTCTTTCTTTCTTTCACCCTCACGCCCACTGCAGATCTCCGCAGCGCCCGGACAAACTTTCACAAAGGGTTTGGGGAAGTGGGGGGGCGGGGTGGATATGGCAATCCATCAAAACAATAAAACAAAAACCTCCAATCCCCCTGTGTGTTTTAAAAGTTCGACAAAGCAAAGAACGACAGAGTCACCAGAGCAAAGGCACTTCACTGAACTCCCTGGCTGCCCTTTGTGTAAAGCTGTGAACAAGAAGGCTGAGGAGGCTATTCATTTTTAACTCCTCAGCTACGGCTCCCTGAACCCAGGACCTCCATCCAACACGGAGAGCTACTCTCCGCACCTTGTAAGCCGAGCTGCCCGATGGCTCTCACACAAAGAGCAAGGTTCCGAAGTTGAAAACTGATGCTGCTTTTGAAGGTGTGTTATGAAGGTTGTGGCTGTTGCTGTGTGTGTGCGTGTGTGTGTGTGTGTGTCTGTATGTCATTCACTCACTAAAATGGCTCCCGATTTCACCAGGTTGTTATCCCTCACTGGGAAGCCAATACTAAA
>PYXC01000316.1:1835000-1842500 GCA_015244755.2 Tenualosa ilisha | reverse complement strand
ATTTAGTGCGCTGCTCCATGCACTCACTCTCCGTTCTGTCTTTGTGTTCTCTCTCTCTCTCTCTCTCTCTCTCTCTCTCTCTCTCTCTCTCTCCCTCCTTCTCTTCCCAACCTGCTGAGATTCAGTCTGTAGCCATCACTCACATCCGGTCGTGCACCACACAGATTTCCCAGGGTGCCCTGCGGTAAACGGCAGGCACTGCAGTGGCCGTTCCAACCGTCTGCAAAAACAGATGTCGAGCCCAGACGCTCAGCCCACCAACCCCGCCTCTCTACCCCTCCACCCATCCCTCTCCTTCCACTCCTTGCCCGGCCCGCAGCAAGAGCGGCAACCTGTCAGCGTGGAGGACAGGGCTGACTGGGGAGCGGAGCTCGGGAGAGAAAAAACAAAGGGCACGGGAGACGGGACGGGACAGGAAGCAGGAAGTAAAACGCTTGCTCATGAGGTGAAAGTACACTCACTAGTCACCCACCACACACACACACACACACAGAGTTGTCGGTTTCTTTACTCTTCTATTCTCTAGGGATACCTCGGCCACTTACAGAAGGATAAATCTTCCTCCTCCTCGTCCTCTTCACCCCTCCTTCAGGCTAACTGCACAGCATGTGCCCTCTAAAGCTTGCTCACTTTCTTAAATGTCAGGTTTTTTTCCCCCCTCCGGCCTAAAATGCAGCCACGATGTAACGGCTAAAAAAAGCCACCAAAATTGCACTTTTCTTGGGTTGTTCTCGCAGTGTCAACACTGTGCGCACTGACTATCAGATGCTTTTCATCACGTTTCAGTTAACAACCTTATTAGTTTTCATTTACCTCTGGCAGCAAGGCATCTCAAAACATTTATAGAAAACTATGGGAATAAACACATCTCCTTGACAACACTGCTCTATTTGAACCTCTTCCATCTTCACCTTTTGCAAAATGTCAAGTTCTCTGATTCTCTCTTTCTTTCTCGGTCTCTCACACACACACACAAACCACTATTTAATAACCACTATAAGGTGCCATTATCACATTGCACCTCCACACAGCCATGAATTTCGTTCTGAGGCGAGCTATGTAATAGATAAATGACAGAGTTGAAAGGAATCTAACTAGCTGATACTTTAGCCCAAATGAACATTCACACCAAATTTGAGAAACATGCCTCCAGGCATTTTTCAGATGTCAAGCTGAAAACATAATGTCTCCAGCGCTGGTTCTCTCAACAATACCTATAAAAAGTCTGAAAAGGCACCATCCAGACTCAAGAGAAAATGTCATATCTGGCCATCCTAACCCCCCCCACACACACAAATAATTTCTGCAGCAAGATGAAGTGAGTTCAGAGGAGAGTCACAGGAGGACAGCTAACTGGCGCGCTCTCGCCTCCTGGCTGCTGGCGGTGATCTAGCCTGGAGCAGCAGCAGCAGCAGAGCCTCTCCCAAGCCTGGATGGGCCCCTGCAGGGCCACCAGAGGAACCGACTGGAGACAGAAACAGGGCTGCTGATCATAAACATGATCAGACACATGCACACAGAGCGCAGCTCGAACGTCCCACAGGACTGGGGTTTGGAACACCGCTGTTCAGATTCATCAGAGTTTGCGCGCACACACACACACACACACGGTTTACATTTTACCACTCAGTAGTCATCTTAAAAACGCACAGACACACACGCTTGGCCTGGAAATAAGGGTTGTAAAACGTGAACATCTAAATGGTAACATACAACAGTCACTCAATAACACATCATTATTTGGTGTCCAGAATGCACCATCTGCTTTCGTATTTCAGCACCATTTTGGCTAGTGCTAAAATTCATCCCTGACACTGACACACACACACACACACACACACACAAAGTCTTCAAGCATTTTTACTCACCGTGCCTCCCACTATTCTGCCCAGTGGATACCAGGCCCGCTCATCAAACCAGTTAAGGAACTCATAAAAGCCATTGGAGGCGAGGTGATGTGTAGATCTGTAGTTAAACCTGTGAGATGGAGAAGACAGGGATATAATCCACAAGAAAGAGAGAGAGAGACAGAGACAAAGACAGAGACAGGCAGAAAGAGAGAGTGCCCGCAAGAGAGAAAGGGGGGGAGAAAACGAGAGAAAGTGTGTTAGGCAGAGAACACCAGCACTGGTTGAAATCCATTAACATGCTCAGCCACGTCGCTGTCCAAGGGAGCCATGATAATGAGCAGTATCGAACAAGTTGTCAATTATACAGGATTAAGACTGAGGGTCTGTCTGCCGAACAGTATGACCCACCCATATCTGTTCAAGTGGAATGGATGATGACCCAGTGAATACTGCAGGTTCCTGCACTTGTGAACATTTGTTCATCTCTCATCAAACACGTCTACATGAGAGAGTTCACAACTTCAAAGTGAAGGTAAATCATGCAACATGAAACTATAAGAGGAACCCACTCTTGGTGTGTGTAGTGTGTATGTGTGTGTGTGTGTGTGGTGTGTGTGTGTGTGTGTGTGTACGACAAAGGAGTAAAAGAGAACTCAAGTACGGGATTCCATTTAAGTGCAATCAAAACAGCTCGCCCCTCCATATGAGAAAACGCATTAGTGGGCTGATAGAATTTCTCCCTTCGTTTCCCTGCGGCGTCTGATGTCGCGATGCTGTATTTCAAGTGAATGGACAGCGCTGGTGCAGAAACTGAAATGCATTTAGTCCCTTAGCCAAGCATGCAGGTCAGGTTTGATGAAGGTGTCCACTCACCCTTGAGGTATTGAAATAACTAATGCACAGCCTGTTCATGAAAACATAATGGGAAGTCTGGCGATAACAGACTGACGTACAAGAAGCTGTGGTGCATCTGTGTGTGTGTGTGTGTGTGTGTGTGTGTTAGTAGTAGTCTAGACTAGAAGGTCACTTCCTGCATAAATGAGGAAGGAAAAAAAAGTACTACTTCAATACTACAATTAAGATTTATTGTGGGGTAAAAATGGACACACAAACTATTCATTAATCCAGCTTACTGCATGGTGGCATTCACATATCCCCCTTTTTGAGGAAACACACACATACACCCCAATACCCAATCTCACAACATGACTCTTCGTCCACACGCAAGCAGCTTTCTCTCTCTCTCACACACACACACACACACACATGCAATGTCACATCTACCGTTTCCATCTCCTTCATTGTAGCTATACCTACTGCTTGCTCAGCTGCAGTTATTTCAGGCCCACGTTCATTCAAGCCATAGCCACCGCTTGTTTAAATACATTTAAATCACACACACACACACACACACACGCAAACACATTCACACTGTCTCTACCATTTCCACCCACTCTTTTGTATCTGTAACTCACAGGCCATGGTGACCTCTACCACACGAGCAGCAGTGTCCTGTCACACTGTATCACTGACACACAAATGCAGCCAGGAGACAGTGTTTGCGTTGTGAACCAGTGACACAGTCCAGTGAATGATCTACTAGGGCTGGGGAAGACAACACCAGATAAAGACCAGGACAAACTATGAGACTCTCTCTCTCGCTCTTTTTCTCTGATAAGAGGACGTACATTAAGAGTGACTGTCTGAATTGTGTGTAAGTGTGTGGGCAGAACAGAAAGGGGAACAGAGGTAAAAGTAAATCTGTATAAACACTAGGCCCACTGTGAGCGCAAGCGGAAAGTTTGGAGGAGGAATTAAAGTTCCCATCGTCGTCCCTTCGTATCTTCCTCATGTGTTCGCCAGTAGAGATTAACCTACACAAAATCTCCCGCTCCCTTACTGAATCCCAGCAGAGCACCAGGAGGAGACACAAATCAGGGAAAGGGGGAAAAAATAAAATAAAATGTCCTACAGTATCCGTTGTCATGGCAACATCTGGCTCACCCACAGAATGGAAAGGTGCCTGGTGTCCGCAAGCCTGGCCCGAGGGTGAACACGCACAGACACCCACACGGGTCTATCGGCCAATTATTGACCTCCAGACCAGATTTCACAAAAAATCTGGCTGCCTGAGGGGGAGCCTGGCTTGGAATAATAAAAAAAAAAAAGCCATCAGGAGCAAGTGAGTGGTTTTATGTGGCGTTTGTGTCTTTAAGAGTGTGTTGTTTTTGTGTGTGAGTGGAGGACAGTGTGTGAGTGAGAGAGAGTGTGTGTGTGCTTGTGATGAAGTTCATGTCTATGTGCGTGAGAGAGAGTGTATGTCAGTGTAGGTGAGAGCATGTGTGTGCGGGGTAAAGACTGATCAAGCGCCACACTATTGCAGATAGCCTAACAGTTCACACTGACTGCCTGAGACGAGACAGAGTACTTCAGAAGCTCGGCTTAGAGGAGTTTAGAGGACACTGCATGAGCGATGCACACCGAGCTTCAAATGTCCAATCACTAAGGCTGAATGCTAATGTACCCCCCAATGAGCTGCTGATTCATCATAAATGGCTGGGGTCTCAGGGCCACAAAGGGACACATTGGAATTCAGCCTTGGAATCCATCGTTTCAGCATAACCCCCTACAGAAACTTTTTGCCACCACTGTGCTGATCGTGAACCTGAAGGCTTTTTAGCGGAAGATTTAAGCCACGGTTTGCAAGGGTGACAGAATGTGTTATAGCTCCCTTGACTTCTACATGCAACCAGCAACCAGGGTGTCCTAACTGCAGGCGACAAGAAAACGTTAACAAAGAAAGACCAATTTCAATTAGGCTACTGTGTTTCCACTTGAATGCCCTAGCTGAACCGTCATGCAACAGCATCGTGTCAAGCAACGCTACGAGAGAACTTCCGTCGCTCATCCCTTTGTCTATTTTACTTCATGTCAATCACATTGCACTGCTTTTTCGAAAGAGAAATCTGACATATTAACAGCATAATTGCCAAAGTCAGGGTAGACAGTTTTTCCAATGTTACAGTCTGACGCTGGCATGCAGAAACTATTAGCAAAGATCGTTTAGTTTATCAGCCGTCTCTGGCTATTAGGAGGCAAGACTGGGAGCAGAGCATTGCTATCGGTGGAACAGAGCAGCCAGAATTCTCCCCGAGTTCTAGTGGTGACTAAGCAACCAGCGATCCATTCCGCAGCTTTTAAAACAAACTTTTTCTTCCCCTTTGCCTTCAAAGGACAAACTCGGCTCCCATGAAGAAAATCAGAAGGCATCCTAACAATACAGAACTTGCCATCCAGCAGCACCAGCAGCCAGAGGAGGGATGGCTATTTATTTTCTGTGGGAGGGAGCAGTGCTGAGCCAAGCCGGGGAGAGGGAGGGGGTTGCTCAAGAAGCAAGTAAATTGAATCCTCCTCTTCACTGCAAAGGAACCAACATATCTACAGTTTTATAGCTGCACACGGTTATCAGTTAAATAGTAAAGGTTCTGAGGTGGGCACTCTGCTGGGGATGTCATAAAGACCTTTAGATCTTAGGCAGAAGTGGAATACACAGTCAATGAATGATTGAGGATTGTGAACTATTTCTTGCATACACCACTTAGCAGGTTAAAATTTTAGATTAACACACTAAAGCTTTATCAATCATTCAATCAACCAACCAATTAATTAATCCATCTGTTGGATAATGGTCAGGATTGCATCCCAACCTGACATTAAAATAATATATTTACAACAAAACAATTGACTTATTTATTAACATGTCTGTACCTAAGGCAGATAAAAATAATGAACCGCTGACATAACAATACAAACTGCACCATTACCCATGAGCCACATACTTCAGTAATAGGTTAGACCTTACTGTAGTCAATTAGATCTAACTATTACCAGTGAGTAGGTTCAAAATAGTGAGGTTCATTGTCTTATCAAAACCAACATAACTGCCATCCCTATATATCACTCATCTCTCAACCGTTACCGATTGCACATGGAGGTTGTCTTGGCAACCTGCTCTTATCAAATGACCACAGGCCTAATGCTTCTACTAAGGTAAGTGGGCACGTGTGTGGTGGTGGTTGTTCGTTTTTTCTATGTTTTGTTTTGTCTTTTTTATACAGAAATATTTCACTTGAGCATGAAAATAGAATCCAGGGTTTACCAAGTATACTTATGATTTTAAGGTTCCTGGGGGTATTGCCTCATGCCTAAACAAGTACAGTCTGTCTAAAAACAAACTTAAAACAACTACATTACTGAGGAGGAAGGGAAAAAAAAAAAAAAAAAAAAAAAAAAAAGAGATGAGCATATGGGGGAGCTACAAGCTGTAACAACACCACAGCAAATCTGCTCCTGAGGAGAGAATAAAAAAAGAATAATTGGAGAGACGCCTCAGCACTCAGACAAAGAGGCAGCTGTGAGTTGCACAGGGGAATGATGGGAGGAAAGAGAAAGGAAAAAAAAAACCACAGCAAAGACACACAGAAGCTGAAAGCCCCCCCTTCATGAAGCCTGTTGACACATCTGAAAACAGCACAGTGTCATGCAGTGGGAGAGCTGGTAACTGAAAAGGCGGCCTTGCTAAGCAGACACGGACCCCCAGTGGTGGGTTCAAGCACCAGGCTAGTAGCAAGTCATAAGTCTTGCTTCTCTTACCCTCATGGAGCCTCGACCACCAATCCCCCCATGCACGTACGATGAAATATAAATGAAGATAGCGGAGAGAAAAATGTATTGAGATGTGGCTCTGCTACCGCATGAGGAAGCAGTTTTGCAGCACCCGGGGGGGGATAATGAATGTCGTAACAAGACACGTATTTATTCGGTATGATGCTGCTCAGTGGAACACAAGCAACGAAGCAGGTGAGGATGAATTGGACTCCCACTAGTAACAATGGCAGAGTACACCGGCTGCTAACAACATCTGTAAGGCAGGAAGCATATGACGAGTGGGAAAAGTTGTACCACTGGGGACAAGCTTGCCGGCTTGGAAACAAGAGTAGCCCATCAACTGACAGATGCCTTCATATGCTTTTCTTGACTGTCTCACCCGGGGGGGGGGGGGGGAAGAGTGGGGTGGAAAATATGAGAAACAAAAGTCTTGCAAAAGCAATTCAGCTGTGCCACCATACTTCAGACAGTGGAAGAACGTCATAAATTGTTCATGGCAGTCTTGCGAGCCGGCAGACAGTTCCTTGGTTTGGTTCGAAGTCTATCAAGTAGGGGATCTGGGTGAGGAATGTATCTGGCAGTGCTAGTCTGCATACCCCACGTGCTCTGTGGATGAGCTCTCTGAAAACCAAGCCTAAATCAACACTCCACTCCGACTCTTGGCTGACTTTACTCACAGGTCATCCAAAAAAGGCCTGAATCAAACAGCTTCTGACCACGAGCTGTGAAAAAAGTGCTGTTAACGATGACGATGACGATGATTGACTGATGATGATGATGATGATGAATGATTATCCTCCATTTGCCTCTCTCCAGAGCCGGGAGACAGGTCCAGCTGTATCCTCTGCATACTTGAGGCCACTGGTACGGCGCAGGCAGAAGATGAATAGAGCTAGTCCTGGCAGCCAAACACTCACCTGAACCTCATCCAATTAAACTCAGCAGGCCAAGGGGCTCAAGGCTCAGGCCAGGAGACTCAAGA
>PYXC01000316.1:1805000-1832500 GCA_015244755.2 Tenualosa ilisha | reverse complement strand
AAGAGACGATCCAGCCACTAGCAAACACACCCACCATCTTTTGCGGGCCGTCTAATTGTTCGCCCGAGGGTGCTCTGAAGACAACAGGCAAAGAAGAAAGCAAGAGCAAACCCACTAAGACTGCCTGGTATACTCCATTTGGTTTGATCACGACACACGCACACACACACACACACGTCATTTAGCAGTCAGGAGGTGAGCACATGGTGTTTTCGCTCCAAGATAAGTGTTACAAAGACACTGCAACACTGAAAATATTTGTGGTATTCTCTGGACGCCATGCTTGTTCTCACATTAAAAGATGAATCTAGCATCATGAGAAATGAGGAGGTGAGGGTGGGGGTGGGGGGTTATTGTAATCTTCTTAAAATTTAATCCTAATTAATGTAACACAACACATTTATTTTTTTTCCCAAGGATGTGCAAGCATCGGCACAAACTACCCCCTCTCCAGGGCAGTCGCTCCCTTGCAGAATATAACTGGCTACGTGGTAAAAATTAGCTCCTGTGATGTAACATATGCTAATATATCACTGTCAACAAACAGCATAGCCCACACCAGGAGGTCGTGGGCGAAAGGAGTTAAAATCAGGACGCTAAAACAAAGCACCACTATTGGAACTAAATATATCATTTCTGACGTTTAATCTGCTTTTCCCATCCGGGTGCCAGATACTGTGAATAAGACAATGTCAATATACGGTTAACATGCTGTGGGCTATACATGCTGCTCTTGGGCTAACATACTTTGAACGGTTAGGAAGTGACTACAGCACTTGCTTACCACGTGCCAAACCACATGTTACTCACTTCAAAGTGTCACACATCCTCTGAAACACTGAATATGGCCTGGAACTAAGAGAGAAAGAGAACCAACACCATTGATACTTCACTTGAACTGTGCCAATTAAACCTAGTGCACAAAAAAAAACAAGCAGGCATTCAATTACATGTCTGTAAAGACAATATGCAATACACAGATCCTAAAGACTTGGGTGGTTCACACTCACTCTTTCCCTGCACACACATGCACACACACACACACACACACACACACACACACCACTTTCATGGAAGGATCTTACAGCCACGCAAGAGCTTTCCACAGGCACGAGAAGACTGGTCAGTACACAAAATGGTCCAGTCCTTCTGGCCCAGAACACCACATTAACTGGACTGACTGAGAGCACAGCGCTGTCAGCATATTAGACTCCAATTAAACAGATAATACAACCTCAAAATATAGCCTAAGCAGGCGTTCTCAAACCAGACTATACTGTACAGTTCACGCAAGACATAGGGACTGTGGTGAAAATGCAGAGATATAGATTGCACAGAGAGCACAGAGTTTAGGCGCAGCAGATACTACATCAGCAATGACCTCTACAGAATGATTCATGATAACCGAGGAGGAAATTGCAAGATCACCAGATACAGAACTGAAGAGAGGCCTAGCCTATTGTGTGCGAGGAGATCAGACAGATTAGCTAGCTTTACATAACTGGAAGGATGAGGAGGAACAGGGCAGGAGGAGTACTGGTTTGTCTGCGCACCCCTCCCCCCTGCCAAACCATTCCACACCAGCAGAGCGAGTCTTCCCTGCTCTCTGCAATTCAAATGAGTCTTGATAACACGAGGATGCACCCAAGGAAATAAACGACGGTGTAGGTGGCGGGTTGAAAACTCCCCTTGTCCCTTCCTCAACTCCCCCCCAGGCTCACTACCCTGCTCCACACTGGTGCTGGGACCAGCGCCCCCCCTCTGGTAGCCCTCTGCCAGCGCAGCAGGAAGAGAAAAGGCTAGGCTAAGCTAATCTAGCACTCATTTGTGTGGCTGTGCTGTTCCTGTTCGTTCGCCTTTGCAGGAGCCATCCGCCTCCACACGGCTCAGACGGTTAATCCAATTAGTGGTTATGATTGATGCAGAGGGAATCGACTCCATCGAGATGATGGAGCGCACAGAGGCAGCTGAGATTGCCTTCTGAAGCCTGCCTGCCTGCCTGCCTGCCTTGCGCATCAGAACGTCAGCTGAGCACCAATGGTTTTGTGCTGCTCTGCTTCAGAACAATGCTGGTCCGAGGCTGAGCTAATATTATGCTTTTTATTGTTGAATGACGGAGGGAGTCAGAAGTGGAGTTCAGCTGTGGTATGCTTGAGAGGATTTGAAAAACCCCACGCTCGCAGCGCCAACTGGTATGCGAGTGGAGGACTCTTTTCAGCGGTTTCCAATTAAAGTGTTCGCAGCCCCCAAATTCAGCTTACGTAGCGCACTGAACACATGCCAGTCAGTGGAGCTAAATGCAATCGGGTAAAGAGGTCAAAATGATTGCAGTCTTCCTCAACGAGCAAATCCAAGCAGAGCTGCTGACACACACACACATAAAACATAACACACATGCTTTTACAAACTGAGATGCGGAGAGAGAGAAAAAGAGAGAGAGAGAGAGAGAGAGAAAACAGGAGCTTGAAGCTCTTTGAGGTCATCATGTGGGTGTGCATTTTATCCTGCCATTTTTGCTGTGATATCTTCATGTTGTGTATCAAATCTGAAACACAATCTATGTTCCGCAGTGAGCAAGGGAAAGTTGACCAAAAAAAAAAAAAAAAAAGAGAGGGGGTGGAAGGAGGTCTCGATGGGACTTGGAGCTGAACATGCTGGAACAAGAAACCAAGGCACAGGAAATCCAAGCCTCAGAGCAGCGCGTGGACCAAGAGCGAGTCCCTTTTGTGGAGGGAGCGCAGTGGGACTTGAGCTTGGTATGCTAATGGAGGTAACAGCACAAGCCCAGAGAGCTCAGGCCAAAATCAGATAAACACTCCTGGGTGACAGCAAAGCCAGCAGTGTCAACGCACCGCAAACGCACTCCACACGCCAAAAATAAAAAAAAACCACACACACACATTAGACTTTTGGACTTAAATCCATGTGAATAAAAAAAAAAAAAAAAAAAAAAAAAAAAGAATGAGCATGCTCACACACACATGCAAAGCTGATGGTGGTAGAGGCACCGTTCGGCAAACGGAGGGTTGCAGGTTCGAGCCCCTCCTCTCTCGCTGATCCCTGTCCTTGAGCAAGATGCTGAACCCCAAATGGCTCCCGGTGAGCAGCTTGGCACCTTGCATGGCAGCCTCTGCCGCCAGTGTGTGAATGGGTGAATGTGAGGCACACATTACAAAAGCGCTACATAAATGCAGTCCATTCACCATGTTTTAGGCTTGATGCAAATAGACGTACTGCAGGGTTATTCTTTTGTTTTGTTTTTTTCCCTCCAGCACACTACAAAGCACACGCTCAAGCACACTTGAAGGTGCACCCAGTTGGCACTTTGAGTGCGAGCGTGGTGTGAACACGTGGTGTCACCACAAGACTCGCTGGTGTGAGGCCCCAGTGACAGGTTAATCCCTCACTGAAGTGTGATGCAGAGACTCCCCCGAGTGACTAGGGGTGGGGGGGTGGTGTAGGAGCATTTCAGTCAGGAGCTGAAGAACAGAACCAGGCAAGGCAAGCATCAGAGCACGCAAAAATGAGAGATCGGAGATAAGTGCATGCAGCGCAGCAATTTGACTGTCTTGGAGGAGGAAAACAGTGGTTTGTGTGTGTGTGTGTGTGTGTGTGTGTGTGTGTGTGTGTGTTCTCAAAAGTGGCTCCCAAAGCATCACGCTCATCTGTGCTCTCCACACAATGAGGCTGCCAGCTGAAACTTTGGCTTAGTGTGCTTAACACACATAAGCAGCTCTCACAGCTTAGCTCCTCCACTGTTCCCCTTTTCTATTGAGCGATGAGACAAACACACACACACACACACACACACACACACACACTCATGAATCACTGTTGATGAGTGCACTGTGCACCGTGTCCACAATTACTCGTCGTCTACTTCCTCAAAGGCACCCAAAAGGTCAAGGTGAGCTATGCGCACACAGCTCATGGAGAGCGGAAATGGCTTCACTTAATCAAACTGCACCAGTCTACACTTGCCCTACCCATCTCACCCTCTCATTCATACATGCTCTGTCTCTCTCATTTACACACACACACACACACACACACACACACACACACACACACCACACACACACACACACACACACACACACACACCACACACACACACACACACACACACAGCAATATAAAAAGGACAAAAGGGTTAGATTAAATGGATGTCTGCCATCTGGGTCTGTTTGTGTAGGAAGAAAGAAATCAATGGCTTCAAGGTTGATATGAAGTTGGTTGCAAACGGTTTCTCCCGATCCACCCAAAAAAAAAAAAAAAAAAAAAGTTAAATCCTTCAGCCATCGAGCATCGCCGTCACGACCCTGCCCTCCTCATGACTCAGGCTTGCCAAGTCAGCTCGCCGAGGCGCTAATAATTAGCCGGCATTCCACACGCTCTCAGGGGGCTGAGCCGCCACTAAGCTAAGCTAACTAAGCTGGCCCTGACACCCCGTGCAACAATCAACCTCTTAAAAACACACCGACTTAGTGGGGAAGAGAGACGGCCCGCAAATGAGCTCTGCAGATACACGGCTTGGATGAATAAAGAAGGAGAGAGTGCCTTAGAGAGAAAGGAAAACGCAGCAAAGGAAGAAGAAAAAAAAACAAAAAAAAACGGATGAGGTCAGACGAGGCTCTATGAAATGGAGGGGGGGGGCGGAGAGAGGCGCACACTTCATTTGTTTGACATGATTCGGACAGTTCTGCACTACGCTTCAGCAGATGTCTTAATGGGAGGGGCGGGGATGGGGATGGTGAAAGTATCTAAACAGCTACACACACACACACACACACACACACACACACACACCGCCCGCCATCACGCTTGAGCTGGGGCTCTCAGAGAGAGACTCCCTCACTAAAACTCAGAGCACCCATCTCATGGGCTGTCAGTAAGGCTACGGTCTCCATCGGAAAGCTCGGCTTCTCTTCAAGACTGCTGGCCGCTCTGGGAGAGGCAGCTCGATGTCAGCCAACAGCCTCTGAATGCCAGGGCATGCCAGCATTCCTCCTTTGGACAGACGGGAGAAATGCACGCAATCACATAAAGTCCAACAGAAGCAATCATCGGTCACACAGGGTTTGCGTATGTGTGTGTGTGTTTTTGTTAAGTGGCTTTGTCAGACAACAGCCGTGGTGATGCCATGCTACTGAAGTGGAGCAGTAAGGGGTAAGAGTGTGTTACTGAGTGAATCAGATTCATCTTTACGCAATGAAACTTGAGAGGATCCTACTGAGTGCTTATTGAGAGATCAGAAAATCTGAGACTACAGCGGTGCACTTTAAACAGATGAGAGCTAAAAAACACTTTTATCACAAAAAAAAAAAAAACATAAATCTACCCCAGAGCCAACATTCATGAGTGGGTGACTGTACTGTGGGCAACGATAATAATCACACCAACAACAATAACGATCATGATCATGACTCAGTCTGACTGACTAACTGCACAGCGCCCCCCTCCATCCAGCCTCCCCCCATTATTCAGCAGGGTCTCCTTCAGCGTCCACACTGATTCACTGTCTCTCCCTACACAGCACAAAAAACACAAGACAGAGTGCCAGCACTGCTGCCACCTACCCCTCCTCACCAACCAAGGTGCCACTATGGTCCACATCAGCAGCCAGGAGACGCAAGGACGTCCCTTGATCTCCTCCCAAGTCCGACCCTTCAGCCTGAGCTGCGGCTTGACTCAATTCCTTGACACCCACACCATCATGACTAAACTGTTCTACTGATACTCACAATAAAACACACACACACACACAGTAACTTCCTCAATTTGATCTACTAAAGCTTAGATGTAACAGATCAAAAGCTAACAACCATAATGTGCAGGTTTCAAATATGACTTACCAAATCAGTTTCTATTTTTTTTTTTTTTGGAGTTCACAGGAAGAGAGAAGCGGTTGAGAGCAATCACCCTAGAGCTTCAGGCCTGATTAAAGCGATAAGAAAGTGCTCAATCTCGCCTCAGTAATGCAAAAGAGAGATCAAAGGGGTACAAGCGGTGGTCAGATGGATGTCTCCCTCCCACAACCTTTGAAAACCTACTCCTGAGTCTGACACTATCCAAATCAAGGAGCCACATGAATTCATGCACGCACATTGAGGTGCAGATTGAGTGCGCAGCACAGACATGCGCGCGCGCACGCACACACGCACGTTTCTGCAAATAAAATAAAACTGGAATAGCTAAGGCGTTAGTGGCAGAATCCACAAACCCACATCCAATCTGAGCCATGGGTTAAGATGCCAACAAAAAAAAACACGCACACACATTAATGCTACCTAGTTCTTCAGATTAATGAATGACTTTAGTCTAGCAAAAGTCCACCATCAAATTTCAGCCAGACCTCGAGTCTCACATGGTGAACACACAGGAAACCTGTGCACAGGAGCACAGGAAGGGACGTATCAGTTACCATCTTGTAGCATCCTGCAAGCATCGGCAGGTAGATCAAAAGTAAGCTCTTCCAAACTATTGTAAGTGAAAGAAAGATGGTCTCTGTGACCTGGATATAAATAACTTTCTAACACCAAGCTCTTCCTGTAAAGTTGCAAGTCACTTCTGCATCACTTCAATTACAGACCTTCGGACAGAAAAACCACTGAGGCAAGTTCATGTTGGTTGCATAATTAGATACTGGACACGTACAAAATGAGTTCAGGCACTCAATGTAGAAATCCATCATCATAACTAAACAAAGGCATGGCTCTGACATGTACTTTTTTCCTGTAAGATAAAACATTTCAAAACAATCTTTCAAACTTGAGAAAAAAATTGTCTCATTCAGTTTAACAGTTAAGCCTGACACTTGCATCAAAAAGTTCCTACATCTTCCTATACTGGCCTGAAGCAACACCATAAAATAATTGATATCAATGCTGCTTGCCATCAATAATAAACACCATTTAGTGCCAAGATGGAACCAATTTAGTTGAAACACAACTAAAAGGATCATGATCCAGCCTGATGAATGGAGCTACTTCAATATCAAGTGTCCTAGGCAGGAAATGGCAATGTCAGACTCTTCAATCTCCTTACTATTAGTTGATGCAGCATATAAATGAATTCAAAGCCATTATTTAGTATGTAGGACAGACTAAAGGTAGCTTATGCAAAAGAACTTCTTTCTTAACAATCTTAGCTACGCGGTGAAGCATACTAGTCACAGGCAAGCTTTCAGCAAAAGCAGAGATGATACCGTCTGATACAAAAGCATGACAGCAGGGGTCTTATCTTAAGCCTGGAATTAGGAACCTTCTTACTTCCTACAGTCCACTTAACTGGTAGCGTAAGGTTATCCAATCAATATATGGTTAGATTTATACTTATGGTTCTTAGAAAGAGGAAACACTGCTGCTTCTATTCAGAGCCACATGCACAACAGCATGCCATGCAAAACTCTGAGAAGAGGGTGGCAAGTGACCACATTTTCCTTCCCACCTACTTTGGGCCAGATCTGAAGCTATTTCTGTTGTATCGATGAATGCATTCTGACTATTTGACTTCGTCTTAACTGTAAAAGGCTTTGCAGCATTAGACATGACTTTTTTCAATGGGCTACTTGTGTGTGTGTGTGTGTGTGTGTGTGTATGTATGCGTTTGCTTGTGTGCATTCTAAATTAGAATGAAGACCTGTACAAGACACCTATACAGGCAAGTGGTCAGCTTTTTCTGGAGTAACTTGTCCGGGGGACAAAATTAATGTCGGCGCTGCCACAAGTGCATAATTCATTGAGCGTCATAATGAAGTGGAAAGAGAGAAAATGTATTCGATGTTCATGAAATAACAAGAGCTTCAAGGCACAGAGGAAAGTGATGCAATGTAGAGTTAGCGATAGAAATCTTCATGCTCTGCTCTCAGGCGCAAATCACACATAACCTTGCCTACGCACACTGACAATGTAATGCACTTTACCATATTAGCATTCTCCGCATGAACAGAAGCAAGGTGGACATTTGACATCAGTAGGTAGGTAATTTTACTGCCTAATTATCAGGCTAGCCATTGGTACAAAAAGACCTCTTTCAGTTAGAAAATGTATCAACGATTGAGGTGCTGGATTTCAGGAATCAGTATTTCCCCTTTTAACCTGGGACAATCTCTGAGCATGGAGCGGTCTAGTGAGGGCTTGCTAAGCAGTCTTGTTTCAAGGACCGGCGGTGAACTAGCTACAACTTGTTTTTTGCACCCCCAACGCAAGGAGTGTACTTGACTTAACATTTTGTTTTAAAAGACTATCTTGTGTCATTCTGTCAAAGACAGGTCATGTATATGTTTTCACAATGCCGGAATGACAACTATGACAATTTCTTTTCCCTAGTTTCCGGGTTGGAGACACTCTGATATAACGCTGTGCCTTGAGGTTAGCCGTTGACTTCAGTGATTTGTCAGTTGCACAAACAAACTGCGATTTGGCACTGTTCCAATGAATACTGGCAATCAGTATTATAAAGTTTCAGTACACAAAGGACGACTACTTTCTGTCAACATTGTCTTGGACGTTGTGCATTAGCAATAACTTTCATTGTCTCTTTACGAGCCGTCCTGGCCTCGTTAAGTTAGCAGACAGGCTAACTGAATCAGGCTAATATAGCGCACGTTGCAAAAAGTAGACGAGCAGGGAAAGGGATTCTAACATCAGTTGCATGTGTGAATGCAAAACACATATTAACACACCCTCATATATTAGCAATAATGATGACTGTAGCTATCTAGAAACTGACGTTATGGGTGCGCAGCAAGCTAGCTAGCTAACGTCAGCTAACGTTACTTACCAAGGGTCAAACTCGTGGATGATGCTCTCGAAGCGTATTACTGCAAAGAGCCTTGAACTGAACCCTGCCAACCAGGCCAGGAAGAGTATGGTAAACGACAGCAAGGACTGCCATCCTGCCGGCTGCGTCAGTCCACCAGAGAGGCCTCCGCTACCACCTCCAGCTACGGAATTCGGTCGACCATTGCCAGAGTGCGAGCCCCCGGCATTCGAAGACGCTTTGTGCTTGCACTCAGAGATGGAATGGTGCTCCGCCATGTTCTGTGTGAGCGGCACTGGATCTGGTCAGGAGAGAACTTCCCCACAGCCAAGCACCAAACCAACCGCCGTTTTCCCACTTTGGCGTTTGTGGATGTTAGCCGCCAAGTCCCTGTCAACCCCGATATCAATATCTTATTTATGTTGTTCCTCAATTATTGTGAACAATTCTTGCAGGAAAGCGCCATGCTAGCCGGCTTGTACCACTCAGCACACGAGACCGACTAGTTCCTTAGGGGACAGGGCGGGACAACTAGAACTGTAGGAAGAACATTCAACCTCTTAGAGCAAGACAGGTATGAATGGGCGGGCTAAATGTAACGACGCTCTGACCAATTCGAGCAAGGTCCATTCGTGACAGACATCCTATTTCACCAATAGAATGACTCAAAGTCCAGACGATTGACAAGCAGTGTCATAAGGAGGGCTATTAAGTAAGTAGCCAATCGTATCTTTTTTTCACAATAACAGCATTGATGTTAAACCAATCACATTTCCCGAGCCAAGAAGTCGTAGACGAGAGGGCCAATGAAATAAATGAATTTGGTTCAGGAAAAACGTCGGGGCCGCCACGGGAGCGAATCTGGTTGTAACACGGATGACAGAAGGGGAAGTCAGTGACATCCCTTTACGGGTTCTCTTAGGATGGTAAAATGTAAAAGGTAAAATGGGTGAAATGTCTGAACTAAATGTCGACTGCAGGTTCACTGACATAATTGAAAACTTTAAATTTTTTGTATTTTCAAGACTAGGCCTAAATTCCGTTTTTAAAGCAGCCGATGCATAAAATGTCTATTGAAACAGAATGAACATAGACTATGTCTACATCTAGGTCAATATTGCAAATAGGGAAAACTATTATTTTTAAGTAGGCCGAGGCCTAGCTAATTGTTGAATACTGCAATGTGCTTCATTGAACCAAAACTGTTGTTTGAAACAATTAAAAGGATATTGCAAGAATGAAAATATTGTTTTTTTTTTCTATTCAGGAAGTGTCCTGAAGTCTGTCCCACTTAATCCAATTTATCTCTCTGTATATGTCACTTAATCAGGTTTATAGCCTAGCGCAACTCTTAACTTGTGTTGTTTCAATGTTTATTTAGCCAGTCCATTTCAATTAATGTGAAGAGTAGGGTATTCACCTTTCATTCTGAGATAAGAATCCAAACACAAAGTATAGGCTTGCTTTCTGATTATGGGCTATCATTTTAGATGGCTGTTCTTTTGCCTGAAATGTGGGAAAAAAACGCCCCCCCCCTTCAGTGACCAATGACAAATTCATATAGGCCTAAGCAGTTGTAAGCAGAATACAACAACAGACAATTAAGAAAAATATTCAGCTACTCAGGCTTTTCACCATGATGAAGGCTTTTTAAGTAGTCTTAGCTATTGTCTGTCCAGTTCAGGGAGGTTTGCCTCCAGTGTGTTGCTGACCATGCCCCAGCAGCTGTCTCTCCATGTATAGATACCTGCTTGACAAACATCATCAAATAATGCAATTGATGATGGGGGGGGGGGGTAAACTCCAGACAATCTATTAGTGCTGATATTGCTTGTCTTTTTTCTTTAATTATTGAAGATAAAACAGTTTTTATAGAAAGTTTCACACAGTTAGTTTGACTCCAAGACTATAGTATGTTTTTGACAGATAAGGTTTATTTAAGGGGAAACATCCCACTTTGTCCTGTTCATTAGATAATAATTTCAGGGAAGCAAGCCCTATTATTCACTGTATGCACTGAAGGATAAATGAAAATGATCCGACTGGCCTGTTTAACCCATGGCCCAACATCCTTGTCCACCTGTTTGTGTGTTACATGTGCAGAAGTCAAGAAAACAAGAACCACAAGCCACGCATCCTGTAAGATTGACACATCTGATACATTTTAGAACACATTTGATGTGTCTTCACTACGTAGTCTACAGAGCTCCATGGCTGTCATCTCACTATTGTTAAGTTGGAAATGTCATCTTTCTTCATATTTACTTTACTTGGGGAAGAAAGGTGACTTTGCAAATCAAATCTTTTAAACCCAACCGAATACATGCAAGTGCTATGAGTTATGCAAAAACCTACAAGTCAAATTTACATTTAATCAAAGTCCACAAATATGTGAATGCAGTGGCTGCTTTTTGTGGCTGTACAGTGAGCCTTAAGTCAAACTGGTTTCTCTGTGCATGTAAATTGTCATGAATATAAGATGGTTTGTATATAATCTTATTATTATCCTCTTATCTTATTATCCTATATATAAATATGTATACATATAATTGTATACAGAGTCTTGCCACTTTTGTGTGTATGTTTATATTTTCCATAACCTAATTATAATAATGTGGGGAAATTACACAGTTAATATAATCCAAATACCGGTAGTTTCTTTAACCCGAATACACGGAATGCATCCAAATGGAGGCTTAAATGTCCTGGAGACACATCCAGTAATACTTCCAATTGCAGTTAATTAAAGGAAAAACAGCCTCTAGTGTATTTGGAATCAATTCAAAACATAGTGGGGCACAGAGTGTTTTTATCATTGTCATTAGAGGTTTACCGATTTCATAAGTAGGCTTCATTTTTAAAGGCTCATGAGGTTGAATTGAATGAGTTTCATAAATATACTATATATGTTTACATTGTTTAGATCCTGTTATCCAGTGAAATAACATTGTCACCAGACCCACCCATTCTTCAAAAAAACTCACCTATCTATCCCACCAGAGATGTATGTATTCAACTGCCAAGTAGGCTATGCTATCTTTTTGAGATATAGTTTGCAGGGACTGGGTAGGCTGCGTCATACGCCACTCTTATTTTAGGTTTAGGGTTTACACGGTTGGTTTGGGCTTTACAGTGTATTTACTGTCTGGAGCACAGGTGATACTGTTGCCATGTAAACAGCTTGATTGATAATTGGACCAGGTGATGTCACTTTTTACCACAGTTTATGAGTGAAAGGATTTTCTAAACTTTTAATAAAACCAAAATCACAATGGCTTCACATTTCACTCTTTTGAGATGGGTTTGATGTCAACTGTGTCACTGTTGTCTGTATCACACCAAACACACACACACTCACACACACACACACACAGACCAATCAGCTTGACTTGTTTTTGCCAAGCCCTTTTTGGAAACTAAGAGTCTGTGCCATAATTTGACTAGTAATTGGCCTTTGTTTGTGTTACAAATTTTGTTTGTTTACCCAGGTTTGTGTCGGTCTAGTCAATCTGACACAAACAGTTTAATCCACTCAGCACTGCCGATGATGAGTGGTCATCCTTGGCCTTACTCAGTTTCATCAATCATTGTTAGGGTCTTGTGTGTACACTAATAAAACAACTCATATATCACGGGGCTAGTAAGGAATCTGGCTATACGGTGCCCAGTCTGTCTACACCAAAAAAAAAATAGTCAGCTCCATTTCATCTTCTGTCTTCTTTCAGTTGTCATAACTTTGTCCCATGACATTTATCTGTTCCTGTCATTCTGTCCTATATAATCTGCCAACACTGTCAAGCTGATGCCATTTATACATCCAAATGCAAATGTGCACCCTTCAGGGTTGAGTTTCCAGAATCTCTAGGGAACAACATTAATGGCTTGTGTCCCCTTTGTAGACAGTGCTCTCTGGTGGCCGAAAAGAGAAGTGTGACATCCTTCAAGCAATCGCATAAATAAAGGCAGAGCAGAGGCGTGTGAAACAACGGGGAGCTTTTGAAGAACTGGGAGACTGGTTTGAACAACAAAATATTGATTTCACAGTATTCATCTCACGATCATTAGGCTTGTTTGGCATCAGAAGTCACATTGGCAGACACGCACACTTCCCAGATGTTCTACTGAGGAAATAAAATCAGGCTTTGGGGATTTCTAACAGAGCTGTGGAATTAGCCTAGTAATGTTGTGAAACACACAAGCACACACATGAATCACTCACCACTGGAATGAATGTCTTTGAACATCTTTTTTTTCAGGCAATAGAGAATAGCCATCAGCATTGCTGAGACATGAGGAAGTTTGTTGAGACCAGAAGATGTCTGGTCTCAGCAAACCAATATTGCATACTTTTGTGGTTAGCGTTGTGCCTCACTGGATGTGATCGATCATTGACGTCAGCATGAAAAAGCTTATGTTTCTAACACATCAGTCTGCTAAAACAATTCTGAATAGCCTGCATATGAATTGCATTTATCAAGAATTCAAGTTAGACTTTACTGGCAATCCATAGTTGTGTAACTCTTCAGCATTCCTCTAAGTGTCTCTAAAAATCATGTGTTGCGCACACAGGATACTTGAAAGGCACTAAAATGACACACTGGATGCAACTCACCCATCTGATGTACAACAACATCATGACCAACAGGAGGCAGTCAGCATCAAGTTATGTCACTGTCACTGTATACATATGGCAGAACCTATGGAGATTTTTTGTATTCATTTTATTTTGTGGTTGACTGCTGTATATTTTTTAGACTCCAGCTTTTTAGCTACAACTATGACATAACTGCATATGAGTAAAAGCTATTTGGTTGGTACATGATGTGTCTCAGTAAGCACAGAATTCTTGAAGTCATTTCTTGTTACATGGACTCTGTGCATAATAAGTGATTTGTATGGAATCGTGGTTAGAAATGTGAGTTCTGACTATGGTTCTCTGGCAGTGTTTATGTTCAGCATCATTAAAAAGAAAAGCCTTTCAACATACTCTCTGAGTGTACAGACAGTCGGACAGACAGAGTTGTGTACAGAGATGCACACAAAACCAAAAAACTTTGACATCATGAAATGAAATGTATGTGGGTAGGGGGGACAGAAAGCTATCTCGTTTATTTGTTTATTTATTTATTTTATTTCCTTTGTGTATTTACATTTTTGTACTGTGCAAGACCTCTAGTACTGTGACACCTGATGTGACCCCCCCACCTTCCCCTTACTAGGGGTCAAATCAGACAAACAGTGACTAACTAGAAGAAATCAATGCAGAGTAATACCATGAGCCAGAGTAGTGTACCCCAACAAAGGAGTACAACAAGAGCAAAAAAGAAAGAAATGGGTGTAAAGAATTGGGAGGTGTTCACTCCTGCACTCCTCTCTGCCAGTCTCGCTTGACCTCACGGCTCTGTCTGCAGACCGGCGCAGCCCTTCGCGGCCCCTGTCATTACGGTCACAGTCTGAGTGCACTACGAGCAGGAATGTCTGAACCACACCGGCGCCGCTACAAAGGCCCCAGCAGAACGCTGTCCGCAGTACAGCTGCACATCTCACTGCAAACATAGCCACGCTTCACAAAGCTCCCTCAAAAGGAGAGGTTATTCTGCTCAATTTGGTGTATACTCTCTCTCTCTCATTCTCTGTCTCTCACTCTCTCCCTCTCCCTCTCTCCACTGGAGGGTAGTTCTTGGCTCCAGGCTCTACGCACAGTCCCCTTGGGTTTCCAAACACAAGTTTCCAAACATGAACTTCTGGATGAGAGTCAGCGAGAGACTGCTGGAGTTTCTCTGTGCTTCTCCTTAGCACATTGCAAGAGAAATCCCAGCACACGGCTGTTCATTTGCATGCCTCTGTGTTGCTTGTATTACTAGAAACGTATAAGACGTGTGCTTGGCCTGTTTGGGAGTCGGGTGTGGTAACAATGTCTTTATCTGATGGGCATGCCCTTAAGGGGGAATGCCGGCTCGGGATGTCTTGTCACGTCCTGAGAGACAGAGGCAAAAGCTATACACCTGTTTTCCCATGCATCAGGACAGGTCAGGGAAACCAAAAGCGTAAGCAGGTTGAGCAGCGGCTTGGCAGGCAGAAACGGGAACTCATTTCCCTCCGGTCGTCTGCAGGATGACAACCCCAGCAAAA
This sequence comes from Tenualosa ilisha, assembly GCA_015244755.2. Classification (NCBI taxonomy): domain Eukaryota; kingdom Metazoa; phylum Chordata; class Actinopteri; order Clupeiformes; family Clupeidae; genus Tenualosa; species Tenualosa ilisha. The sequence goes on along the minus strand of PYXC01000316.1, from coordinate 1,817,605 downwards.
AGGCCAGAGCCAATGCTCACAAAGCCTGGGAACCTGGCGGACATACCTGCTTTGCCTCACCCTGTCTGCCTGCCTGACTGCCTGTCTGTCTGTCAGGAACAGAGTCAAAAACTCCAAGATCACAATGTAATACAGTCACCCATTTGAATCTGTTTAGTGTCTTTAAGACTCTCCAAATCTAAATTCTAGGAGTTTTCCAAAGGAGGCCTACTACAAGGAATACAAAAATACTCAAAGACACAAATGCTATAGCAAATCCATAAACATATTTATTCATAAAAGATTTACAATATTTTACATAAAAGATAAAAAGAAAGGCACAACAGTCAATGCTTTTGGTAATGCATATATCATGGGAAGGTCTTTCTGTGTCAGTGTGTGTTGATATACTGCTACACCCACACATCACATGTATAATAATACAGTATCTTCCCTTTTGGTGGCCCTCCTGTTAGCATGGTTTGGATGTGTTCATCTACACTGTGCTTGTTTTGGCAAGAACACGTGTTTAAAGCTTCTTTATGGAGAACATAAAAAATGTCTCTTACATAAGACACAAACACACACACACAAACGCACACAGAGTAATGTGTACACAGCTTCATGCAGACACGCTTCAAACACTCTCTCTCTCTCACACACACACACACACACACACACATACATGCATTTTCAATCATACACAGTACAAGACAAACCCTTAAGCATTTACACACGCATATACACGCACACACACACGCGCACACACACACTTGCAAAGATAGCACTGCATCTCTGTTTGTCCTGAATTCTGGATCTCTGATTATCACCAACCAATCTCTGTCTCTCTCTCTCTCTCTCTCTGTGGTACACATACATGCATGCCAGAATCGTTAGTGTTTCATGTGATCTCTTTTGGCAGACTCCACATCTGGTGCCTGATACGGGCCGTCAGGGAAGGCCAGCCCCAGACGAACTTCACCACACCCTTGCGAAAACAAAAATACACGGGCAACAGTCCAACTGTGCCCTAAATGTCTCCTATGTATGGCTAAGCATGTAAAGTGCTCCAGTCTTTGGTTATGAAAGACACATTTAAAAAAGACTATCCCACAGTCCACTCTTTACATATCAACACACTATACAGTATGTATTTAAACACATTCCAGTTTCCATTATGAAGGAGGAGGGAGCAGAAGAGGTGAGGGACGTCGTTTTAAGTCACGGGACTCAATTCCCAGTTCTTGCCCCCCCCCCCAGCAGAGATATGTGTGTGAGAGAGAGGGATCTTCAGAGTTCCCAAAGGCACATGGAGATGGAGGGGAGGCGGGGAGGAGGAGGAGGGGGGTGGTGGCGGTGCTTTCCTCTCTCACTTTCCATCATCCACAGACAAATCTTCTGGAATCTTCTCCTCCGAGCTGCTACGGCTGGACAGCTTGTCCAGCTCGTCCTCCATCTCGCTGAAGCGCTCGGCCACGCAGTGGGCTGTGAGCCTGGCCTCGGGGTCGTGGTCCCAGCATTCGTTGATGGTGGCGCACACAATCGCCACGCCCTGAAGGGAAAGCAGCCAGTCACTACATGCCAACTGACTTATCTGTGCTGCATGCAGGGATGTGTAAAACAGTCAGGGCAGCCTCAGAATCATTCACTAGTCATTCACTAGTGTTACCATTCTAAACTAGCACCATGAGAGAGCTAGACGTCTTCATTATGGAGGTGCCAATCAAGTCAAGAATGAAAGATTTTCTCCTGTGGTGTGTATTAACATACAGCGTACAACACTCTCACTGCTGCAGTGACTTAGCTCTTACTGTTAGCTATTAAATCAAACCTTAAGAAAATTTGATCTCACATACACACACACACACACACACACACACACACTCACACACTCCTTACATGATGTTTGATCCAGCTGTCGGGGATCTCGGGCCGGCCCCGGTCTCTGAGGACGTTGTCCTTCATGCTCTCCACACAGGGGTGCTCTCGCACTTTGGACCCGAATGGCGGCTCATAATCCTTCACCTCTGCAGGACCACACACACACACACACACACGCACACACACACACAGAAAGAGAGAGAGAGAGAGAGGGAACATTAATCACCATGGTCCGGACCAGTGGCCCCTCGGTGCAGGTAGACAGCATTTCACTGTGGTTAATTTACTATTCAGGGTTTCAAGGGCAACGGTGGGCATCGGGGAGGTTATCTGAAAACACAATGGAGCAGGAATCCAACCGTCAAAGTTGACGGCCTGAGTAGGAAGAACCGCTGAGTGGAGGCGGCGAAGGAGATTGAAAGTGCATTTGTTCCTCACTGGTCTTTTTCCACGCGTTTGTGAAAAACAGTACCCACAAGTAAAACTTCAAAACAAGCACACAGCCACAACCAATGGGGGTTCGACAAGTGAAAAAGGAAAACTCAGAAAACGAGCTATAGCTTTGTCTCTCTTTGGCCGGGTCAGAACTACTCACTTGTTTCGGTCCTAGTGTCCGCCAGCGATGGGCATAAAAATGAAATATCTATCCTGTGGGACGGGCGCCAGAGCTTATGAAACTGACCTCAGGCCAGCTGCACAAAAAACCCACTGACACAGCCGCTCAGAGTTCTCCCATCATTGCATTTCACACTCATAAGTGCAAAGAGACTCACTGGGCCTAAACCCTGAGAGAAGAAAGAAGGGAAAGAGAAAGAGCAAGAAAGGAAAAACACCCACACACTCATGCACACACACACACACACACACAGATCATTCCGCCGCTTGGAAAACTGGACGCCCGGCCATCACAGTCACACACATAGGGCTGGTTGGAACACTGTCCAGCCCGGTGGTGCTGTACAGGCCCACAGGAAGTGGCTGGTCCCGGCCGGACAGGAGGCTCAGGCCGGCCCTGTGATTTGGGACCCCGCAGAGAAGCTGACTCCACAAGTGGACGCTTCCTGTTTTTGACAAGTGGACTTCCCCTGTTTCAATTTATAAAGCAAAAAAATACGCCCACTTCAGCCACTGCCATAGTCTTTATTTTGCATGGGGGCAGTTTGGCCTAGTTTTTTTTGCCCCCCCCCCCCCCCCCCATTCACCCACCCACCCGGCTGCCGGTGCAAGCATGGAACAAATGAAATACCACAGCTGCCTACCTGCTATTCCCATAGGTGGGCCGGAGGCAACAGGGGGCCACTCTGGCCCAGAGAGGAAAAAAACAATCAAGAACACCCAAACTGACGCAGAAGCCGCTGAGAAGCATTGGCTGACCGAAGCAGAAGCCGATTTAGATGAGGCGCTGATTATAGATGAATTCATTGGGTAATAATGTAGTATTGTAACACGGTGGCATGCCAACACAATAGTCACACTTATAGGGTATCTCCTCGCTCACCACAGCCTCGGCCTTAGCCACCAACCCCCTTGCGGACACACACACAAACACACACACCACACACACACACACACACACACACACACGCGCACACACACGGACACACACACACACATCACACACACACACACCACACACACACCCCACGCAATGGCAGCTATGTGAAGAATGTTGAGGGCTTTATTTATTTATTTTTCAGGGGAGAACAGATGTCACCCAGCCTGCATCGGGCCTCCCCCTCGCTGGGCTCCAGGATCCAGCTATGCCAAGTCCAGAGGGATGGGAAGGGAGAGGTGCGCTGGTGGTGTGTGTGGGTGAGGAGGTGGTGGGGAGGGAGGGTGTGTGTGTGTGTGTGGGGGGGGGGGGTTGGTGGGCAAGGAAAATGGTTTACAGCAGTTTCCCTTTCAGATTATCCGTCTGAAACCACTGTGGGTCTGCTGTCTGATTCTCTGTCTGGGACCGTTTCCCTCTTTTTCTCCGTTTTTTTTCTCTCCTTCTCTCTCTTTCTGTTCTGTCTTGTGCTCCCTCTCTTCTCTCATCTCTTTCACCCTCCCCAATGCACAGCTCCCTGAACAGCAGTCTTGACCCAAGCGGGTGTATGGAGCTCACACATGCTCCTCCGCCCCTAGGTCATGATGACCCGGGTCAAGTCAGCAAGTTTTGTGAGGCCTCTTTTCTGCTAAACCTTATATTATGATAATGTATAATACACATATGCATATACACCAACACACACACACACACACACACACACACACACAGACGCGCACACATACCTGCAGACGAACATGCTCTACAGCAACACACACACACACACATGCACACATATGTGCAGATGCATATGCTCCACACCTACGCATACAAAAACACACATGCAAACGCACATGCTCTACTTTAGACATGACATGACTCCAGGTGCGTTGCCACATCCTGCCGTGGTGAAGGTGGGCGACTGATGGTGCCTGTCTGTTCGCGTGTGCATGACCTCTCCCGCATCCTGCACAACCAACCACCTCTGTGCTGGCTCTGCAGACCCTCGCCAAGCCACAAAACAGCGGTGGAAAAAAAATATCCATGGGTGTGCATAACATACGTCAATGGTTCAGTGAGTGGTGGTGCATATTTGATGTCATACTGCGATCCACGGTGTGTGCCTGGCCTCTGAATAACCTTGTCCTGGGAGAGGAACACTGACTGGAGGCTGAGAGAGCGCAAGAGAGACAGAGATAAATAGAGGGATAGAGAGAGAGTGAGAGAGGCAGAGAGAGAGAGAGAGAGAGAGAGAGTGAGTGAGCAAGTGAGTGAGTCTGTGAATGAGTGGGTGAGTGAGTGAGTGAGAGAGACAGGCAGAGAGAAATGGAAAGAGGGAGGGAGAAAGAGAGAGCATGAGAGAGAGAAAGAGAGAGAGGAGAGAGAAAGAGAGAGAAAGGGAGAAGCGTGAGAGAGCACAAGAAAGAGAGGCTTTGCCAGGCTCCTGGTGAGTGTCTCTGTGCCTCTGAGGGTTGCCAGTGACATGTCTCCGTGCTGGACCATGCTGTGCTGGACCATGAACCTGAGCCGTGTGCTGATGGATGGCCCTCCTGCCTGCTTGTGTCGGGCCATGCCACCTGCTGCCCAGCTGCTGCCCATTTGGGGCGTCGCCCCGCAGGGAGTCGGGGTGTGGTTGGTCACTTGGTCTTGGGGGCAGGTCAGGCATGGCTTGGTGTTAGCTAAATTCAGTTCATCTGCCTCAACACTCAAACAAAGTTACATGGACTGGGACCTGACAACTGCAGGGGCAGTGTGAGGAAGAAATGAGTGTATTTATGTGTGTGTGTGTGTGTGTGTGTGTGTGTGTGTGTGTGCGTGTGTGTGTGTGTGTGTGTGTGTGTGTGTGTATGTGCGTTTGGGGACAGACTGATCAGAGCCCCCCCCCCTTCCCCGCCCCTTGTTGTGTCCCTTTTGCCAAGTGTCCTCTCCGGGCAGGAATGGGACCCTAGGGCTGGGAATGTCTCAGCCTCTTCAGATGAGCTGTCAGCAGCAGCAAGACCAGCAGGCTCCTGTCTCCTATCTGATTCACACCAGGGCAAGCAGGGGCAGGCATGTAACACAAACCCAACACCTTTACACTGTGTGTGTGTGTGTGTGTGTGTGTGTGTGTGTGTGTGGGTGGGTGTATGTATGCTCAGCATGTGTGCTTGAGCATATGTGGACTCTTGCCGCCGGAGGATATATAACACACACACACACACACACACACACACACACACACACACACACAAACACAGACGTATGTACAAAACTCTATCCTCCCTGAAGTCCGGTGGCGGACCACGAATACCTCAACCTGAGCACACGCATTCCAGCCCGCCTGCTCCTTGGAAGGCGAAAAAGCCCAAACTCAATGTAGGTCACAGACGGTGGGGGAGTCGACGTGTCTTGTACCGTGATTTCCTCTGAAGAGCTTTCCCATATGTGCCTTGGTGCGCGAGGCCCATGCTGGGCCATCAGGCTGCATACTTTCACACAGGTCTGGCAGGGGAGGGGGAGGAGGTGGAGGTGGAGGTGGAGGTGGAGAAGGGACTGGCAGTAGTTGAGCAACTCTTCAGAAACAGCCCCGGCATGTTTCCAAGATTTCACACGGGCCAGCTCCACCACTTTCACTCGGGTTAAGTAACAAACATACATGCAACAGTATACCCACCCACGCATGGATATGAGGATTAGTACACATACACACACACACACACACACAGAGAGAGAGAGAGAGAGAGAACCACATACTTGCAGGTCTAGCATACAGATACACTAACACTTTGCCAAAAGCCTGCCTCAATCTTTGCCAACCATGCAACATGTACCAAACATGTTATGACACACCAACACATGAATGGCCATGAAGCTTAGACACAGAGACACACAAACCATAAAACGCAGGTATAAAAATGCACACCTACTTTCATCAGCATTCAAGTCACACAAAAACACACACACACAACCATATGTGCGCATACATATACCCTCTCCCACCCACAGGCCCTATATGTCTGGAAGCGGCTGACAACGAGGACTGTACACTCTCCACCTGACCAAAGAAGGGAAGCGGTCATGATGGTCCATTTCACATATCGCTCATTCCTGGCATTCCTGTGGCCAACCCAGGCACCGGGGGTAGCATCCCTGCCCTCCCTGTCTTGACATGGAGGAAAAAACAGGAAAGGAGTGCGAGCCAGAACATAGATCATCGCTAAGCATCAGGCCTCTGTGCTGGGGAACAATGCACAAAGCCACACGGGGCTCCAGAATACAATGAGCCCGCTGGAAAGTCCGACCCGGTGAACTATTTGCGGCAGATGGTCTGCTGTGTACTGGGGTCTCTCCAAGGAGCACCCACCCACCCTCCAGAAATCATTGCCAAAGTTGAATGAGGACACAGAATGGAAGGAAGGCTAAAGAACAAGTCAGACGCACTTTCTTTTTTTTATCAGGGTTGTTTTGATTAGGAGAGGAGCTATTTGCTGCCTCGTGGATTAATGGATGCCCTGTCTGTGAGCGGGAATGGACTTACCTCCTATGGCATTACATCTTGAGGTGATCTCCCAAAGTACCAGGGCCATGGAGTAGATGTCTGCCTGTTTGAAGGACTCCATGTTCTCCAGGTTTATTCTGGATTCCAGCACTTCTGGAGCCATGTACCTGGCCGTGCCCACCTGAGTAGAAAAAAAAAAACAAAGCAAAATAAAATATGGTTTAAATAAACAAGACAACCTGTTCTGGAGCTTTCTGTGGAGCAGTTCACTACAGCGTCTGTACCGCAAGTCAGCCAGGTGCTCACTCAATATCCTATCCATTAAAGACAAAGAACATAATTTAAAAATTCTATTATGCATTAACTATGAGCTCATAAGGCCAATTATTCACTATCGCATCAATCATCAAAAGTGGCCTCTTAGCCAATGGCTCACTGCAATGTCAGTGAAATCAGATTTGAATATGACAAATGAGTTTCTGTCAGTAAGAATATTTGCGTTGCCTAGAGAAAAAAAAAATAAAACGTGCAATGACTTGTGCTGACTTGTGTCGACGAAAAACTAAAATATGTCACAAACTTTCCTCATGAACACTTTCATAAGTGGAAACACCACTGTCACTGAACATAAACCACAAATGAGCTTACAGGCCCAGCAGAAATGCTGTCTGGGTGTCAGTCAGCCACCAGATGTGGTTTGCCCCCCAGCCCCACCAACACCAGAGTACACTTCTGTTTTTCTTTTCCTTTTCTTTGATGGCTCCAAGGTGTGTGTTGTTCTACTGCTGATGCGTTTTTGCATTTTCAGCCACTGAATCATCAATGGCCCAGAAAAAACAAGCCGAGCAAAGGTCATGTGAAGAAAGAGAGATAGATAGATAGAGAGAGAGAGAGAGAGAGAGAGAGAAAATGAAGAGATAGATAGAGAGAGAGAGAGAGAGACATGCCAAAGGGGGAAATTCCCTTCAAGTTACCGCAAAGAGGCAAGACAAGCACTACAAACTTCAACTGTTTGTCCAAGACTGACTGACTCTGCTTTGTCTCAGTAACATGGCTTGCATGATTTGTGAATGCGCTTAAGTGGATGCCTTGCAGTGAAACACAATACAAGACAGTAAAATGTACGTGAGCTTTTGAGCTTTGAGAGAGTTATGAGCAAGCAAAGGCACATGCTTGGAATGAGCTGTTTTCTGGGAACTGAAGCTATTGGCTTGTTGGCATCGCCAAGACAAGTGCAAAAGCTAGTTCAACAGCACTGTTGCATCACACCAACAAACTTGTAAACTCTTGCCTCTTGACTTCCTATGTCAATGCCACAGAGAATAAGAGGCTTCCGAGAGGCTACCAGCCAAAGGTCAAGTGTTAATCAGGGCAGCTGCAGGACAGTCAACTTACGCCTGCACGAGGAACTGAACTGCGATCTGGGACATTATACTGATTCAGGGGTGGAAGAAAGGGTGTACAATGTGGTGTGTATAGTGTATATACAGTGCACTCTGTGTAGTGTGTACTGCATAGTACTATATGTACACATTTAGATTCAAACTTTGAGTGCCCCATCCATGAAATCTACCATTCCAAATACAGTGGCCTTTAGAAGTGTTATGTAACTGGCAGTGGACATTGGTTTTGCTTTAACTTCAGAAAAATAAAGCCTAACAATACAGTATGACAGCTGGAGTTACTGTACCTTATTGTTGAACAGCAGTGACTTCAAAGTGAGTATTGATCTATGCAGTGCACGTAGCATGTTAGCAGGTAATTGAACTTGAGTTTGGTTGGTCACAGAACCAGGAAATTTTCTTGCATTTATGTTTGTGAAAAAATCTCACCTGTCCACTGTTGGCCAGATCGTCCACAGACAGCGAGTTGTCCAGCCTGAGGCCGAGGCCGAAGTCACAGAGGCAGCAGGTGAGGTCATTTTTCACCAGGATGTTGGAGCTCTTCAGGTCGCGGTGGACAATGGGCACCTTAGGCCGTCCGCAGGTGCTGTGATCGCTGTGCAGGTGTGCCACACCACGCGCCAGCGACCCACCCAGCACCCGCAGGTCCTCCCAGCTGATGACGTGGCGCATCAGGTACTCCTGTAGGTTGCCGCGCGAGTGGAAGGCAGTGATGAGCCAGTACTGCTTGGCCGACTTGCGCTCCTCGGCCGTCAGGAAGTGCAACACGTTCTCATGCTTGAGGTCGATGTCGGAGAAGATTTCTTTCTCCATTTTCCACGAGGCATACTCCTCCTCAGGGAAGATCTTGACGGCGACCGTCTCAAACTGCTCTGATGGGCTCTGTTTGAGCTTGGCCTTGTAGACCTCGGCAAAGCGGCCTTTGCCGACCAGCAGGTCCAGCTCGATGGGCAGCAGCTCCATATTGTGGTTGAGGCTGTTGGCATGTGTGGAGCTGCTATCGGAGCGGTCGTCGTCTATCATGATGGCACAGGCGTCGCTGCAGTCCAGCGGGCCCTTGCGCTTGGACGGCTTGCGGGTGTCCCACTCGCTCTGGCGCCGGCGGTGCATGCGGTACCAGTAGAACATGGACACCACTAACATGGTCAGCACCAGCAGGGGCAACAGGCTCACCAGGATGACTGCAGCCACCTGTGACTCCACCGTTGGCCCTTGTACTGGAACAGAAATGAAAAGGATTTTAAAAAGTAAGTTTCGATGGAAAAGTCATATAATTTTTAGTTTACATGCAATGTCAGTTTTAAGAAATGCCTATCACTGTTTCAACATTTTACATTACAGTAAAGTGCAGTACAGTACATACAGTATTTTTATAAGTACTTTTGAAAGGTTACTCATCAAGAGGGGCAACAGCTATTTCAGTTTGTTTTCAGTTTTCATCTAATTCAAATGTCCTTTTAGCAAATCAAAAACATCTGATTTGAAATGCCTACCACTGTTTAAACACTAATGTCCTAAAGGCAGAATCACTGCAGTTCCTAGTCCTAGACTATCCCAGTGATAAGCTTATTTCAGGCAGAGATTGTGTAACTAGCCTACTCTGAAGTGACTCCTGATATTTTTACACGCGTAAACATAACAGTGATTAGCGCTGACATTCATTTCCACCAGCCAGACTATTATCAACCTCAGCAACAGGCGTGCAGTGTTTAGCAGTCAGCCAGGGAGGGGGCGAGGTGCACCGTTTCAATGGTCTGGGACAGAGGGCATACCAGGCGGAGTGCATCTGGAAGCATGGGGGCTCACAGGGTGCCTGACAAGGGCACTGCTCAGCCCATGAAAGAGCAGTGTTTTCTCACCCTTTCTGAGCTGGCCATACAGAACATTCACCCAATGGAACACAAATGTACAAGTTCAGCATGAAGGACTTATTATAACACAGATGTTTTTTAAGAGATGTTAGAGAGTTAATGACACTATATCAATGTTTCTATGTGCCTTAATAACACTATAATGTGAAGTACACATTAAGTAAATGAATGTCAAATTTTCTTGATATTTAATAACGTGACAAGCATATAAGTTGAGTGGGCAGGCCAACTGTAAGAACACCCAAATGGTTGGCTTGAGTTCTTCCTCCTGGCGACAAAGTAAAGCTGCCCATTATGTGGTGTGTTTAGGAAGGACCAGATGGAAAATTTGGGCACCATGAAAGCCTCCTCTATGCCTTGGCTGTGCTCAGGAGGGGGAAAACTACCCTGGCATCAGCAATGGCCTTGGCATGGCAGGTAAGGCCCAGAGTTACAGCACAATGCCACTGCCAGCACAGTGGGCAGGACATGGCAGTCAGCTCATTTTGGTGTTTAAAGGAAGCACACACACACATGTTTATTGCTCACGTGTGCTCTCACGCACACACAGTGACACCGTGCAAGCGCACACACACAGGCACATGCACACACACGCTCTGTCTTATTAGCTGGCACGCAAAAGAACAGCATATACACAAACACAGCAAAGCTTAAAGGTAGATCCTGAGATTGAGAAAATCAGATTTAAGTAAGAGTGTTGGTACTTTGAAGTATGCCAAGTTGTGTTTTGCCAGCATGGCCTCAGAAGGTAACGTTGAAACTACAGAGGCTTTTCCAAACCAATAAAATAAATAAATAAACTTGGGTGCCGAATGTGCGGTTCACTCCTCGTGTTCTTTCTGAATGACGGTGTTAGGCATACTAAGATTCTCCTGCCCTGAGCTCGTCCAATTAAACGGACCAGACTAAAGGTTCCAGAAGCGGCAGATTCATGTGCTTATGGTGAGCTCAGTGTTCCCTGAGTTGCTGTTCGACTCGAAATAAAAAGCAACCCCTAATTGCTTCAATATTTGCTATGTGTTCTGAGTAACCAAATTCCGAGGAAAGCATGACAGGTTTCCCATAAAAACAGCTTCATCCAGACATGATTTCATGAGAAAGCCGAGGGTACGAAGACCGCCTGTTACGGACGGAGGTCCCACAGGTCCTGACCTTTTTTGATCTGAGCGCAGGATTCTGGCAGGGATGAGCTGCTCTTCCTGCCGAACGAGGCTGGTGTGTGAGGGAGAGAGCGCCGAGTGAATGGATTACCACGGCACATTAAACCTCTAATTCCCAGATGGACAGCTGTGCTGTTTGGCCGCCCTGTCTTTACCGAAGAGGAGTTTATTCAGTTTGCTCTGCGCAGATGATGATAATAATGATGATGATGAAGTTGATGACGATGATGATGATGGGGACAGCACTTTAAGTTGCATCGGAAAGGACTGTGTGTATAGGAATTGTGGGTTTTCTGCCTGTCCACAAAGTGCAACAGTGAATGGCTGAGTGTGCTTTTCTTTTAAGCCGGAGTACATTCTGTTTACCAAATGTCCCAGGCCCATCTTAAAAACGGAGATTCCCATATCTATTAATAAATGCCCTTTCGAAGCCTATTCTCCTGGTTGGAGGGAGTATTAGGATCAGTGCCAGAGCAGGATGGGTAGCAGGGGCCTTTGTGGAAGCGTGAGGAGCGCTCGCTGTTTGTTATGGTTACAACGGTGTTTCAGAACATGGCTCATGCCATAAACAAACCCTCCTCCCTCCTTTTTTCTCTCATTCTCTCCCTGCTCTCTCTTCCCACTGTTTCTTTCTCTCGCGCTATTTAGGTTTGGTAGACTGTGACTCACTTTAAAAAAAAAGAAAAAAAAACTGTCTGGTTTGGGACTCCAGGCTAAGATTCCTCGGCATGGGGGACCAACACACACAAACAAACACACACACACACACACACACACACACACACGTACTGCATAGTCTAGAAACATACAGACTGACCCCCCCCTCCCAGCGCAACTGTTCTCTGTCTTGTGTCTCTTCTTCTTTTTCATTACACCGACATCTGATAAAAATACCTCAGGAACAGGGGGGTGGATGGAGATGATTAAACTACTACTCAGACAGTCAAGACTAACAGCGTGGGCCTGACTCACTCACTCACTCACTCACTGCAGCCTCTGCGGTCTTAACGTACAGCTCACATACATTCATGCCCCTGCAGCTCTGCAGGGTGCTATTAGTGCAGGGGAGGTCAAGGGTTCAGCATGTTCTGAGAGGACATATGGATGAAATGGGGGGAATCTGCTGCATGGCTGTACTGTATGTGTGCCTATGTCTTAGAGTTATAGAGGAATAAAGTCTCTGGTTAAGCGACCAAATATTGTAGAAATTAGCATTGATGGAAGTTATATGATGTGGTCGAAAGATTATGAAATCTTATATGCTTTGTATGGACTCCCATAACCCAGTGTAGGGACATTATTGTT
>PYXC01000316.1:1747500-1800000 GCA_015244755.2 Tenualosa ilisha | reverse complement strand
TTGAAGAATCTCTTCAGCTATCAACTTCAAAGCCATCTGCAGCTGCACAACTCTTTCCAGACACAGCCACTAGTTTTGCAAATGCCTCTTTTGTGGTACCAGTGCGTAGTGGAGCCACTGAAAGAATCCACATACAGTCTTTTCCTTTGGATTACATGTAGACTGACATTAAGAGAGCTAGCCTGTGGTGGGGCCACACCACCAGCAAGTGCAGGCCTTCTAGCCAGCTGTCTGCATACATTGAACACCACACACACACACACACACACACACACACACATACACACACACACACACACACACACACTCCCCCAAGATAAAATCTTTCCCCTTGCACTGCTGGCTTCTGTTTGGTTGAGTTTGGCAGGAGAGGGGCAAATTACACACTGGAAAAAACAAATGGGTATCCAGAACCTCAAAAGGCGGCACACTCCAACAAGTGTGTGAGAGTGTGTGTGCGTGTGTGTGTGTGTGTGTGTTTGTATGTATAGGTGTGTTTGTGTGTGTTTCTGCGTGAGTGTATGCGAGTGTGTGTGTGCGTGTGCATGTGTGTGTGTGAAAGTGCATAGGTGTGTGTGTGTGTAGGTGTGTGTGTGTTTGTGTAGGTGTGTGCGTGTGTGTACAGGCCACAAGATCAGCAAACTCATGACAGACTCCAATGCCTCTCTTTCCTCCTCTCAGCCCAGAGGAAGACCCAGGTGACATCAGCACGGAAGGAAGCCCAGTGGGAGAGGATGTGGACCTTCCCTTCAAACAGCCTAACAAGACCTGAATAATAATATCACTTCAAATGCACCACAACACACCGCACCACACCACAGCATAGCACAGAAGACACAGCTGTCTTTGCTGCATGCTACAGTGAGGAGTACTGAAATAACAGTGCATACATGCTAGCGAGCACATTTAGCCGTGCAGATGCTGAGGCTCGAGACGCACGGGTCTTCCTGTGAGGAAGCTACACCCTCAGGCGCAGAGGAATGTCTAGTATGTATGGGGGCTACAATATCCTAGGCTTAGGAGAAAGAAATGAGAAAAAATAAATATATTAGTTCAAATAAGTGAGACAGTGTGCAGTGCATCAGACATGTTATGTTTGCTGTGCAGCGAGTTCACTGGCTAGCCCCTCAGCTAGTCCCAGTGTGGTGGATAGATCTGTGGCTGGGCTTGTAGGCTGGTGGACAGGCCAGAGAAAAGGGCACAGCAGGGGCTTCTCTCCCGCCACTCATCAAAGAGATCCCAACATCGGCCTTCCCTTGCTTCTGGCTCCTCTTCTCCTCCTTCTCGACCACCTCTTTCCACACAGACACACTCACTCACACACACACACACACACTGACTTACTCATACATGCATGCAGACACACAGGCACTCTCCCACTCTCTTTTTGTCTCTCTAACTCACATACATGCACACCAACAGTCTCTTTCTGTGTCTCTCTCTCTCACTCTCAAACACACACACACACGCACGCACTGCACCTCTGTGCACACAGATATTCTTACAAACACACCCACCCTATCTCTCACTCTCACACGTACGCACTGACATTACATACTTGCACACACTCACATAAAAAAACACACACACACACACACACACCATCAGCATTTAGCCTGCTTAAGCTTCCATCCATCGGTGCTACCCAGTGGAGCGAGCTAAGAGAGGATTGTGTCGGCTACAGGGAGAGGAGTACTAATATGGGCAAATCAAAATCCAACCACTTCTGGAGGGTTAGGCGACCCCTTCCTCTCATCTCATCTCTAAATAGGCGCCTCTGAGCTCTCTCTCACTCTCTCTCTCTCCCTGAGCTGAGGCCCAGCAAGGTTAGTGTAAACACGGCTCAGATTCACACACCCTCCTCCTGTGGCCTGACACTGTCGGGAAAGGAGGGCCCACAAAAGCTCCTTTTTTTCGGACCTGGAGGGGGGGTCGGGCAACCAATGGACTCAGTATCTTTCAGACTGGATTAAAAGCCCCTTTCACAGTCCAGGTCCACCTCACTTGACATCTATAGGCCTTATGATTATGTGTCCATTTCCAGTTCTGCCATAATATAAAGACTCAGTAGGCAAGATAAAACTAACAACAGGTTACATCCATGGGAAGGTAAGGTCAAAGTTCAAATCAGCATGCTCTAGGTTTAATGCTCCTGTAAAACTTCTTATTGGTTAAAAGGAACTACAAGAACTACAGAAATTGATTGAATCTACTATTGGCTAGCTGAATGAATCAAGTCGAGTCTTCCCGGTAGAACTTACACTTAAAGGCTTGCATTTGACAAACAGAGACCCATTTCTCAGAGCGTGATCGCATTAGGTCTGTACAATTAATCAATTTAATTGATTATGCCATTGAATGATTATGAAAGCAGCATAATCAAAATCTAATGATTATCTCCAGAGGTCTTAAGTCAGTCTTAAGAAAGTAAATGTCCTGTCATGTATTCTCTTTGCTTATGCACAGTTGACATTGTAGCACAGGGCTAAAGTCTGGCTAAGGTTCAGGCCATTTACTGTTTGTTTGTAAATGTGCTTTTCATTTTGATATAAAACTGCATTTAAAACTTTTTTTTAAAGTTTTAAAAATGGATACTTAATCTAATTGGCCTGGGCCACACCACTTAAGATGAACAAGGAAGGGTCAAGGGTGGGTATCTAAATGGAAGTAAGGCTTTATGACATGCTATTGAGCCATCGCTCGCTAGCACGGTTTTTAAATAGTGAGTGCCAAGCAAGCCAACACCGAATGGTAGCAAACAGTTTCAAAACAGGTGCATTGGCAACTAAACTAGCAATCATAGTTATCATATTTCCACACAGCCTAATGTCTATTTCTGAACCAGAACTAGGCTGAAGCACCTCTATCCCTAAATCACTGACTTATCCCTGGCATATGAGACCTACATGAACAGAAGTCTAGCCTGGTGTATCGTAATGCTTATTAACTTCACAGTGTCTTATTAATTAGTCTTAAATGGCTACACTCATTGTGTGCCAATCATTATAAGGCATTATTATAAGGCATGATACTTCAGAAGCTCTTTATGAATGCTATGTAGATACAGGCCTCTGTTAAATATCAGTGACCTTTGAAATCCACTTAGTAAAAACTCACTCCAAAACCACAAAAGTGTAACAGAACTTCAGTGTCTGCGGTTTATTCTCTTGGCTGTTTACATTCCAGCCGCTGTCCCATCAGGAGGTAAATAATGACCATCTTTATCATTATTAGGGGCCTTACTGAAGGTCAATGACCCTGTGGCACACTAGTGCACTCCTAAGGAGGGTCCTGTCCCAAACTTCACCCTGGGAAGTATTGAAGTAAATGCATCCCATGTATCCACACCCCTGTGCTAGAATAATAGTGCTCTACCCAGGCTGTGCCCTTATTGTAAGCAGTCCACAGATAAGATGGGTTTGAGTGAGTAAGTGCGTGCATGCGTGCATGTGCATGTGTGTGTGTGTTTGTGTATGTGTGCGTGTGCATTTGAAAAAGAGAGAGTGTGAGAAAGAGGGAGGGAGACAAAGTGAGAGTGAATGACTAGGGGAGTGTGTGAATTTGTGTGTATGAGTCAGGAGAAGACAGAGAGAGAGAGAGAGAGAGAGTGTGTGGGTGCAAGACTGAGCGAGTAAGAGAAAATGAGTGAGTGAGTGAATAAGTGAGAGAGAGAGAGGGAGAGAGAGTGAGTGAATGCGTAAGAGAGAGAGAGTGAGAAAGAGAGAGAGTGAGAGAGGGAGAGAGAGAGAGTGCGTGAGTGAGTGGGCCAGGGTTTATGTCAGTGGCATGAGGTCAGGCCAGGGGACAGGAAGAGTGGGCTGCACTGTCTAAATAAAACAGTGAACATGGTGGTTATCATTCACGTCAGCTCAGGGAAAACAGAAATGCCCTGAATGAAAACAAAACAAACAAACACAAAGAATGCAACACACACACACACACACACACACACACACACACACACACACACACACACACACATGCACACCAAATGTCAAATGGATTTGGTATTGTACAACTGGTGAGCTGTTTCCTGTGATGAGAGACGCCCTAGGGGAGGGAAACTTGCTAGTGTTTGTGAAAGCTTGTTTGACAGGCCCCAGCACATGTCCCTCTATCCCAGTGCTCCTGCGCACATCCCTCTGTCCCCGGACCCAGCACATGTCCCTCTGTCCCAGGGCCCAGCACATGTCCCTCTATCCCAGTGCTCCAGCACACATCCCTCTGTCCCCGGACCCAGCACACATCCCTCTGTCCCCGGACCCAGCACATATCCATCTGTCCCAGGGCCCAGCACACGTCCCTCTATCCCAGTGTTCCAGCACATGTCCCTCTATCCCAGTGCTGCAGCACATATCCCTCTATCCCAGGGCTCCAGGTTCCCCTCCATTCAAAGGAAGCAGCGGTGGGAGCAGGAAAGGAAACTAGTGTGGTGGCAAAGGCTAAACTGAGCACACACACACACGCACACGCGTGCACACACACACACACCTCACAGCTCAGAGGAAGGGACAGTTATTATATCAACACAGAATCTCTCTGAGGCTATTTGTTATTTTTAATGCATAAAAGTGCATAGTATGGTACACGTGCAAGGACACACTCATGCTGTAGAGAATGATTGTTTCCAGAGTGTGTGTATGAGTGTGTGTGTGTGTGTTTGTGTGTGTGTGTGTGTGTGTGAGGGAGAGAGAGAGATATTAAAGAGATATCATTTCTTGAGTTAGGTATTTACACAGGTGTGAAGCACTGGAGTCAGTAATGAATAAATAGATTACCGATTATGATATGGTTATGACAAGCATATCACCTTCATATTATGGCTAGTATGTTACAAAACACTGGTAAACAATGGTACACTTCCAGAAACTCTACACTGCAAAGCTCAAGGGAGATGAATCACATCGCATCTATTGCAACAGTGTCTCCTCTCAGCAAAAACACTAAGTGCTTTCTCTCTAAACTATAGCATTAGACACACTTTATATTTCTGTAAGCAATAAAGAACTGTAAATAACATAGCAGTATAAGCATTTCCATAATCATCAAACAAGTTAGTTTATAACTGTGGGTCAACTGTAAAGATTTATGTATGGTGTAATTGGGAAATGTGGCATAGATCCAGCAAAACCTGTCAAAAGCAAACTGCAATCTGTGAACACGAGCCTAAAAATAAAATTATGCAGCGTGGCACCCATTGCCAGAATTTGTTAATTTGAAATGGATAGGCCAACTAATATATGTTTCGCAAGTCTCGAAAGGTCTTGGCTATGACATAAGTTAATTATTACCAGAGAGAAATAGTGATGTCATTGTTGACAGCCGTAGCCAGCACGCGCCGACAAAATAAGAACACAACTTCAACACGCTGCGGTTATACTAAAAGTGTGTGCACAACTAAATATTACTGAATAAAGTCTCGCACTTTCATAATGGTCACCCTCACCTCAATCACAATTTACTTAAGAAAACATCAGCATTACATAACACGAGGCAAAAAAAATGTAAGCAAACTATTTCTGAAGTTCAGTATCACCTGTTGCATTTGCCAAGATTCCATGGAGAAACCTGAAGTTCAACGCAATCTTTGTACCAAATTTTAAACACTCAAGTAAATTAGATTTGAAAACAAGCTCACTGTGTGCACGTTACGCTCGTATTCTGAGTGTGTGAGTTCTGAAGAGTGTCAACGAAATTTACTTACCAACTCCGCTCCGGTTCAAGACGATTGTACAGATGAGGTATAACGCGCCCAGCCACACAGACGAATTCCCAAAACGCTCCATGCGAGTCTAGCTCTTTCCCGCGTTGCTCATGAACTTTGTTTGTCGTAAAAACGGTAAATCTCTGTTTAGGACACTTGTGTTGGAAGTAGGAAGGGGATTGCGGAGCCCTACACGCAGAGGCAGCGTCCGTGCCCACCCTCCTCAGCTAAAGCTCCGACTCAGAGCAGAGGAATCTGACTGACTGTGAGCTGTGGGTTGAGTCACTGAAGCTCTCCTCTCGGCTGCAACAGGAAATCTTTCAGAAAAGGGCAGGACTTCTTTGCCCCAGTCTCTCTAGTACACATCTTTAACTTGAGCCTGTTATT
Source organism: Tenualosa ilisha (assembly GCA_015244755.2). Lineage (NCBI taxonomy): Eukaryota > Metazoa > Chordata > Actinopteri > Clupeiformes > Clupeidae > Tenualosa > Tenualosa ilisha. The sequence continues at coordinate 1,793,909 of PYXC01000316.1, read as the reverse complement.
ATAGTGTATTCAAATTTAGATGGCAAGCCTGTAAATTGCACCGTTAAGAATGCACAAGTTAGTATTTATTTTTTTGGGCATCTGCATAAAAGTGTGTGTGAGAAAAAAATACACTGGAGACAAGTGGTGTATTACTTTAAAGTCTATTTTTACTTTAATGGATTTTTTCAAAAAATGTCTATTTTGGGAAGGGTACTCTAGACAGTACATGCCGTATACTGCTGTTTAGAGGTGTGTGTGTGTGTGTGTGTGCCCTTGTGTATGTGTGTGAGTGTGTGTATATATGTGTGTAAGTTGATGTAGCTGTGTTTGTACATTATACTGGCTTCACTTTAGTTTTCCAGGCTAAATCTCTAAATCTGACCTCTGCACCAGACAGTGGTTTGGAGGTGGTCTGCCAAATGTGAAAGTGACACTTGACCATAGACATTATTGTTTTTCAAGCTCATTGTGTGACTTTATGGGTCTGAGCAACGCTATGTCTGTGAGCACTCGTAAAGTGTGCCACTCACTGATCTCTAATTGTTCGTTAAGGCAATCATTCATCCACTGTGGTTGTGGCCAGCCAAGAGACACAAGGAGTGCTGGCCAAAGACTGGTGCATATTTCTCTCTTCCCTGTCTCTCTGTCTCTATCTTTCACACAGACACATGCATATACACACAAACATGCATACATTACACACACACACACATATACACACATGCACACACATATATGCACACGCACATGCACACACACACACACACACACACACACATATGCATATACATACATATACACGCACACCGCAGACCTGAGGCTCCAGAGTGGGCGAACAGGCGGGCAGGTCTGAACTCGTCTCAGCAGCAGTCGCACCTGGCGTTGGGCCACGCAGACAGCAGACCTCCCACCCGTCCCACACAGAGGGGTCGCTGAGTCTGCCAGCAGAGAACGCAATACACACACACACACACACACACACACACACACATACACATACACACAGGCACACAAGCACACACACACAGCCAGTCACGCAATTCACATGCACAAAATTGTAAAAAACGCACACACACACATAGCACATGCACTTGCATTCAACCCATCTCTCACATACACAGCCACTCCACTGACTTCAACTTTCTACAACCCTCTAGTTCAAAGCTGTGTTCTGAGACAACACATTAGGCCTGTACAGTGACAGTGTTATTTTATAGTAAAAACATACCAAATCTAAAAATATAAGCAGCAATCTTTTCAAAAAAAGGACTTAGTTATAAAAGCAGGCCAGGAATGGTCAATAGTTGCATCCTTAATAAACAACTTTGTTTTTCCTCAGTGGTGACAGCCTCCAATACAGTAAAACAGCAGATCGGATTCACATCCTGTTAGCTGCAGCAGTGTCTTTCCTCTGCTGCGTCAGCATTTAGATTATTTTATTTTCAGGGCATTCATATGGGTTGGTTTATTTTATTCTGCCAGTGCTTTTCCCAAAACAACTTATTTTTCCGATAATGTCATAGAGAGCTGGGGTTTGGCAGGAACATCATTTATGAGTGTTCAAGACACTCGGATAAGGCCAGAGGGGACAAGTGTGTACTGTTTTACAACGAAGGCACTGACAATTGTCCAGCATTGAACATTTGAGATGGAAAAGTCCAGTTAAAAATAAATATGATTCTTCCATTTCCTAATAGAACCATAATCCTAATCCTAATAGAATAAAGTAAGGAGTATATATGTGTCCACATATAATCTGTGTTATCCCAAATTTGCTAATTTTGTAGGAATAATGAAAGGCGCTACTCTATATGGTTGGGTAATATACACAGTCCTTGGTCCCTCCATCCACACATTACAATTACACACATTCTCACATACAATTCTCATACACAAACACACACAAATAAGGGAACACACACAAGGATGAATGGGGCCTTGCTGAAAGCATACACATGCACACGCCCAAACATAAGGACATGTGCACACACACACGCATACAAACACACGCACAGACACATACTGTTGGCAACCATGTATCAACTGGGCTGGCTCTGCTGACTTTACCATACACACACACACACACACACACACACACTCACACACACACACAGCACTGGCACCCACATATCAGCTGGGCTGGATCTGCTGCCTTCACCACAGACACAAACACACGCACACACACACACGCATGCACGCATACACACACACACACACACACACACACACACACACACACACACACACACAGGCGCTGCGGAGGAGTGGTGGCCAGTGCAGTGCAGTGGGAGTGGTTAGCGTTCCACCCAGGCTCCACGGGTTCTGTCATCTCCCCAGCCAGTCCTACACCAGTTCCAGGGTATTTTGGTTTTCCCTGAATCCCCACCCTGACAGGCTCGACACAAACATCCAAACACTTTGTCTCCAGTCCGAATAAAAAGTCAAGTCATGACCCTGGGTCATCTCAGGACAACAGCACACATGTACCGAGACAACAAAGATGGGAAACATGTCCCACAATCCTCCAACCAGCATGTTCCAGCATGTTCAATTCTCCCAAAACTTAATCTAATATGGTGTTTTTATTTTTGTAGCCGTTGTCCATTTTTGCGCCATTTGTGGTGGTTTTGTCAGCGCATCACAACCACAGAGTCATCTGGAACACCATTTCTCACTGGGATGCTATTTAACCCCACGGCGACTAACACAAACCAGTTGGAGAATGTGCTACTCACGCTGCGCCGGCTTGTCCGCCGATGTCTCTGTTTCCCTGCCTGCTGCGAATTACTGTAAACCCAGATGAGAATACAATGTCTGAGGAGCTTGTCAACGAGACAGGGATACACACATCAACCCTCCTGACCTGATTTGGGACTATTGAAAAACAGACATGCATTCATGATTGGGTCTACCGATGCAACCATTCACTCATGATTGCTCATGAAGGCAATCATTCATCCATTGTGGTTGTGGCCAGCCAAAAGACACAAGAAGAGCTGATCAAAGCCTGGTGCGCACTTTTCTCATCTCTCTCTCTTTCTCTTTCTCTCTCTCTCTCTCTCTCTCTCTCTCTCAGCTCTACTCTACAACTGTTACAAATCAGACATGCTTTTTTGGGGGAATGTATGCAAAAGTAGCGATCTCTGTTTATAATAGTCTGTGTGTAAAATATAATAAACCAAGTTCTCAGCAGTTAGTAGCGCATGTTTTAGATCTTGTCTAGTGTATGTGACACACACATTTCACCTGCGGAAAAAGTGGTCAAAGTGGCCTGGATTAAAAGTGACTGTTTACTTCCTAGCAATTTACAGATGTAATCAGCGGTAAATGTTGACAGTATTGATGTTACGCCCCAGCTGAGACAAAGAAAAAGTGAAACAATTTTAGACATGCCAGTACACCACATCTGACCACAGACCAGTATTATAGGTGGGGGTCGGGGGGGGGTCTGTTCTCACACACAGGAGAAATTAGAAAAAAAAGCATCTGGGCCTGGTAGATGAGCCTGAGCATGAACATACAGCGTAAAAGTCTTGTCTTGTCTCTTTTGTCTCGTCTTGTGGCACACCACAACTCCAAAACTGAAAGTATGGCAAATTGGTAACTGTGTGAATCTGTTTGTATAACATTCACAGTAAAACAATGTGCATGCCCAGTGCATACGTGTGTATATGTATGTGTGTGTGAGTGTGTGTGTGTGTGTGTGTGTGTGTGCAAACAGGACGTCACTGCAAAGGCATCCTGTGTTTGTTCGGTCAGCTTTACAGCTCCCAGGCCCCTGAAGCAACGGTGGGTCTTAAATCAGCCTCTGCGGTGCACTGTGCTTTGCTCTGCAGCGTGATTACGACATGCGCTCCCACACAGTATAGAAACTTCAACTCCCCCCACACACTTACATCAGTACTACTCTTCTCTCTCTCTCTTTGCTCGCTCGCTCACTCACTTGCTCTGTCACACCTGCCTCCGCACTCTCATTATCTCACTCTCACTGTTCTCTTCCTCTCTCTTGCTCCCTCGCTCACGCTCAACCCCCACCCTCTCTCTTCCTCTCTCACACCCTCTTACCTTCTTGCTATCTCACTCTCTCGCTCTCTCTCTACACACACACACACATATACACACACGCTCACACACACATACACACACACACACAGACACACACACACACACACACAAAGACACACACCTCTCTCTCTCTCTCTCTCTCTCTCACACACACACACACACACCCTCTCACCTTCTTGCTAGCTCTCTCTCTCTCTTTCTAAACACACACACACACACACACATACATACACACACACACACACACACACACACACACCACACACACACACACACACACAAAGACACACACACCACACTCTCTCTCTCTCTCCTTGACTCCATGACTCTGTCATCGACCCACTGGGGAAATAAATCCATAGCAGTGACATTCCGTCAGTTAGGTGAAGGGCCCTTATTTGCGCTGGCCACAGGCCCCTCTCCCTTCACTCACCAGCTCCTACATTACTCTGTAACAGGACCTAATAAATGCAAGGCATGACTAATCGCCACAATATATCCCCCCCCACACACACACACCACACACATATATCACCAACACATACAGATCCTATACCTTTTCAATCATGTCTCCAGCCACAGTTACGTAGGTAATAGCTTAGCAGTGTGGAGAGACTAATTAGCAGCAGCAGGTGAAAATGTAAGGTTTATGTAAGATGTAACACAGCTGCACCTTTACTTACAGTAAGCTGGACCAGAGCTGGTGAGGGGGTTGATGGAAGCAAAGTGATTTTTCTTTTTGTAGTGGTTGAGGGCAGATACACACATTCACACACACACACATATTCACACATATACATATGCACATAATACACACATGAACACAGGCGCACGCACACACAGACAAACACACACTCACATTTGTTTCACTCCTCCTGACGGCCTGTCATGTGGAAAGTCATTGGAAGTGGTTGGAGTGTGGCGGAGGCTCCTGGAAGACGGGCAGACAGGCAGCTCGGAGGAATTCGAGGAACAGCTGCCGACACGAGGCCCCTGAATAACAGAGCCAGACGAGGGATAGTATCAGTCTCTCAGGCAGCCGTGTAGCGATCTGGATCCTCACACACATGCACTGACATACACACACACACTCACGCACACACACACACACACACACACACACACACACACACACACACAGTCTTGTCTCTTACGCACATAGTTGCATGTAAATATTTTATCCAGAATTGAAAACCCTGTGATGTGTTCATGTAAATTCTCACAGCCACGATCTCTATTTGGCAATATTTTGACAATGTGAACAGTATCTAACATTCACAGACAGTGCACAAACAGAAAGATACACTTCTACACACACACACACACTTTTTTGATTACACATACTCGCATTCCTCCAGGCCTTTCTGCAGTCTTGTCTAGACATGCCTCAGAGATGATATCCTTCATTTTCTTTTCTTTTCTTTCTTCTTCTACCCTTTTTTTCTCTCTTTCAGGAGGGACAGCTGGTCAAAGCCCAAGAAACACGGCAGCCCAGTAAAGACACAGACAGTATTTTTGTACATGTACTACCGACTAAAAGCATTAAATATCCATCATAAACTTGTAAACCACCCCCTCAGGCACATGTTGTCTAAAGGCCACCATGAACAGTGAACAGGTGCACTAATAGCATTGTGAGGGTCATGTTACACGCTGAATGAAGTCTCGTTCGTGTTTCCTAGCGAGTGTGTCAGTTTTGCATGAGAGCAGAGCTGCCCCATGGTGTGAGCAGTTGAGATCTGAGCTCCAACATGGTTTGGGAAATGGTCGTCATCGACGGATGGCTGGATGGTGGTGATTCACCGTGAGGTCTCTAGGACAGATGTGTGTTTCTGTGTTTCCTGTCGGATTAACACCCCATACTCATGTTCAACAAAAGAGCGGGGGTGGTTGTGTGTGTGCGTGTGTGTGTGTGTGTGTTGGAGGTTGGGGTGACTGTGTGTGTGGGTGGATTGTGAGGGGCTTCTTAGTCATAAGGCCTCATTCACCACTTGTAACGGTAATCAGCTCATCCTCAGTTTATTATTTTGAGACATGGAGCCCGTTTAGATCAGAGTGTTCTCTTGTAATTGAAATAAGTATAATATATAAGTACATATCATTCTATTGCAAAAAGGAACTATTATCAAATTATCTCAAAAATTTTCAATTTGCCACTGTCTTTTTGATCATTACAACTAAAGCATAAACATTGACATGGAATCTTCCTTTAAAGTTCGTCCAGGATCAAATTGATGTGCTTCACAGCAGACGTGGGAGCTAGCCAATGCACTCGCTTTTACATGAAGCCACTCAAATTCAGTAATGTTTGATCGTTCTCTACCCCTGACTTGGTGAAACATCAAACTGTTTCCACATTTTGCCACCATTAAGGCCTCCTCCTATGATGAGTTCACTGAAAAAATACTCCAGTGTTAATATGTAACTGTGTGTGTGTGTGTGTGTGTGTATGTCTCCGTGTGTGCATGTGTGTATGTGTGTGAGTGTGTGTGTGTGTGTGTGTGTGTGTGTGTGTTTGGGTATGCGCGTGTCTGCAAAAGAGACAGGCAGGATAGATCTGATGAGACAGTCTATTAGTTTCAGATGATTCTCTGGTTTCACTCAGAAACCGCGTAAAAGGCAAGCACTTGAAATAGGCAATATACACATAAGCTCTGTCTGAATTCTTCTTTCAGGCTTCGGCTTCATCAATGGCAAATGAATGCAATGACTCCAAACATCAAACAGCCCCTACCGTAAAACAAACAGACAACACAATTAAACTGAGGGGTATAATTACAATTACAGTCAAGCCATTTCGCTTTGAGTATCTAATGGAAAGCACGAGCAAGTAAAAGTTTAGAGAGAGACGTTTTTGTATTCTCCTTGAGAAGCAATAGCGTGACCAGCTCTGTCAATCATCGACTAGAGGCCCGCCGTTGCCGATGCCAGCGCCTGATCTGGTCATTTCCATTTCACACAATGAGTAAAACTGCCGCTGTTAATGGAAACACATGTCCATTTGATTCGCCTTGTCACTCATCAATCCCCCCCAAGTCATTACGGAGCCCCCTCCCCCCACCCCACCTTCTCTGAACTACCCAGGCCAATCATTACCCAACGAAAATGCCAGCGCTCAGGCAAGAATGCACTATCCTTATGACCTGGCCAGGCCAAGAAGGATGCGGGGAAGGGGGTGGGGGGGGGCAAGATGACAGCTAAGATTAAAGGAGTGAGTTATGCCCTTGGCACATGTCCCCCATACATACGGAGGAGAAAGAAGCTGAACCGCCTTTAGCCGTTGGCGCTAACTCTTTAGCCTGCCTGCACCTCATTATTCAAACAGATTACTCCCGTGTGACAGAACGCTCCAATGAGAACATGGTCACACTGTCACCCCCCTGCGGATGCACGCAGGCTTTCGGGAAAGCCAGAGGAGAGGAGGAAGGGGAAAAGTGGGTTTGTATCACAAAACAACTCTATCACACAAAGACCTCCCCGGCCTCGCTGGCATAGGTCAGCCATTGTCTTCCCACCTCCTCAGAAGTGGAAGCAGGCCAGCAAGGCAAACGTCCCATGATAGGAGAAGTGTTGCGTGAGAAGTCAGAGAATGCTGTATGCCTCTGTGTGTGTGCAAGTGTGTGTGTGTGTATGTTTATGTATGCATACATGTGTTCAATATGTGCAAGTTTCTGTGTGTGAACACAGATCACGCATAAGTATAGACCAGAAGTGTTTCTCTGTCTCTGTTTGTACATCTGTGGAATGTATCTGTTTGTGTGTCCTATGGGTGTGAGAGAGTAAATGTGTGTGTGTGTGTGTGTGTGAGAGAGAGAGAGAGAGTGCATGTTTTCGCATGTGTTTGCATGTGTCTGATTATATCAGGATATGAATATACCGGTGTGTCTCAATAGTTGCTTACATTTGTGTGTGTATGTGTGTGTGTGTGTGTGTATTGCAGGATGTCTGGGGCTGTTTACCAGTACCAAACACCCTGGCCCCAAGTCTTAGCCCTCTCACTAAACACACTCCCCTCCCAGCAGTACGTGTCGAGCAGCGGAGAAGGAAGCCGGCTTTTCCAAACAGTAAGCACTTTGCGGAGGAGGCTGGAATGCTGCTCGGAATGCCGCTGACGGGGTGACAGGAAGCGAGACCCTCGCTCCGGCTTCTGGCGGTGAGGAGTGATGAGCAGCACCAATCAGTGTACAGCTCACACACCACCCCATCCCACACGTACATGTGCACACACACACACACATACACACACACTCACACGCACACACACACTCACACTCACATACACACACAAACACACACACGTACACACACATACACGCACATACACACACACTGGACCACATGCCTGCAGTAATGGCTAGAATATTTATCAGATAACCACTAGTTACACTAAGGTCATTTTACCCTGTTTTTCCCTGCTTAGATCACTCAGTTGCTACCCAAAGACAGCTGCATGATGGTCAGAGAGATATTTCAAAGTGGTAAGTGTGTGCTGTAGCAACAAGTCACAAAGATTATACTGTTTACGTGACAAAGGAAAGTGACAATATGAAGGTCACGGGTTTCAGAACAAAATGAAGCAGCTGCAAGCCAGTCTTTGCAAAGAATCCGTAATTAACGTGTCTTTAGACGGCTTTTCCAACGAGTTACTGGAAGGGTGTATGCTAGCTACAAAACAATCCGTTTGCAGAATGGAAATGACACTGTAATTGTTTTCTTTTTTTACTGTAAATTACTAAGGCTGAGCCAAATCCCAGCTGTAACTGACTGCTGTCTTCCAGTCAGTCTTACAGTGGATGTGCAATTTAATATAGCTGAATGGTTCAAATGGCAGGATTCAGTTCTTTGTCACAGAGACTTAGAGATATTCCCATGTATTTCAACCCATATTCCTGTTGTTCAATGTCACTCAGTGCTGTTGGTAGGAAAAAAAAAAACAAGTAAATTTGGTACAACACAGACTTTTGTGAAAGGCAGCTAATGCTAACTGATGGAACAAGCAAACCTTCCTTTCCCTCATCAGTTAGCTTTAGCTGACATTTGATTATTCGTTCTATGTTGTTCCAAATTTTCTCATTCTTTTTCTTATCAACAGCACTCGATGATCTGGAGCAACAGGACTATAATGGGTTGAAATGCGCTGGAATATTGCTTTAACTAACCCTTTTAACACTTAACCAAAGGCAAACTCACATTGTCATCAGTCTCTACCAAAGCAAAGGGCTTGACTGCAACATCAGCCACTAAGCAGAACTGTATAGAGAACACACTAAAGTCCTCCCATAGAAATGTATGATACGGCAAAGATGGTACAGTTTTGAAACAGGAAGTCCTGCAGTGAAAGTAACCAATCACATTGTTGGACGTGGTATGACTGACAGCTAACCTTTTGTTTACTATCTCAGTCACCATAGTGATAGCCATTCCACAAATGTTGGTGCAGGTGTAGTGTGCAAATTGCTGTTTTAAATAATGTCTTTTGAGCTTCATTTGGGCGATCTACGGGTTGATTTTGACATTGTAGAATTCAGACTTAATCAAGGATTCTCACAATACACTTTTAAAGTCAGTGCAACCCACAGTTCTGGAGTTTTGGATATGTCCCCATTCATTTTGGTCTTGTTAATCCAGAATAGCTGCCCGAAGACGTTCCAAAATAGCGGTGAAGGACTTGCCTTAGGAGGACTTTAAGCACAGAGAATGAGCTTTACTAGTCCTGAGCTCAGCTGAAAGTGATGACATCCAATGAGAGCCAGGCCAATTGTTAGAGGAAGGCGCTTCTTAAGGAATGATGGGAGAGTTTAAAGGCACATCATGAGTTTGCCGGTCACCTCGCTTCCTGAAGTGATCCAGGGTAAACAGACACCTCTGTGGGAATGGAAGCTTAGGAGGAGAGGAGAGATGGGGTGGTCTACAGTACGTGGGCTGCTGGAGGAAGTCACTGTGGAGCCGGAAAAACCAGACGGATGCAGATGGGGAGGAGAAGAGGGGAGATTTGTGTGTTAGTGTGTGTGCATGTATATGTGTGTATCTGACTGTGTGTGTGTGTGTGGGTGGGTGAGTGTGTGTGTGTGAGGGTGCGAGTGTTGGAGGTTGTTGGGGATGATTGTGTATGCAGAAGCTCCTCTGACGTCCCTTGGAATCCCTTAACGAGCCCAGGTCTGTCATTAGGAGATGAAAGAGGTGGGAGCCACCAAGCTCTCCTAACCGTCCCTAAATCACACAGACCCCTCTGATTACAGACAACACAGAGATAGTTGCAGACCGCCAGGCATGCAGCGAGCAGGGGACTGGTGGAGCTTGTGACTATTGTGTGTGTGTGTGTGTGTGTGTGTGTGTGTGTGTGTGTGTGTGTGGTGTGTGTGTGTGTGTGTGTGTGTGTGTGTGTGTGAGAAACAAGGAGCAAGGTTTACAGTAAAGCATCTTTATTTACTGGACAAGACTCTCAATGTGCAATAATATTAAAAGCTGTTCTCAGTTCAGTCCTCATACAGTTATCTAATGGATAACATGTCTCTGTCTTACTGACTGGTCAGATACAGCATGCGCAGTGTCTCCTGGATCACCACAGACGTCCCACAGCACACAGAAATATAACAGAAACACAGAAATATAATTGATCAGTTTTACTTCTATGAGAAGCAGCTCATATGGACTGTCAGATAGAGGAGAAAATAGCTCACTGCCTGTAAAGCTTTACCCAAGGCAGCAGATTGAATGTGACTGTCAGATTAAAAAAACCATGGCAGCCAACATTAAAGCACACAAAAGCCCCTTTAGAGTTGCAACACATTTCAAAAGAAAAGGCAGAGGGAGGGACAATGTTGCTAAATGTTGTGTGTGTTTAAGGAAAAGCGAGTGAGGATATACAGTTGTTTTTTTAACATGCAAAGCATCTCTGTGCTCTGGAAGACATTTATTTGATTTCTTAGTACATGACAACATCTGACCACAAAACAGCCTCCATGAAGCAACCATCAAACTGTGAATTTTCTTATGAAGCAAATAAAAAAGCCAAGAAAAAAAACCAAAGCAAAACAAACTGAACCAAAGCCTTGTCACCACCTTTGAGGTTCTAGCTGGGCCGTGCCTCTGGATGAGACCGCACAGCCGCAACTCATCAGCCGTTTCCTGCCAGTGCGCACTGGACTGCAACCGATCCCCGGCGGAGTCAGAGGGCAGGATATCCCGGCAGGAATCAGGGGATCAAATGACAGCAGGCCCTGCAGTCAGGAGGCCCCGGCCGGCCAGCCAGCCAACCAGCCAGCCAGCCAGAGACCAGACCCAGACATCCACTCAGCCAATCCCATTCAGCTGAGGAGTCACTGGCTCTGTAGGCTAGGGTCTGCTGCGGGCCGGTCTCAATGATCTGGCTGAGCGACTTTACAGGGCCTTGCTCCGCTGCCTTATCACTCACGTGGTGTGTGTGTGTGTGTGTGTTTGGGGGTGGGTTTGAGAAGAATAACAGCTGATAAGGACCTAATGCTCGCGTGTGAATGTGCTGTCATGTTCCGTGTGTGTGTGTGTATGTGTGTGTGTGTGAGAGAGAGAGAGAGTACAAAGGTGGAATACGGAGAAATACAGAGTGACAACGAATTGAAATGCCCTCAACCTATAATGAACAGGGATGACATTTTCACAAGGGCACATACACTCAGTGGTCTATTGTTAAACCGAGACCCCCTTTCAAGCTGAGGAGCAGAGTAGTGCTATTTGAACAACAAAGACTCTTATCTGTCCATTTTCCACTTAAGTGAGATCTGTCATTTCAACAGCCCATTCATTTGCTGCACCAAACCTCATCAGATCCAAATACGTAGAGATAACACATGAAGGATGATGTCTGATTGCACTTTAACACAGAACAAAGTATCACAAAAAAACTGACAATGACTGTGATAATGACAACGTGCCAATCAATAAGATATTTTAAAACCTTTTAGTAGTAAAAGGCTGGAAAATGATTGATGAATCTTGCTTGACGGCATGTCTGATGGCATTACTCCAACAGAACAATAGAGATCCTGTGGCCCAGCATAGTATTGCTGATACTGTAAGTGTCCACTCCCCTGTTCTACCCTGTAACATGCCTTATCTTAGTGTCATGGCCAATCCACTAGAGAAAAAAAGTCAGTTTGTTATTGTCTTTAGGAGTTCCAGTTAGATCATAGTCCCTTGAGATGTTTTTGTCCATTGTCTTAGAAAAAGTCAAAGGGTTTATTTTTACACAAAGCAGCTGTCATTTTGTTCAGGTCTGTTTCTTGTGATTATGCTTGCTTCACAGAAAACCATCATCAGAAATGAAATGACCAAGTTCAGCTTATTTAGACCAACACAACGCCTGGAAGTGTGAAAAGCGAAACACGTTGTTCGCTCGGAAGAAAACGAAGTAAAGTCAAAGTTAAGTGTGTGGTAGAGTTTTCAAACACCTTTAAATTGTCTAACACGTTATGGGAAACTACCAGCACCTGACCTGGAGGCTGTGCGTGGAAATTTGAGTGATTTGAGATGGTTTTATAAAGGTTTTATAAAATGTGTAGCCTACAAAAGCAGATTGACTGTAAATGGACTCGATGTCAGTGTAAAATACTTTGTGGATAACATGCTGGGAAGACAAGAAGCCTATCTGACACACACACACAATACACAGAGTGCAATCCCAGTTGAAAAGATGCAGTCTTGTGTGTATGCCTCAGGGGTTATGTGGTTGCCCTCCATGACAGCACCCCAAGAGGTTTGACTATAGTACCATTATAACGGGCTCCTTGTCTTTCTGCTCAATGGATATCACAGCAAAGAGTTGTGAGTAATCCATTTGAGTCCACTACAGGCATCGCCACGGCCTCCCTCTCTCTCTCTCTCTCTGAGAGAATATCCAGAATTCTGAACTTATAATCACAGACGTACATGACCATAGCGAAAACTTTGAAAGTGGTCAGACACTGCTGCAATCTCTTATCTTGCAGTGTAAATGCTGTGAAAGGGTAAATGACTTCTAACTTGTGAACCACAGAGATTTTCAATTCACCAAGGTGGACGTGGTGCAAAGTTTAAGGAACACCTTTGTGTAAGTCCATAAACCTCTCATGAGACTGGCTGAAACTGCCTGAGTAATGATAGCTGAGAGATTATCACAGATGATCAGTCAACCACAGCAAGGACAAAAAAAAAAAACCCAAAAAACATTGACCTACTTAGTCCAAAAAAGGATTATTTTCAGTCAACAGAAGACTTTTCTTTTGTAAGATAGGAATCTGATTGGCGCAACCATCTTGCCTTAAGGCTTTGGGTCAGTGAACAGAGTTTTCTAAAAGAAGTAAATAAATGTAATCCACTAAAGCCCACAATAAAGAATTCTGTGTTTACCTTTGAAAATGTCCTTTAATGGTGTTAGTGAGAGTAAAGCAATCTGACTTATGAGACAACGAAACGGTACGGAACAATACAAATAAACAATGGATCACATAAACAAACCAACAATCTGTGGTTGAGGCATCTTGCGTAAAGACAGACAGACTGCCAGACAGCGCAGCGCACTGCCAACAGTGACCTCACATGTCGTGATTCCATTTCCTGAGAGTTATGGCTGCTCAAGTATTGTGGCCAGGGTCAGTGACATCTTCACTTTTAGCCATGGAGGCCTGGCAGCTTCGTCTGTCTCACAACAGGGCCTGACGTAACGCAAGGCTCGTGTTTTATTGTCTTCTCCCGCTCTCTCTCCTTAACCTTTCAGCATATCTCTCTGTCGTTGGCTCACTTTATTTCCCTTCCTCTCTCTCTCTCTCTCTCTCCGTCTTCCTCCCTTGCTCACTCCCCTTCTCTCTCTCTACTTTTTTCTTTCTTTCCTTTTTCCTCCCCTGATCTCTCTGTCTTTTTTTCCCTTTTACGCATGTCTCTCTTTCTCTTGCTGCATGTTGGCTGATTTACAGGGCCCTTCATCACCTCCCCTGACACCCTGTAGCCACACCCTGGCCTGGGGATGTGCCCTGTGGCACTGTGTGTTTTCACAGCTGAGAAACAACACTGCTAGCGACCAATGGCACATTTCTCAAAACCATAGTTGCTAACTAAGTTAACTTTGTTGGTTGCAATGCAATTTCCCACTGAGAACCAACTAAGGTGTTAACTGGTTAGCAACTATGGCTTTGGGAAACGTGCCCCGTGCCTTTCACGTTTCAAACAACCAACCCAACAACCAGATAACTGACCAACGCTGGCGGCGATTTCACACAGCGTTTGCCTGCAGGGGAAAGGATCCATTTGAACAATGGGCCGTGGCTATTGACGTTGCACCCTAAGGTGAGCCCTGCCCAAGGTTCTTCTGGCCCTCTACCAACACCCACATTCCCCTCTGGTTGAGTCACTCTATCTAATCTTTGCGATGATCTAAGCACGCATGGCCCGCCGCTCACTGTGTGAGAGATTTCAGGGCTGAGGCTCTCTCTGCTGGTGCAAGGAGAGCGCACAGACACACAGCCAACCCTGGAGTCCTTTATCTCTGGGCCAGGCTGCTGCTGCACAGCACTGGGGTTAGGCTGGCCGACTGGCTGGCTGGCTGACGATGCCAACTCTGGCATGAGAGAGGCAGACTGGCCTCTTTTACATCTGCCAGACGGACAGCACAGGGATGGGGAGCTCAGCTGTGGAGGGAAAAAAAAGGGGGATGGAGAGAGAAGGAGAAAGAGAGAGAGAGAGAGAGAGGGATTGAGGGAGTGAGGAAGAGAGAAGAGGGGGGGAAAGTAGAGCACATCTGCTTAAGCAGACTGTTCATAAAGTGCAGTGAGAAACAAAGGGAACATCATGCGCTTTGATCGAGAGCACCCGGCTGAGGAAATGAAGGACAGAAAAAGAGACAGAGGGGTAAAACGAGAGAGAGTCAGAGGGAAAAGAATGAAAGAGACAGAGTAGAGAGAGAGAGAGAGAGAAGAGTAGTGTTTGGCCTTCCCTCAGCACAAACCTGATCCTCTGAAGTCACACCTATAATTTCCCCGTTTCCTAATCTATCTCCTCCTGATGTGTGCCATGTGTCCTGAGGTAAACTACACTGCGCCTGGCTTAACAACACACTTTCACGAGCACCACAAGCACCCTGTGAGTGTGTTCCCACCCATACAGAATCACCCTGCCTGGGGGAATCACCCTCCATTCATCGACGGACAAAGTGAAGGGAGTCGCTCGGTTTGGCGGGCTCGTTTTCGGGGCACTGTCGGTCAAAAAGCCTGACATTTACGCCTTGACATTCATTCAAACACTGACTGTGGGTTGGGTTAGGGCTGGGTTGGGGTGGACTGCGGTCTTTGGAGAGCAATGAATTTTTCAGGACGCATTTCAGCCAAGCACTACGGCCGTGCCCATCGGTGTCTGTGTGTTGGCCAGATGTTTTGGGGCTGTTAGCATAGATGGATAGTGTGCAAAACATGCCCTGATGAAATACAAGGCTGTGAAAATAAATATACATTTCTCCCAAAAAGAATTCTTAATTGGTCTGTCTTGTAGCAGTGGTTAAGCATTGTAAACGATGTAAAATGCATAAGCGATTCATGTCTCTTACTGCAGTAAGGTCCTTGCGAAGCATGCTCTTTTTATTAGAATAGAGTGTTTTTCACTTGAAGGGGATTTGATGTGATGTGATTTGTGTTTTGTGTATAGAACAGAGGCTTTGGGAGAGAGACGGAGGAAATAGCCAGAGAGAGGGGAGAGAAAGAGTGTGTGTGTGTGTGTGTGTGTGTGTAATGGAGAGAGAGAAAGAGAGAGGGAGGGAGGAAGGGAGCGAGAACCGACTGAGAGGGTGACACTGATGAAGAGAGAAACAGTCAACAGACATCTATGGGGAAAGGGAAGGGAAGAAGAGAGAGCAAGAGAGAGAGCAAAAGAACAAGAGCGAGAGAGAGAGAGAGAGAAAGAGAGAGAGACAGCAAGAGAGAGAGAGAGAGTGGTATGTATGTTTCTGTGTGACCCCTGTCCAGCCCATTGCTCTTTATGTCACTGCTCTGGTATGTAACGGACACAGCCTCGTTTATCCCCCCTTCACTTCACATCCTCAGACTTTCCTGCACACAATCAGCTTTCTAAATCTTCCCAGTCCTCCTCCTTGTCTCTTGTTGTTTTTCTCTTCCTCTGCTTAGTCATTTTGCACGTGTGATTCTTGGCAGATGGATTTTTTTTTTAATTTGAAGGGGTTGGAGGTGAGTTGTGGTCAAGAGCTGCAAATGTAGTCATGCATGATAGATTGTCTGACTTGTAGTGTCTGTAAGAGTACTTAAGTGTGGTGAGAGAGACAAGAGAGAAGGTGAAGGAGTGTTTGAGAACACTCAGTGTGTGTGTGTGTGTGTGTGATCAAAACATGGCAAAATCATGAGCCAAAAAAACCTCATTCTTGTCGTTTTTTCTATTTTTTTCTATTTTATGAGGCTTTTTTTGAAGTGAGAAACACCACCACAGTCTAGACTCATTATGATTCTGTGTGTAAGTGTGTGCGTGTGTGTTCCTGTGTACTGTGAGGTGTCCTGAATACAAACTCACATAACCCACGTCCACTGAAACAGCCAAGGGTGGCTCGGGGGCTGGTTAAGCAAGGAGAGGATACGTGCATCCTCTCAGTTTGACCTTTGACCTCTTGTATCCAAGCCCTGTGAAGCCAGGCCAAGATCAAACCCCTCATCTAAGTGGGGAAGACAAATCTGCTGCAATTATCCAACGCGTCAAATTGTCAGGTGACTTCTGGCTTGTGAGAACCAAGCAGCCAATTAAAGCTCCTTCTCTGTTTTATAATCAAATAACTGTTGGCTTAGGGAAGAGAAGCCTTGACTGCTAAGAAAAATATGCGTGGCAGGTGTGGTTTGTGAAAACAAAGAGTCTTGAGAGAAGAGAGATGAGAACTATTAGAGGCTTTCTGGTAGATTTCAATAGAAAATAAATGTGGTTATTGTCTTGTGGAAAAAAAAACAAAAACACACTGGATCATTTGTTGAAACATTGAATTAAAGATGTCGTTCTGGCACAGGGAAGAAATAGATGAAAGACAAAGACAACATGGTGATACAGGGGGCTGAAGTGCTCTGAAATGACAAATAGATCTCCCAGGGAGAAAACTTTTCCCAAACAGTACATGTAGTAATTAACAAAAAAAAAATACTGCATGGCTTTATATTGGTTTCATAAGTAACTGAAAAGTTCCTCATAAACAAATGCCCACGTCTTTGAAGCAGACAGAGTTAAAAGGCTGGATTGTAAAATTGCATTAGGCTGCATATTAAAGTGCCACAGTAGTGTTCATTCATCCAGGGCTTAGAGTAGGATGACACAGGGTTCGCCCAGTGGGATAGTGTGGTGTGTCTTTATCTTATTTGGAATGGTTTTAATCTAAACGTTCCATAGTTATTGGAACTTCAGTGTTCTGATCATTTAACCCAGCTGGTCTGGCCCATTCTCTCCAATGGTTTCCACAACCCACCAATCTTATGGACATTACTCTACAGTCATGTGCCTTCAAAGGCCTAATGAAAAAGCCTTGGCCTGGGAGTCAGTGGAAGCATGTGCACATGGACTATGGGCTTATTGGAGAAGAGGGATTTCTGGTGGAAAGAAATGAGAGGGGAGCTCCGTCAAGTCGGGAAGGCCAAGGATCCGATCAATTAATTGACCTGTGGGGACTTTGGTGACAGGCGCAGTGGTAAGACATGGGGATAAAGAGAGGGAGAGAAAGGGAGAGAGAGACAGATAGAGAAGAGGGGAAAAAGGGAGAGACAGTGAGGCTGATATGCCATGTGACAGAGTGATTCTGATAGACTCCAGATGTCACCGACGCCGTCTCACAGAGACGACCGAAAAAAGCCCATCACCGACGCCGTCTCACAGAGACGACCGAAAAAAGCCCATCGCCAGAGTGGAAATAAATGACAGTCCTGTCTGAAATATTTAGATGATCACGAGGTGGCCGCGAGCAGAGAGCCTGGTAGTACCACAATGTGATTGGGAAAAAAATAACACACACACACACACATATACACACAGAAGCACAAACCCCGCTGCTCTGTAAACATGTTAATTACCATCTTTTCCTCACAATACTTGTGGTTACTTAGCATTAAACTGTTCCATTTGGCTGGAATCTAATGCAGCTGCCTTTAACTTGGTAGAATTTTTCACTTAACACCGAAATTGCTCTGCAAGCTCCCCCGCCAGTCATCACGGTAATGTCTGAGCATACACTCATATTAGTTTTAGCAAAGCTTTGTTCATTTTGTTAACATATTTATTGTATTAACGCCAGCTAGCCACAAAATCTCTGACTGCTATTCCCCAACATGTGTGGTTGAGTCAGAGTGTGTGTGTGTGTGTGTGTGTGTGTGTGTGTGTATGTGTATGCACGCGCATGTGTGTAGTCATATGGGGCACTTTTATCTCTGGGTCAGTGCCCTTAAAATTACTGCGCATTCACAGTGTTGATCAGGGGGATTTAGGGACTCCAGTGCTGACCTACCAGGTCAGAGCTGTGGACAAACACACCTCTTGTTAGACAATAGCCTACAGGGGGGAGTCATTTAGTGAGCAAGCACTATATACAGCACACACGCACACACACACACGCATACACACACACGCACAATATCTGAGTCACCCATGGCCATCAGGACTATAAATGTACACACACACATACACATACACACACACACAGAGAAAGAGAGAGAAAGAGAGAGAAAGAGAGAGAGAGAGAGACACGCACATACACACATATCTCCATTCACACACACACAGGTACTCCATGCTTCACACAGATCAGCACCAACGCCTTTCCTAATGTACTCAGATCCACTTTTTCACACGCACAGATGCACACTCTCTTCTCTCTCACACACCCACGCACACTCGCATAATCTCTCTCTCCACACACACACACACACGCATGCACGCACGCACGCACGCACACACACACACACTCTACCGGCTTTACAGAACAGCTGCAGAGGCCTCAGGGTGGAACAGGCAAGTCGGATGAGGCAATGTACACAAAGCAAACACTCCCCAACCAGCAGGCAAACCACTCAGCCCTCCCTCCCCTACCTCATGAGGATCTCCTCCTCAACATACCCAACCTTTGCTCACTAGTGTACACACACACACAAACACACACACACACACACACACCACACACACACACACACACACACACACATTGTGTCATGCAGTCCATGTACTTAAATGCAGGAGTTAGTTGCTAACAGTTACAACAGTAAATATGCATCTGTGGTAGATAGAAATCTAGACGGTGGTAGCAAATAGATTTGTTCAGTGGGTATGTCTAGCCATGTACCACTGGGGCCTTAATAGGTCTATCACTGGTCTTACCAGGGCTTGGTAAAACCAATCACAGCGCTCTATGTAGAGAGCCGGTGGGCGGGCATAGCACAATAGGGCTATGACGGTGCAAATCAACTAAGTGGCCAAGGAATAGCGGTCATTTGAATCAGCTTTGGCTTGGACTTTGGTTTAAAGTTAGACTTGGGCTTTTCTTTGAAAGGTGAGCAGAAAAAGGCACTCAAGTCATTAGTTTCAAAGAAGGATGTTTTTGCTGTTTTGCAGACTTGGCTCTGATTGGTCATATCACTATCCAGTTTATCCAAAAGACAACTGCTGATTCCGCCCTTAGGGTTGAGCCCCGTCTATTGATTGTGGCCAGACTATACATTTTGATGTTGTAGTCTGGCCTGTCAGGCTACATTTGTGGTGCATTTACCTTTAAGCAACACTATGGAAGGACACTATGGAACGTTAGTAACAAAATTCAACACCACTAAGTGCTAATACAGTATCTAATTAGTCATGTTTGATTGACAGTGTGACATAGTGCAATATTTTGCGCATTTCATACACAGCGGCAACTCAATGTGCTTAACAGATTAAAACAAAGATAAAAAAAGCGCCTTTTACAATAGTATTGTCTTGTGGCGCTTCACAGAAGGAGCACCCAAGAGCAACAGGGGCAAGGAAAAACTCCCTTATGTTCAGTTAATCTAGGAATCTAAGACCTCCAACTGCCAGGGATCATGGAAAAAAATTACAATCAGTAGTAACCATGACAGACTATAAGTTGCCTATGGTTTTAGCTAAGGTTCATAATAGTTCAGAATTGAGTATTATCCCACTTTTACATTACATGGTAGTCAGTCTATAGGTGGTTATCAGGAATTATGGCTGGACAATGTAGCAGCGGCCAGGCATAGTGACAAACTCAAAGGAGTGAGATGGGTCATGGGGGTAACAGTAAGGGTCCATATGACAGCGCCATTGTGAGGGGGGGTCAATCACAAAGCCTCAGGAAGGGGAGTCGGGCCCAGCATCGGCGTCAGGAAGGTCCTCTGTGATGGGGAGTCGGTCCTGACATGGGCCTCCCGTAGTGTTGGTTGTAGTCCACTCAGGAGGGGAGGGTGAGAGGAGTCCGCCGGAATGAGGCAGGGATGACACTCAGCAAAGATAAATTGTGGACAGAGGAAAATAGTGAATTAGGCCAGGCTCACACATCAGAAAGCAAATGTGTAATTTGGGCATACATATGCGTGTATAAATATATATATATATAAATATTGAGAGAGAGAGAGTTGTACGTCATGACAAATGAAGGTTGTGTGGTGGTACTAGGCTATAGCAGCATACTAACTTAGGTATGATCCATGGTAACCCAACGCCACTGCAGGGATGGTCAGTGGCCGCCATGCCTCGCAACTGGGGGCAACAGCAGAGGCAGTCCCTCCCAAAAAAGGTTTTAAGTCTAGACTTAAAGGTATTGAGAGTGTCCGCTTGTCGAATGTGGGGGGGGGGGGATTATTCCACAGGAGGGGTGCACGGTAATAAAAGGCTCTTCCTCCTATCGTAGATTTTGATATTCTTGGGATTACAAGGAGACCAGCATTTTGGGATCTTACACACATGAGAAAACAAACATGAGAAAAATAACATGAGTAAATAGGTAAATAAATAGATAAAAAATAAAAATTTGTAAAAACTTTAAATTGGAGTTAACTTGGTAAAAAAACAAACAAAGAAACGAAGCAAAACAAAGCACAAAAAAACAGGAGGCGATGACCTCAAGATGTGGGGACACCCGTGGTCCACAGACACAGACAGTTTTACGGCCCTTACTAATGGCGAGCACTGGGGAGCATTATAAATTCCTTCTCTTCCTCTGCTCAGGGAGGAAGTCACCAGCGTGCCCTCCGTCAGCCATGCCTTTCAGCAGAGGCCCTGCGCTTCTTCACCGGGCCACAGGCGCACGCTGTTTACCTCTGTTGTCAGCACTGAAACCATGGCAACAGGCTTCGCCATGCAAGCAGCCGCTAAGCTCGCTCCATATCTTGGAGACAGCCAGTGGAAAAGACCTAAAGCGGGCTGTTGCAAAATTCCACATGCTTCGTCCAAAAAAACAACAGCATTGGAAAGATAGTAGAATGGCTTTAAACTAGAGAGAAAAAGAAGGAGAGAAGGAAGTCGAGAGAAAGAACACATTAGAAAAAAAAAAAAGAACAGAAGAGAATGAAGGGAGTGGGATGTAGATTGGGTGCAGAAGTGAGGGGAGAGGTTATAGCTCATGCTGTCTAAATGGTAAATGGAATGTAGTTGTAAAGTGCTTTTTTGTACTCCTATGCACACCCAAAGTGCTTTACAATGTTATATCTTGTTCACCCATTCTCTCTCTCACACACACACACACATACATTGATGACAGAGTCTGCTATACAAGGCACCAAGCTGCATATCAAGATTCATTAACTTAACTGTGGCGGTGGTAGTGTAGCAGTTAAGGAACTTGGCTAGCGTGCTAGTAACCTGGAAATTGTGGGTTTGAATCCCAGCTGCCACCGTTGTGCCCTTGAGCAAGGCCCTTAACCTAAGTTGCTCTAGGGGAGACTGGCCCTGATGTAATTGATAGCTGACAAATGTAAGTCATTTTGAAAAAAAGCATCTACTAAATGTAATGTAAATGTAACTCTTTCAGCAACCCAAAAAGAGAATTGGGTGGTCCGGTGATGTGGTGACCTGGTCCTTGCTCTTCCCCAGGATGTGTTGACCCTTGTGGGTGGGTTCACTTGTTTTGAGCGCGAATGAGCAGTAGGAAATGTGGCTGTGGTGGGTCCATATCACCTTGGGGCCCCATAGTGGAAACTCAGCCCATGGATACTGAAGCAGGAGGCTTGTGCTGCATTCCCTCAGTTTGTCTCCTGAGTGAATACAGGCTGTGTGCAGAGGTGGAGGAACAGAAAAGACTTGAGTCGAAAGCCTTCACTCTCACTTGAGAGCTGAGCTTAGGTGCAGAGGTGCAGTGGCAGGTTTTTTGCAGAGAGGCTCCAGTAAAAGTTAATGATTTCATCACAAAATTTATTACAATTGAAGTCTTAAAGTGTGACCTATGAAATTGACTCCATGGAAAATGACATGCTTGCTCATGACTTAGATGAGTAAAACTCACGTATGGACTTCAGAGAGCACTGAATTCTCTTCAAACAATATTATGGTCTCTGGCTGGTGGCTTTGCTGAATTCTAGACATTGTGCTATCGTCCAAGATGCAGTTTTTGCATCTGACTTCATTCCACCAGGCGTAATTCAAACATGTTAAGTGAATGGCGCACTAAGCCATGTGAAGCAGCCATGTGTGCTTTCTCCAAACTAAAGAGCACTTAAACATCAGAGACGTGAGGGAGCACAGGCACCAAAAAAGGCTGTTCCATCTCTGCACGCACAAGAGTCCAGACAGAGAGAGAGAGAGAGGTGGACCTGTGTAAGTGCCAGTGCGCAATGTTCCGTGAGTTTTAATAGCACAAGTGCCTGCCTGGTCAGTGGGTGAGAACGTAATCAAAGCTCAGCGGGACATACGAGGGATGAGGTGCTCTGCTCACTCTAATTGGGCATTAGAAAATGGAAAAAACATTCCGAGAGCTCGGATGTTGGAGCCAAGAGAGCAGAGAATGGATCCGGTTCTGCGCTGTCTCGGAGCGGGGCGGCTCTGATAGTGTCTGTCGTTACAAGGGAATGACCTCACCTGACAAAGCCCAGTGGGTTAATATTTTTAGTCGTGCTCTGTTTTTGTTAAAGGCGACCATGTGTCACAGGAGAGTATACTGAACCAGCCTGTGGAGAGTTTAAAGAAACATATGGGGATTTTTACGGTGTTGCTCACCACACCACACCACAACATAAGGCTGATCAGTCTGCCAAGCATACAGTATGCGGTCCTTAAGAGTCAACAGCACGTTACGCTCCCATGTGTCATGCAGTCATAAGTGGGGAGAGGGGTCATGTGATTGGGTCATGTGATTGTTTTGGACCTTGGAGAAGATAAGTCACTGTTGGCTTTAGCAAGCAAAGCACAGAAACATTAGCCTAGACCAACCCGTCTGTTCTGTTCCTTTTCATTTCACTGAGATAGAAGTCTGGCACCAATCAGTGAAGTAGTTAGTCTACAAATTGATCTAGTTTAGTTTACAAATTGAAAGTGACAGTGGTGAACAGTTGTAACAAAGGCAGAAAATAAAGAATTTCTGTCAGAGAAACATGTAAATTTATACTGAAAAGGTATATGCATTGTTTACTTACTGCCAATGCAATTTGTTGTCAGTTTGCAAAGGTTAGAATCAAAGGAACTAATATTAGGAATTCTTGATCAGTTTGAGAGATTATGCTGCACCAGTCATTTCAAATTAAAGTCCCATGTCAAATTACCATGCTGTCATCTGAAATTTTTGGCCATCCCGTGCTTCAAGTCTATATTCATTCCGTTCAGTATCCAATCCATTCAGGCTCTTAGCATGCTGTACAATGATGAGGAACCCTTATGAATCCTCTAACAGAAGAGTGGAAGTATAACATGCAGTGCGTTTGCAATTGCTGTAGGCAAAACGTGCATTGGTGCTGGATCCTGTAATATGAATGTTACATGAGCTTAGCCGCTCACTGGCCACTGTGAAAAATACCCACCCTAACGATACCCATACATTCAATGACAGTTTGTTCCTTCCTCACAAAAACGCCGGAACTCTGTTAACAAATGTGTTCTTTTCGGACATTTCATATTTGGTTCTGTGGACAAATGGCAGTTTAACCGTCACTTTGCTATGTAAACACAACATGTAGTCTACTTTGATACAAGAGGGTGTGTGAACTCCTTGTGCTGGTCTGCAGCCAGTTGGACGTTGCTGCTGGGAGCAAAAGGTCATCAGGTTTTATGCCTCGTGTCCCTGGGAGTGTCTGTCTTTGGCAGGTACACGTCTGAGGAGTTTGATGTACGTTAGTCACATTTTAGAAGCAACAGTGGGACTTTCCCTGTTTTATATTATGCCTGTCACAAACACTGTGGAAAGCTCACAAGGACAACATTGTCTGAGCACAAAGCACATCATCCCTGCCACTGTGCTATCATATAAAAAAACTACCACCCACATCTCTGTGTTTATGCAGGGACTTGCCTGTGACCTGCATACCAATGACCATTTCATTCCAAGAGATATGAATAGTGGTGAACATTATGCCCTCTGCTGCAAAGGCCTTGATCTTATTTTGTGATTGTTTGTAACACTTTAATACCAATATAGATAGCTATTTGTAACACTGTTACAAACCACTTTAATACCAATATAGATAGCTATTTGTAACACTGTTACAAACCAATAAAGAAAACACTGTAATGCTAATACAAACATGTATTCTAGGCTTGTCCTGCGGCGAATACTTTGCAAGCAAATAAATGTCAGCAGTTCTCTACCTGCCATCTCGGTTTCGGTTACAAAACCTGCCCCAGGCTTGTAGTGCATGTCAGACATTTCCTGGGCCCCGCCTGGAATCCCAGTGCTATGTCAGCCAGCTGGCCTAGGGTGCTGCTGTAGGTCACCCTGTTTTGTCTCCTATCTCACACACCCGTGGACGAACAGGATGCATTTGGCTCTGTAGCCATGGCCTCTCCCTCTCTCTCTCTCACACACACACACTCCTTACCTCCCTCCCTCTTTCTCTCCCTCCCTCCCTCCATCTCTCTGCCCATCTCAGCCTATCCTCCGCGCCAGCTCCCATCAGCTCCAACTTCTCGTAAATCGCCCTGCCGCTGCCAAAGCCTTTGGCCACAGTGTCCTTATTATCCACCTCTGTGGTTGTAAACTCACAGGAATGCGTTTCTAATGCGTTTGTGTGTTACTGTAACAGCTCTTGCTCTCTATCACTCTATATCTTTCTCTCTCTTTAGCTTTTTAAAAAATCTGTAAAATCAGCAAAATGCTGAAATGTAGCCAAAGGTCGGCTATATTTGCATGCAGTGATCGTGCCTCTGATTAAAACAGCAGCCCATGCATATGCAAATGATGGAGAGAGAGAGAGAGAGAGAGAGACAGAGAGGGAGAGAGAAACAGAGTGAGAGGGAGAGAGGGAGACTTTTATCAGCAGGCCAGCTGATCACCATCTCAATTACAAGAGGAAGGGAGGGTGAGATCTCTGTACTTTTACAATATAAACACCAGTCAGCCTGATGATAAATGACTGCGTGGTCCTCTCAAAAAGCGCTATCTGGCATTAGAAAAAGGATTAAGTGTACAAGAATGGGGTGTGCTGTAGATAACACTATGCTTGAGATTTGGTGCCCTCCCCTCCCCAGCTTCTCCTCTCTCGACACCCCCCCTCTATCCCCTCATCCCCCCAGCGATGGAAAGAAACACTAAAAAAGTCCCGGCATGCAAACACAGCTGCTGCAAACATAAATCAGCGGTCCCTGTTCCCTGTTTGCCTCTGACAGCAAACCAATGACTGTGTGTACAAGTGTGGCACAAGACGCGAGAAGATGGGGGTGGGTGGGGAAGCGGGGGTGGACAACTTCAAGGTTCCAACAAAGCTTTCAGCTTGAACTCAAGAGTAAAAAAATGTAGTGCATCCCTGTTTCCTTAACTTGTCACAGAGTGTTGAAATGAAGACATATTATGTCCCTTGGCTTAGGCAACGCTCATGCACAATTGATTAAAGGCATTAGGCTCTGAGCACAGCCAAGGAATGAGAGAATGTCTTTCCACTTTGTGCAACAAACTTCCTGTTTGCCTTGTCTGTTGGCTCCCAAAATAACTTTCTCGATGTTGTCCGAAAGCCCGCTGATCGTTCGAAGCAAAACTAGTCGAGTTTTGTGAGATGCGTATATTCATGCTGTTTCCCTTTACAAGTGTATTCCCATTTGACCCCTGACCCTGGGAGTCATTGAGAGGAGTTTGCTTCCCATGCTCTACAGAGAGGTCTACGATAGAGGGAACAGAATGGGGGAGATGAGTGGGTGCTCTTCTCCAGGGCACTGACAGTGACATTTCCCGCTGAGGAACTTGGGGATAAAGAGAGTACATTGCTCAGGGATACAGTGATGCCATCACTTGGGTTCCAACTCATAACATTTGGTTTCATTCAGTGGTCCAGAGTCCCAGACCACCACCATCCTGAGATTGAACAACAGGAAACGAGTAGGAGACAGGGAAATGGAATTTGAGGGGGAATTAGAAAATGATCACCATTCAGATTCCAACCCAGGTCACCTTAGGCTCCTGGACCAGACACTGGCTGTCCGTTACCCCTGTTGGCAGTTGGGTGTGAATGCAGTATAGTAACAGACCCTGAAGCTGCCTGCTCTGCAAAACCCCCCCCCCCCCCCCCCACCCCCCACCCTGACATGTGACCTGAAGAACAGCGCATCTCTCTTGACTCTAATGTCCAGCCTTGCTTTCTCTCCACATCTACATTACGACTCATATCCCAGAACTGTTCTGTAATCAGTGGGAGATGTTGTGCCCAGGTCACAGCTCTACCAGTTAATCCATTTTCTTGCCTGGGAATAAACGGGGATGGGGAGAGGGTTGGAGAGGGAGAGAGGGAGAGAGAGATGGAAAGAAAAAGAGTTAGTGACACAGATGGAGGAAGTGGAGGAGAGATGGGAGGACAGAAAGGGAGGATTGATGATTTTGACAAGACACAAGACAAGCCGGGCAAGAGGGAAAAATCTAAGAAAAGAGGATGTCGGAAAAGGGCCGCGCAAAACATGATGGTTGTCATGGCGACAGTCAGTCTGTGATAACTCCAGCAGGAAGGTAGGTGGTGGTGGTGAGTTGCGAGGTTGCGAGGCTGATGCTTGTGGCGTTGTCGACTCCAAAAACGCTCCCTAACATCAGTCTCTTTGATACAGGCACCATTCAACATGCTAGTGCAGCTAGCATCCGTGTCACAGGTTAATCAGCACTGCTGAGTGGAAACTATTGTGTGCAGGAAAACTGCCACACAAGCAGGATGCTCAAGCAAGACATGAGTGAGGGGGGCTATATTGCAGAATTGATCCTCAGTGCAGAGAGCAATGAGGGAACAATCTGGGCTGTGTGTGGTGAGAATCGCTCTCTCTTTAAGTCTCTGTTTCACTACCAACAGCCCCCCATCCCACCCCCCTCTGAAATGTCAGATATGAACATGGACCATTGTGTGTGTGTGGTGTGTGTGTGTGTGTGTGTGTGGCGAATTGGCAGAGTACAAGAAGGATGATGTGGATGCCAAGGGGTTTGTGAGTGTGTGTGTGTGTGTGTGTGTGTGTGTGTGTGGGGTGGGGGTAACTTGGAGCCCCTGAAATGTCCACTTGTGCAGGGGAACAATCCTCCCATCGACGAGGCACGGGAGAGTGGGTGGAGGGAATTGCTCTGGGATCCCTGACCTCGCAAGGGAGAGATCAAAGTTCACTCACCCCTCTCATTCTTTCCATCAGGACATTCACTCTCAGTCAAGCGGTCAGATATTTTTCCAAGAATTGTAACTGTGAAACCCATTCATTGTGCACCTCTTAAAGGACAGTGATTGATTGAACAGCCACATTATTTTCATGTAGTTCTCTCTGGTGCTCACAAGAAAATATTCCAGGCTTTGTACAGTTTACTTTTAACTGTTTAAAGATCATTAATGATATGATGTATAATCACCTGAAGCACATAGGATTACAAGATTTATGGTCTGTAGGAACATCATCAAGCATCAATCATCAGTCACTCAACTGATAAACCTAATGGCGGACATAAACAATCCAAACGCAATATTGATGGTTCACAATGACATATGATGAATACTAAGCACAAAAACCACTATGCGACAGGCAACTCTAAATCTCTTAACATGGTCCTAAATACAGAAGCTCTTGGCTATATCTATGAAGGGGTGCAATGTTTGTGAACATCTCCCTCTTCTGACAAACTTGTGAAATTACATTCATCAGATGATAAGATTCCCTTTTTTTGGATTAGTGGAACATGTGGTGGACCATTTATTTTCCTTAATGGGTAATTAATTGCAGTTCTAACATAGCATCATTTATCACCATAGTGCCTGAGAGGGTGCCATTAATATCTATTGGTGGTATGTATGTGCTTCTTGCCCTTGGGGATGTGCATGATGTAAGGTCACATACATTAACAAGATCAGTGGTTTTAAAGATTTTTTTTATTGAAAGCTTCATCAAAAGAAAAAATAATAATAAAATCAAAGTTTAAACCGAACATCCACTGATCTACACAATTTCTCAGGATCACAACTCGAAGACTAGGGAGGCATGACTGTGTGGCAACTCAAAGAAAACAGAAAGAAATAGCATTGTCGACCTGTTCTGGTTCATCATCTTTTAAAACACCTGCACGATACAAAAAGACAACCTTATAAATACTTTGATTTTTTTTTCTTCTTCCTTTGACAATAATTTAATTTGTGATAGAGGTTTTGTTCCTTTTCTTTTTTCTTTGCGTTCTTTCTTTCCTTTTTTCTTTGCTTTCTTTCTTTTAAATTGAATTTGGTTGAAAAGCATCTCAATGGTTTTCTCTGTCACCTGTGTAATCTTTTGTTCCTCTAGAGCCAAGCTGATGAAATGGGAGGCACATTTACCACTTGCCCAGCTGTTTGCAATGTTACCTTGTCCAGGGGTGCCTCTTTTATCAACACAGAGTGATTGTGTGTGATTTTATTTTTCATGATCTGATGGTGAACTTCAACTGGGAGAAATAACCAAACATAAATACTACAAGGGACAGTTCAGTTCTCTACGGCTACTGGTCCAGTCGCTCAGGGTCCAATCACGGTGAGAGAAACCAGCCCTACAGAGACTGCGGTGCCCAATCGGAAGCCTGCACAAGCAGCGTGATGATGCGAGTGGTTTGCCAGCCATCCAGTTTGCCCTAACTCCAGTCCCTTGACTCCCCACTCTCTAGCTCTCAAAGACTGAAGGCCTGTTAGCAGCCAAGGCATGGGAGAGTTAGCCGGCTCACATTAAAAAAGGCAGTAGATGAACAGTTCATTAAACAAAACAAAAAAATAGACAAACAACTCTTTTTTTATCAACACCGAAAGAGAATGAGAAGTTAGCTTGTGATTTTCAGAGCGTCCCTTCAAGATGAAGCTGTTGAGCGGTCTTCTGTCCTCGCTTCTAGAGTTTTCCATGTCCTTAGTGTGAACAGTTCTGTCATCTGAAGAGCAGATCTTCGTCCATGCAGTCCTGAAGGTCATTTTCCCCCTTAAAGCAGCATCAGGATGGTTTAGCTTTTTAAACTTTAGCTCCTTCTACAGAATGAAGATGGACTTAAATAGAAAAGCCAGTCAAAATTGAGACCTGCTATTCCATCTGAGCCTTCAAACATATACGCACGCACACACACAAACACACACACACACACACAAATACAAAACAAAGATGAAAACTGTTACACATTCCCTCTTCTTAACCCCACCCTGTGTGAAGGATCTTTGACAAGAAATTTTACAGAACATCTAGGAAATGTAAAAAAAAAGAGAGAGAAAAAGAGAACTGACATTGGGGGAAAAAAAAACGGCACAAAAGTAATCAAAGTTCAACCCATGGATGTAGAGGCCTTTAGGAGATCTAGACTAGTTTTTAGGAATCATTACTTGATATTATAAACCGGTGGGTTCTCATCTTTACCCTCTTGTGCACCCCCTAATCAAATGTTGTCCCTACACTAGACACGTCAAGAGAAGAGAATACAACAATGACCTGCTGTGTTATAAACAGAAACAATAAGAGACTCATTGATTTTTTGTATATTACATAACTCTCTTCTTTCACTTGAGACGCTGTTGATCAATGCATTAAAGTCTTTTGTAGAGACATTCAGCTCTCTGCTTGACATTTTGAAGAACAGATATAATGTATATGTTTTCTTGAAGTAAGACCAGGGCGTCTCGGTGGTTGTGCTGTCTCAATCGGCTTCGGAAAAAAGTTCTTCCTCAGCGTGTCATCTTGACTACTTAATTCCATCAGACTTTCGTGCATAACGGCAACCTCGAGTGGCAAGCAGTCAAACTAAATGTTCTTAGCTTATTTTACAGAGGTTCAATGCAGACACTGACGAGTGAAAGTTCTGAAATGAAGGCACTCACATTAATACTGTGTGACTGCTGAAGCACAGCTCTCTGCACATTTTAAAATGAATGCACTGCTACTCTCCCTATTATACACTGAAGGGCTTTTTTTAAAAAAAAAAATGACCTTAATGAATTTCTTGACCACTCGGGTGTAGTCACATATCAGAAGTGAGGCTTTCATCTTTCTTTTTCTACTTCTTTCAGTTCTTTGTCTTGACTGGAGAGTTGAGGTCTGATTCGGAGAGTTTATCATCCAAGTGGACAGGAGGAAAACGTGAAGCATACTGCACTGCACTGATAGGAACAAGAACTGAAGGAGGAATGTTAAGGCAAAAGTCTTCACTTGTCTCTTCCTGTGGTCTCTTTCTCTCTCTCTTTCTCTCTCTCTCTCTTTCTCTTCCTGTTGGCAATCCTCACCACATTTTGACAAATGCTTGTCCTAATAATGTGAAAGAGACAAATGAGGTAGCTTGTGAGCACAGTTTGGGGATGTGAGTAAGTGTGTGTGACCTGTGTGTGGAAAAGAGCCATCTTGTTGACCTCTGATTCATCGGTGACCTTGACAACACCAAAAAGGACCCCTGACAGGTTAATGAGATGACGAGTAAATCTGTCGCCCTCTTGTGGGGAAAAAAATCATGCACTCACACTAGGCCCATTCACCTTTTTAACTTTCTTTCTTTTTTCCCCTCCTCTCTCTCTCTCTCTCTCTCTCTCTCTCTCTGAAAACACTCACAAATGCACCAGTAAAGCAAAGTTGAAACCTAAGAGGGAAACCAACGCACACCTCTGGTCTGTCTATTTTAGGTAAAACTTGAATTCAGAAAAGTATGCGAGAGAAGATAGGCCTGTAAAATAGCAAATAGATCAGCAACAATAACAATAACAACAACAAAAAAAAACATCTTCCACCATTCGCCTCCAGGACTGGGGTACTTCATCTTTGGTATAAAATCTGCCACCCATAAGCTGTGTTTGATCCACAGCTAAGAAAAAACAAAAGAAATTGTCAACAATTTCCTATTTCTATTGCTCTTTGCACACGGTTGCGGTTCTTTTTCGCCATGAAGCTCCTATTATCTATTCACTTATTTTTGCGCTGCCAATGGGTTTTTTCCACATTAAATCTTTCTTTTTTTTTTTTTTTTTTGCAACGAGACAAGCATAGCAGGCGGAGAAAAACACCTCAAAGCTCATAAAAAATATTGCAGAATAAAAACAATAATGCCATTTTAAAAAGGGATCTGCACTACACAATAAACTGCATTTCCCATAATGCAGCATCAACAACTCTTTTTTTTCTGGTTGAAGAAATACCATTCCCCATTCATCACCACAATAATTTGTTCAATCTTTAAAACACACAGTTGCCACTGATAATTTAAAAGTTCTTTCCACACAAAGAGAGGCTTGGTACTCTGAAGATAAGACATCTAACACGTTCTCCTTTGTGGGAGGTCTTGAGCTGTTTGACTTGTCCATGTGCCTCCATGTGATTCAGTCTTTTTTTTTTTTGTCTTTTTCAAACATGACAGTTGAGAGAAAAAAGTTCTGACAAAGTCTTAAAATTAAGGCAACAAATATCCAAGAAAAAAGAGAGAGAAAAAGAAATATTTAGGTCTCTAAAAAACTAAAAGAAAAACTCATACAAATGACAGCGAGAAGAAGTAGCTGAATCAGAGGAAGACAGATTGTTTTTTTCCATGTTTTTTTTTTTTTTTTGTCTAGAACTTGCTTCCTCATCTAATAGAAAAACTCAATGTCGCTGAAAACCTACCAGCACATTCAAATATATTTTTTTAAAACGTTTTTTTTATAATCTTTTTTTTTCTTTTAAACTGAATTGATTAATGAAGACTGTCCAGCCCCATGCTGATAGACATTTAACCCAAAGGGTGAATTCCCAGACTGCACTGTTCTCTTCCTGGACTGCTCAGACATTCCTTTTGCTGGGTCCAGGCAGGAAATATATATTTTTTTCTTTAATTTCTGGTGCCTGCGCAACATCAGAAACCGTCCTTTCATTGCTTGAATCCATTCTTCCATCATCCTCTGCGCCTCTCTTTTTCTTCCATTCTCGCCATGTCTCACTCTCTCTCTCTCTCCCTCTCTCTATTCTTCTCTATTCTCTCTCCATCTGCCATCTCAGTGCAGTCCCAAATCTCAAGGCAATGCAGTCGCCGAAACACTCTCTCCTCCCTCTCTCCGCCTCCTCCTCCTCCTCCTTGACGCCGACACCGCCGCCGCCCTCTGGTGTTATCTGTTCAAATTAAATGAGAGAGACAATGAGAATAGAACTGTCTCTGTTATATTGCTGTGTGTATGTGTGTGTGTGTGTGTGTGTGTGTGTGTGTGTGTGTGTGTGTGTGTGTGTGTGTGTGTGTGTGTGTGTGTGTGTGAATTAGTGTGTGTATTTCTGTGTGTGTGTTTGAATGTGTATTAGTGTGTGTATGAGTGTATGTGAATTAGTGTGTGTGTGTGTGTGTGTGTTTATGTGAGCGACAGAGAGAGGGCAAGAAAGAGAAAGAGAGAGAGTGCGCTACAGTATTGTTGGGGATGGAGCCAGTGGTTGTAATATTGCAGAGGCAATGCAGCTGTTCAGTGGAATTCTAAACAGGTGAAGCGTTTGACATCCCCACCCAAGGGCTTCTATAGGTATGGAGAGGGAGAGGGAGAGGGAGAGGGAGAGGGGCCAAGGGGCTCTATAAACACCCCGCACACCTGACTGGCTTTCACACTCATGTCCAACACAAGGTCCTAATAACTCTTTGTCCTAATGTGTCTATCATACTGCTATAGTTGTTTCAATTGCTTAAGCACAATGTAAAAAAAAGGGTCTGTTTTTTTTTAAAAAACAAAACAAAACAAAACAAAAAACGCTACAATTATGTGACAGAACACCATTTCTATTTAGCAAAACACCTCAGCTTGTTTGCAAAAAGAAACTATAAAACTATAAATATAATTTTGTTTTATTGTCTGAATTAAAACAGTCATTTATCTGCGTCAGTTTCATCCTTTTCCTCTTCATGTTGAATGCGTTTTAATTATTTGCATTTGTTCACATGACATTAGCCTTTCTATTTTTTTCCCCAATTACAATCTTTCATATGATCTATTGAAGTAAACACTACTCTACTCAATACAAAACACATTAGGATAGAGAGGGTTTTTTCAGAAATTCTGTTACCTTGAATACAAAGACAGAATGAAAGAAAACAAGAAAGAAAGAACAATCTAGTGATGCAACCAATCAAATGAAAAATAAAGGAGTAAGTCTGGTTGCATGGGTCTAGTGTTTTGTGAGGTTCTGAGAGTGAGGTTTTGTGTGTAAGCATTCACGAAAAACAGGTCTTCACCAAGGTAGAGATGGATTTCTTAAACGTACTTCTTGTACCTTTGTTAAGGAATGATGTATATATATACAGTATATATATATATATATATATATACACATACACACACACACACACACACATAGTCACTGTATATTAGTGTAGGTTAAGTAGTGTAGCGTAAGTATTGGTGTTTGTATGTGGGTGTAAGTATTTATGTGTGCTGAAGTGTGATGTTTTGGTGCAGGTGACTGCATTAGTGGTCCACAGTCACTAGTCAAGGTGGTGTATAGGCTGAGCATGGATGCCAAACAAATATCCCCAACTGCATATGCAATGTTGTGTGTATATCTGTGTGTGTGTGACAGAGTATGCATGTGTGTCTTAGTTTGTGAGTGAGACAGTGTGTAATGTGTGTGTAATAGTTCAGGTGAGGACAGCCAAGCTATAATGGCGCACACACACACACACACACACACAAACTATACACAAACACATATCATTATAGCACCTTCAAAGCCAAAGCAAGTGTATATTTTGCCAACACTGCAGTAATGTCCTGAAAGCCAAACAGTGGCATTATCTTCCCATATCCCCATTAGCGTGCAGCGTGTCCACAAATCAGCAGGCTAGGCTGGGCTGGGCTGGGCTAGGCTCGGCTGTGCGCACTGCACTGCGGTGCGGAGCGGAGCGGAATGGAGCGTGGGCGATCGCTAGCCCGCTGCTCTGCTGCATATGCAAGGGCAGTGTGTGTGGGAGGATGGTGGTGCTTGCTGCGCTGATCTGAAGCAGGCCAAACCGTGCCTCTGAAGAGCTTCGGTGTGTGTGTGTGTGTGTGTGTGTGTCTTCGTGCGTCTGTTTTTATCTGTGTGTGTCTCTGTGTGTTTTCAAGGGAACACTCTAACTCAGCTAGCTGACTGGCCTGAGATGAATCTTTGTCATGCAGGTAAATTCAGCTTAGATAGAACCACAATACATCTTTTTCACTACTTTGTCTTCCTAAATTAAATGCTTATCAGGTTCCTTATTCTCCAATAGGAATTTATAATCCTCACTTTATATCGATTCTATTTGGTATATAAAAATATGCTCCCAAACCATGAAAGATATCCTATTTGCAACTATTTCACTACTGGGATCAAAACAGTTTTTCTGTGAATAATAAAACATTTATCACCAGCAACAATTATAAAAAACTGTTGTCAGTAAAATACCCTGATGAACAATGCCATGCTTTACTACTGAGAAATATGGCACACATTATGAAGCCTCAGTATTCCACAGAGTTGTAATTATATCCGTTTGTATAGACTCTTTCAGTTCTCTAAGTGTCCACCAGAGGGGGCTGGTGGGTAAACAGCTCCAACACCACTACAGTTGGGCTGAACTGCAAACAGACTCTGAGGGAAGGGCAAGGCAACCTGGCCTCAAACAATAACCCTAATCCAAGCCCATGGATTAAATATGATGTAGGACTACATGGGTGGAGCAAAACAACATGTCAGACACCTCAGGGCTTTGAGTCACTGATCTGGGAGCAGCCAAGGCCTGGTTAGAGTGACGCACACGACTGGGCAAAGAGCAGTAAGTGAGAGAGAGAGCAAGGCAGAGTGAGAGAGAACGAGAGAGAGAGAAGAGAGACGGGGAGAAAGAGGGAGACAGAGATAGAGGCGCGGCAGTCGTTGAGGGACTCACTTGGTGGGTTGGTAGGAGTAGGCCGGCGCATGGTCGCTGGAGTTCTCCACCTGTAATGGCGGCTGCTGTCCACTCACATCCTGCGACGAGGGGGGAACCGACTGCGTCGTGGGCTCTGTTACCACTCCCTGAATGGGGGTGGGGTGGGGGTGGGGGTGGGGGTGAGCACAAGAAATGAGACAGAGGCTTTTGGAAACCAAAAGATCACAGATTTGATCAAAACTTCACTGTCAACAAGAAAAAAACACATTTCATGGCCACTTAGCGCTGCGCCCTGCAGACGTGAATGAATAAAGGAAGGTGCTCAAATAAGGGAATGATTCCACTGCAATCCGGCCCCCCTGCCACAAAGTGCCTCTAGGCTACAATCTCATCCCAGCATATCTCCTCTCTTTCCCTGGTTGTCGTTCTCCGAAGGCTCGTGAATCTGGGCGTTTTTAGTGGTTGGAGAAATCGCTAGTGAGCTCAATTAAGATGTGGAGCAGAGCGAGAGAGAGAAAGAAAGAGAGAGAGAGAGAGAGACAGGGAGACAGAGAAAGAGATGGAGTAATGTGTATGACACTCAGAGACATGATCAGGGGACTGCAGTGCTTGAGGACCTTACACACTATAAATTACACATTCACTTAGACTGGCAGACAGGAGCTGAGAGCATTCTAGGAGATTGTGTCTGTGTCTGTATGTGTGTTTGCAGGTATGGATATGTGTGTGTGTGCCTATGTGTGTGTGTGTGTATGTGTGTGTGTGTGTGTTTGTGTGTGTGTGTGTGTGTGTGTGTGTATGTGTGTGTGTGTGTGTGTGTGTGTATGTGTGTGTGTGTGTGTGTGTTTGTGTTTGTGTGTGTGTGTGTGTGTGTGTGTGTGTGTGTGTGTGTGTGTGTGTGTGTGCGCGCGCGCGTGTGTTTCCTCACCTCCACTGAGACAGCAGATGCAGGCACAGCAGTGTACTGGGGAATGTAGGTTCCTTGCATAGGAGCAGCAGCAGCAGCAGCAGCAGCGGTCATATACTGCTGACGAGACCAGAAAAAAGACAAGTCAACCACAAGGAAGAAAGGTGTGTGTGTGTGTGTGTGTGTGTGTGTGTGTGTGTGTGTGTGTGTGTGTGTGTGAGAGAGAGAGAGAGAGAGAGAGAGAGAGAGAGAGAGAGAGGTGCACAGCCAACACAACAAACAACCCGGCAAAGGTCAAAGTCACGCTCTGAGTGGGCGGCAGGCATCCCAGCTGTTCAGGGACGCCCCAAGAACACCAGATGCTCCATTACAGCGGGGTGCTTTGGGAGAACCCAGGTCCCTCAGCACATCGCCCGACCACGGAGCTACTGTAGCAGCCGAGAGAACCTTCCGGAACATGTGTGTCAGCATACCACACGCCCCTGAACCGGGACCTCTCAAAGACTTACTATGGCCTTCATACGTGGAGCCAAGCAAAGCAGGGCAAAACTAAGCAGCAGCCACAGACTCTATTTGCAGTTTATTAACCACTAAGAATCAGCTCCTGCCTTCCCTGCCGTTCCTGTGGGGTTGGAGTATATCTGATTCCACTGCCTCCTACTCAAGATACACAGAAACTGGGCTCAATATTTCAACACATACAGAAGCCTTTAGTGACGTGAATTTGTTTTCTTTTCCAATGTTGATTTCATAGATAATTTAAAAAAAATAGATTGAATAGATATTGATTTCATATACTGAAAAGACTCTATTGGAAATGACATCCAAGGTCTTTATGGTGTACAGCTGGATGAATGAAGCATGGGGGCCTTACGGTGCCAGAGGTGCCCAGGGAGAGGTGGTTCATCTGCTGGGTCAGGGGGCCCATCATGTTAGCCGGCTGCATGGAGATGGTGTGGTCCATGGTGGGCGTGATCACAGCACCCTGCAGACCAACACACACACACACACACACACACACGCACACACACATTCACACATACATATAAGAGAGTGCAAAAAGTTGAAATCTATGTATACACTAGAAGTACAACAGGGTCTTTCTCATGCTGTGCACACACATACAGTGTAAAATATTTACTGATCCACACTGCTATATACTACAGAGCTTTTACAGCACATTCCCAGTATGCACTCTGCTGGCAGTCTGTTAAAATACAGTGCAATCTCATAGGAATTCACCACAGGTTATTCATAAAACACGACCTGGCTACAGACGTCATGGTTTAAGATGAGACCAGACTCACGACTCCTGCTGGGGTCTCTACCTTATAAAAACACACCAGGTTGGATGGATACACACACACACACACACACACACAGACACACATTCACAAGCACAGAGCGTAAACAAATGCAGCAGAAACTGACTCAAACACCTTAAAACACACACAAACACGTACGCACACACAAACACACACACCTACAATTTTGTGCTGATTCTAGGACACAAATGATCTTAGCGTGTCATTCTTCGAGGAGACAAAAACACATTTTGCACAGACAAAAGAGCACACACATAAACAATCATCACACAGGGGCACATACACCTTCATCATAACGATGTGCGCACGCACGCACGCACGCACGCGCACACACACACACACACACACACACACACACACACACACACACACACACACAACCCACCCAACACAAGTTCACCTCCTTCACATGCCGAACACATACATCTTCACACAGCACACACAGCTGGGGCCTATTACTGCACAGACATGATTTCTTATTCAGCTCCAACAAATGAAATCATTTGAGCCAAATGCACGTCATACATCCCTCCGCAGAAATGATGCATGGTCTGGAGTGGTGGGGGCCAAGGGCCCGAGATGATGGGGGTGGGGTGGGGTGGGGGGTTGGGTGTAGGTGGAGGGGTGTGTGGGGGCGTACGCTGGCGGCTCGCGGGTGAGCGAGCGAGCGTGTCGTGCGGCGAGTGTTAACACATGTGAGGAGGCAGGAGGGAGTGCTGGGTAATTTGGTAACGCTGACCTCAGTCAGGAGGGAAAGGCTGATGAGGGACCGACACTCTCCCTCTCTCTTGTGCATGCTCACAAACACACACACACACACACACACACACACACACACACACACACACACACACACACACACACACACAAGCAAACAAGCACACACACACACGCATAAATATATTCATGCATCTGCACACATACACAAAAAACACACAAGCATGCATTCGCGTACACATACCCCATGCATGCACACACACTCACGCATGCTGAGAACCATCCCTCATGTCATGGACTGATGAGGATTAATATTCTCGGGGGAGGCTGTGGGCAGGCACTCTGTCATACAGGCCCAGTTACTCTCTAATGTTTTCATATGGCGTGAGTGCACTGCACTCCAGTCCTGGCCAAAAGTACCAGCAGGCATAATGGTATGTGGCAGTAAAAAAAAAACAAAAACTAAAAAAAAACAACGAAAAAAATACTCCCAGCTTTCACACCACTGCGTCATCCCACACACACACACACACACACACACACACACACCATGGGTCAAAACATTATGCTACGGTACCTTAGTGACTGTGTGAATAAAGCCCCTAGCTCAGCAGTGGCTAAAATTTGCCGGTCACAGTTAAGTGAAAAAGTGCAGCACCCTGTTCAGTGGGACCTGCGGTGCTGGTGGGGTCACAGGGAGGAGGGAGGGGGTTGGGGGGGGGGTTGGGTGAACGACAGGTTCCTCCTTTAAGGAGTCTGGACTGGTGTGTGTGTGAGACAGGAAAAATCACTGTTTAAACGTTGAACGTGTTTCTCGTGACCCTGTCAATGCAAACACACTGGAGTGGGTTTTTTTTTTTTAATAGATTCTTTTGCACATTCCTGCTGTGCAGCGGCGGAGGCTAGACAGAAGAAAAATGTATGTGTGTGTGTGTGTGTGTGTGTGTGTCTGTGCGTGTTCATTCGCTCTTATTAAAGAAGGAGAAAGACGGAGAACAACAGAAGACGACAACGCGTTTGACAACGCGCTCGTCTAGTGTAAAATGCATCATTGGTCTGAATGTCTGGAGAATAGCTGTGATGACAGTAAAACTTCAGAGTCTTATTTGTTCGTTTAAAAGAAACACACATTCTGTTAGGCGTCTATGTTGAGAATTTTGAGCAACTCAGGTGTGTACTTCTGTCTGTGCATATATGTGTGTGTGTGTGTGTGTGTGTGTGTGTGTGTGTGTGTGTGTGTGTGTGGTGTGTGCTCGTTTCAATGGTGCCGTGAGCAGCCAGCGTATCTGATGATCAGCCATGTTTGCGGACACCTGCGGTTAGGTTGAATAAACTCAGCATCTCAGCTGCTGGAGGTGGAGGAGGAGATGTGTTTGGCCTGCTTGTCTTCACATCACTCCAACACACACACACACACAAACACACACACACACACACACACACACACACACACACACAAAGGATGTTCAGAGACACACATCCCAAGCAAGAGAGAATGAGGCAGTCAGAGAGAGAGAGAGAGGGAGTGAGGGGAGATAGATAAAAAGAGAGAAGAAGAAGAAGAAGTTCATCCACATAGACACACTATCCCTTACAAAAATACACACACACACACACACACACATTTCATATACAGCCAGCAGCACAGCTATTACTTTTGGCATTTGTGTTAGTATGCTTCCTCTGAGCTGGTGCTCTTAGCAGAGGGGAGGGGGTTTGTTTGAAGACAGAGCAGCGCAGACATTAGCCATCAGAAACACTCTGTCTCTACGGCTCACATCAGCAGCAAACTGCTACAGACTCGACTCGATTTTTCTCCCTCCCTCCCTCTCTCTCTTTTTCTCTCTCTTGTGTGTGCTTCCTCTTTCTATCTCTCTCTCTGCTCCCTCCTTTTGCACTTCTGCGCTCTGGATCCAAGGCCCTGTTTCAGTCATAGGGGACCCCGCAGCACTTTCCTACACACACACACACGCACGCATGCATGCAAACGCGCGCACGCACGCACGCACACACACACACACACACACACACACACACACACACACACACACACACACGCACACACACACACACACACACACACACACACACACACAGGCGCTCTGAGAAGTGCAAATAATGAGACGGAAATGGTGAGAAAACCACACAGCATAATGCCTCTCTTGCCTGCCTTTACAGCCAAATCAGTCAGTTAGACTGATGATTAAAGACTGATTTAATGGCAGTGTGTGTGTGTGTGTGTGTGTGTGTGTGTGTGTGTAAAAGACAGGGATGGAGAGACTTGGAGTGTGTATGTGTGAGTGTGTGTGCATTGCTGTTGTGTATTTTTTTCTTCTGATTTAATGTGCAGCCAAGTATGTGTGTATATGTGCACACAACTGTGAGCAAGTTAATACAAGTTAACACAAGTGAGTTAATGCACAACCCGTGGCAATACGTGTGTGTGTGTGTGTGTGTGTGTGTGTGTGTGTGTGTGTGTGTGTGTGTGTGTGTGTGTGTGTCTTTCAAAGGCTCAATGACACTTGGCAGGACTGTTTCTGCATCACACCCTTGGCATCCCTCAACGTCCCCAGAGATCGGTTGCAGCGTTCACTTCCAATTAATAAATAATCAGCCATACATTATTCTGTCAGATTCCAGCGCGGCTGTATCCGCAGGCAGAGAGGAACATGTCTCATTTGATACCGCCGCGACTCAGGAAATACATTAATGCACAAACATGCTTCCCTGTCATGTTTGGAGTATTATGGGATGTTGTTGTCAAGCAACGCACATGATAAAGGGGAGGGGTACGGATGGCTATCTGAAGGGGCGACCTCCTAAAGGAAAAACAAATCTGTGGTGTCACACCTGGAGACAACAGACAAAGGAGACTGCGTGCGTGCGTGTGCGTGTGTGTGCATATGTGTGTGTGTGTGTGTGAGATGCAAATATGCACAGACATATGAACAGGCAGAAAAAACACACAGGCACAAACATCAACAAGCACAGGCACCAAGTTACACACATACATGTAAGTGTTTGTGCACACTCACATACAGACACACATATACATACAGACACACACACACACACACACACACACAGAGACTATTGTAAATAAGCGGTGCTCCAGTGAGACCTTGAGGGAGAATCCCATGCAGCAGAAGGGGATTTTTGATGGGGCCCAGATAAATGTCGTAAATCTTTATTCAAACATTTGCTCCTTTGTCGAGCCAAAATGGATTTTGCTCTGTCGCCGACTTCGGGGAGTGTCTCTCTCCTTTTCTCTCGGAATTTGCTTGCTCGTTCCACGCTAATCGGCTTTTGGTGGAACGCAACCCGCCGCCGTTTATTAATGTTCGCTTTTCCGGAAAGGGGATTTGCGGCGAGGCTTCATGCATGCTTTCCGCACTCTTAGGCAACGCGGGATGAAGACACAGGAAGATCCTTGAAACATCTTAACACGTGAGTGTATGTGTGCGTGTGTGTGTGTGTGTGTGTGTGTGTGTTATGATTGACACATAGGTTTTTGTTTGTTTGTATTTTCCTTTCGTTTAGGGAAAATATGACTATAAGAGCCTGGACTGGAAGTTCACACTGGGACTTGGACAACCCTTAAAGACATAAAGACATAAATACACACACACACACACACACACACACAAACACACGGCCTGCTCTTTCTCGCTCAGAGACGCTGACATCACTGTTCTCAGGGAAGCTCAGAACACTGTGTGCTCTGATACACTCTGGCCTGTAAACAACCCCGTCTCCCACGGCAACCAAAGACAGATGATCTGCTGGCCTAGACCGAGTGTTACTTTAGCTGCAAAACCCTCTCTCTGAGCACACATAACACACACACACACACACACACACACACAACAACACAACTACCGAGCCAGCACTCTCTCACTACCTCTCTCTCACTACTAAGTGAATGTGTGAGAGAGTGTGTGTCTACGTAAATGCATGTTTGAGTATAAGTGTAGTTAATATAGGGTACAGCATAGGTCAAGTGTGAGTATGTGTGTGTGTGTGTGTGTGTGTGTGTGTGTGTGTGTGTGTGTGTATATGTATGTATGTATGTATGTATGTATGTATGTATGTGTGTGTGTGTGTGTGTGTGTGTGTGTGTATGTATATATGTGTGTATGTGTGTGTGTGTGTGTGTGTTTCCCAAGCCTTGTCCCCATGCATCCACAGATACCCACGCAATGTGGCAAACACACCATACATGACTATGTCAACTCAACACCCAGTCAAATTCTTCTGACGCCAAACAGAAGAGCTGGGTGCTCAGACAGACCAGCGGGAGAAGGGGAAAACAAATTCTCTATCGGGGGGCATTCTCTCCTCGGGCCACGGCGGTGTCGTCATCCCTGGGCTGTTATTACTGAGGGCCGGCCTGCAATCACAGCGCCAGCAGGGGGTCCAGACAATCCCACCCTGCCCCTCTGCTCCGCTCCGCCTCCACCGAGGCGGACTGGGGACCTCGCCAGGACTTCACATCGTTCAGACTTCGATAACATTTCGCTTGGACTCGTGGTTTTCGGACACCCTGCAGGTGGTCAGAAAAACCATTTACAAAGAATCTCTTATTTTCACAGTGCTGGTCCACTTTCAACTAACACTGACCAAACAAACTCAAAATAACCTTTGCCCATCTGGGACTACTCAGTCTACAGCCTGTTTGTGTTCTGTATTTTCATCATGTCAACAGATAGTTGGTGAAGTCAAAAGACTAACAGCATAATGAAACAAAACGTCACCACTGTTGCACAATGCTACTGTGAGAGCAAGGTGCTCGAATATTATTATGGGATGGTCTCAGTGGTTTCACATTGTTTGATTTTTGCGGTGATTAGTCTGGCTCCTCTCTCCCTGGAAAAAGACACAAGCTTGTTTGTTTTTCCCTCTTGTATGTCCTTTCCAGCATTTGCTAAACAGTGTCAGGGATCGGCCGCCAAAACACAGGATGGAGCTCGCACGCAGATTCTCTCTTTTTTACTTCTACCCCAACCCATCTCTCTCTCTCTCTCTCTCTCTCCCGTAATCAGGGTGAGACACTCATTATCTATGAGGGTGCCAAACAATCAGGACCAGGAGATCTAGTCTCAAATGCATTTATACTGAATATTATCATCATCCACCTCCACGCTCCCTCCCTCCCTCCCCCATCTCTCTCTCTCCCTCTCTGTCTCTCTCCCTGTCTCTCTCCCTCTCTCTCTCTCTCTCTCTCTCCCAGCTCCCTCTATAGCCCTAACACGTCTCTGGAATACCATTATCCACTTAGGTGCATGACCGACAGCCATCTGGACATTGTGTCTCTCTCCCTCCCATTTCTCTCTCCCTCTCTCTTGTGTCTGACTAATGTCTTCTGTCTGAATCTCCAGCACTGTCGGCATGCTGCAGGAGAGAGGGAGACAGGGAGGGAGAGAATAGAGATTGATAGAACAAGAGTGAGAGAGAGAGAGAGAGAGAGGAAGAGAGAGGGAGGGAGGGAGGTAGAGGGAGAGGGAGATGGAGTCGGCATCCCTTGTACGTGCCAGAGCGCAGTGTGCCGTGTTCTCCCACGCCAGGCAGAGCATCTGAGGTCTGGCTGCCATGCCGTGTGTGTGTGTGTGTGTGTGTGTGTGTGTGTGGTGTGTGTGTGTGTGTGTGTGTGTGTGTGTGTGTGTGTGTGTGTGTGCGTGTGTGTGTGTGTGTTCTCATGGAAAGGATGGAAAGGTACGAGGCCAACTGAGCACAGTTCCCAAATTACTAGGATGGCCTCCAGCTACAGAGGTCAAAGGTCAAATTCCTAACATCTGCGTTGTGATAAACAAGTGAATTGCAGGTTCTCTGAGCGTGCCTGTCTGTGTGTGTGTGTGTGTGTGTGTGTGTGCACCTGCATGCCTGTGTATGTGTGTGTGTCTGCGTGTGTATGTTTGCATGCCTGTGTGTGTGTGTGTGTGTGTGTGTGTGTGTGTGTGTGCCTGTATGCCTGTGTGTGTGTGTGTGTGTGCGCTTCTCTTCTCTAGCTGGCCTCTTCTTGGCCTCCCTACTTCTCTGTCCATCCATTTGCCCAGCAGCCAGTTTGTCTGTATCTGTCCCTCTGCCTAAATCAATCTAATAAAACAGCGCTCATAGCTGAGGATACAAGCGCATCAACATAGTCATTTTCAGCCATATTGATCAACAAGCTAAGAGGGAAAACAAAGTGCCACACATCAAGACACTTCAAGACTTGGCTATTCATCTTGGCTAATGATCACTCTCTCTCTCTCTCACACACACACACACACACTCACAGAAACAAACACAAACACACTTTATCTCTCTCTCTCTCACTGTCTGTTTCTACTCTTCTCTCCTCTTCCCTTTGTCTCTCCGGCAGTGGTGAGGGAAACTTCTCGAGCCTTGGCATCCGTCGGCGAGCCTCAGTGGCTGTAATCCAGGGGCTCTGAGC
Organism: Tenualosa ilisha; assembly: GCA_015244755.2. Classification (NCBI taxonomy): domain Eukaryota; kingdom Metazoa; phylum Chordata; class Actinopteri; order Clupeiformes; family Clupeidae; genus Tenualosa; species Tenualosa ilisha. Next base: position 1,749,063 of record PYXC01000316.1, on the reverse strand, counting down.
AGGAGACACTCCCAGCCAGACAAACAGTGGGATCAAGAAGAGGAGGAGGAGGAGGAGAAGGAGGGGGGGGGGGGGGGGGGCAGGAAGGGAACGTTCCCATGGCAGGGCTCTCTCACTGTTGGCATCCACCCTCACTCACTCCTGCACGCACACAAACTCACACACTTATTTACTCAAGGCTGCAGTTACAGCGTCAGCCAGCAGAGGGCATGAGCTGGTTTCTTTGTGATTCAGATGTCCAAGGGCCTCCAAAGTTCTCCAACAGTCCATTCACTCAAAGTGTCCCTCACACACATCATTTGGTCCTAACACAAATACACACTTACACACAAATACATACTAGAAAAACTAGAACGGCAAAGTAAAAAGTACAAGCATGTGGCGTGGGTCACATACACTGCTATTTGCACACACAATCAGTACAATTAAACACACTCATACGCAGACGCATTGTCACACACAAACACTAATGCGTGCACATTCACATACATAAACTCACACACACACTGACAAACACACAAGACGTGAAGCTGAGAAGGAAGGTTTCAGACTTACAGTAGGTTGCATAACGTACTGTTGGTGAGGCATCCATGAAGTGCTCTGGACCTGTAAGGAGGGAGGGAGGGAGACGCCAGTCATTAGTCTCCTTTAGTGGCCTCCTTGTTCAACACTACCCCACCTCCTCAACACCCACACATACCCCAATCATCCCCACCCACACACACACACACACACACCTACACCCTCATCTCCCATAGTCCCACATCTAGAAGCAAAGGTGAAGGAATGTAATGCTGGCTGGTAATTAAGTTTGGAAGAGTTGAGAGAGAGAGAAAGAGAGAGAGAGAAAGAGGGAGAGGGAAAGAGGTAATAGAGAGGAATGGAGACAGAGAGAGAGAGAAAGAGAGAGGGAGAGAGAGAGAGGAATGGGGAGAGAGATAGACAGTGGGGGTAAAAGAGACAGAAGAGAGTTGTGTAGAGTGAAAAGAGAGATGAAGGGAGAGAGAGAGAAAGGGAGGGACGACAGAGATGAATAGAGGAAGAGGGGAGAGAGAAAGAGAGTTGGGGAAAGACAGAGAGAGAGAGAGAGAGAGAGAGAGAGAGAAAGAAAGAGAGAGAGCAATATTGTGTGATAATTACAGCCAAGCCAGAGCTGTTTCATCATCAAAGGCACACTCTGGCCTCAAAAATGGCTGCTTTCATCCCGGCCCCAGTTTGTGCTTCACTTCTGCTCATGTTCAGCACAGCGCAGCACCTCCTAAAGCAGCCGTTACTACGCTTAGAACACGCCGGCTGCTAAGGTGTGTGTGCATGTGTGTGTGTGTGTGTTAGTGGGTGTGGCATTGGTAGTAAAAAGCTGTCAGGAAAAGTATGTGTAAAGAAGCTGTGTTGTGTGAGCACGTCTGTCCACCTGCGTATATGTATGGGTGTGTTTAACATTGATTGTAACATGCTGTGGTAAAAAAAAAATCTGCTTCTACGCTTTGTGTGTGTGTGTGTGGTGTGTGTGTGTGTGTGTGTGTGTGTGTGTGTGCGTATTGGGGCTTGTTTGTCTGGGCTAGA
>PYXC01000316.1:1732500-1735000 GCA_015244755.2 Tenualosa ilisha | reverse complement strand
AAATATGATGGGGTCTGCCAATCCCAGACTTTCACACAAAGGGCAAAACGCCTCTGAGCTAAGGTAGACCTGTGTGAATGAGCACATTCCTCCACTACATGCTTCCTTGTGTGTATGTGTGTGTGTGTGTGTCACATACCCGGGTTCCCAGCTGGAGGGGGGGCAGCAGCAGTCAGCATGGGAAAGAACTCTGTGAACACATTCTTGGGCTGGTGTAAATGCCTATAGATGTAATATGGCCAAACCCCATGCAGGACATGTCCTTTTAACCCCAGTTTCCGCTCTTTTTCTAAAACACACACACACACACACACACATACTGTAGACAGAAACACAAACACAGCAACACACACACACACACACAATCACCCCCACCCAACACACACACACCTATGCCAGCACTGTGGGAAAAGGCTAAATTTCAAACAACACCACACAGCACTATAAAACCGAGAGGCCAAATAGCAAGAGAGATTTTGGGAGGCTGACGCCGGCTGGAAAAATGATGCGGGTGACTTTATGAGAGTGTAGCTGTTTCTTGTCTTTTCTTTTCTCTCTCCCTCTCTCTCTCTTTCTTTCTTTCTTTCTTTCCTCTTCATTCTATCTGGTTAAAGAAGAGTCCTCCAGTCATAAAGCACTATAGGAAGACTGTGAGGGGAAAACAGACTCGAAGTTACAAACAGGCAGGCCAATCCACTCTCTTTCTCTCTCCCTCTCTCTCTCTCTCTCTCACACACACACACACACACACACATGTACACACACACACACAGAGGAATCAGTCCGAGAGGGAGCCAGGGGAAATCAGACCGCATCAAAGTCAACAATAGCCTCTCACACACCATCCTCTGAGAGCGCCTAATTGCACTGCACTGCACTGCTGGAAACAAGCCACTCTTCACACACAGACAGCACACACAGACAGCGCACGCACGCACACACACAAACACACACACACAAACACACACACACACACACCTCTCTCTCTCTCACACACACAAACACCCACTCTCTCTCTCTCTCTCTCTCTCTTAAAACACACATACACACACCACACACACACACTCTCGCTCTCTCTCAAACACACATATACATGCCACACACACACACGAGAAGCACAAACTTTTAGCACAACACAAACAATCACACCTTTGCGGTGCCACTGGAGCTGGTGATAATGAAATGTGGGAGATGCAGGGTCATGGGAAAGCCTTGATTTGACATCCCTGGGTGTGGCTCAGCCCGCTGGAACACCACACACACACACACACACACACACATTACTCACGCACTGACGTGATGGCACGGACCCGTTAAGGGAGAGAAGCACACTCACTGACTCACATTGCCAACAACATCAACTCACACAGTCTACTGCCATGATGTGATGCTGGGAAAAAATGCCAAGGGCCTCTCTCTCTCTCTCTCTCACACACACACACACACACACTCTCTCTCTGTCTCCACTTCTCTCTGTCTTTGTGTGTGTGTGTGTGTTTCTTTCTCTCTGTTTCTCTCTCCATTCCTCCCGTCCTCTAAGACCTCTCTGGTTGACTGCTTTAGTGGTCTTTATTCACTGCCTCTATTCTGTGCTGTCCGGTAAGTCCGATCTCAGACGGGATTTGGGAAAAGGAAATGTTCTCAGAGGTGTTTAGAAGAATTGACGGTGGAATCCAGTGCAGTCACGCTGATTCTCCATGCATGCCTCTGTGTTTGTGTGTGTCTGTGTGTGTGTGATTGTTTTATGAATTTGTGTGTGTGTGTGTGTGTGCGTGTGTGAGTGTGTGTGTGTTTTATGCATCTCTGTCTCTCTCTGCATCTCTCTCTCTCTCTTTCTGTGTGTGTGTGTGTGTGTGTGTGTTTTATGTATTTCTCTGTGTGTGTTATTATGCATCTCTCTCTGTCTCTCTGTGTGTGTGTGTGTGTGTGTGTGTGTGTGTGTGTGTGTGTGTGTGTGTGGCAGAACGGCTGGTGGAAACCTAATCTGAAAAGTAATACATTGGACACCTTGCATTAGGCACATATCTGTCAGGCAGACACAGTGAGAGATTGCTGCTCTTGCCTTGCAAAAAAAACTCTTGCAAAAAACTTTCTTGCAGTTTTAAAGTCCTGCTTTTCTTTTTTAAACTTCAATGGGAGTTGCAATAGAATTTAAAATTTTAATAATAGACAGTGTAATAGACAGTACTAGAAAAAGTGAGTGAGTGAGACAGACAGAGATAGAAAGAGAGAAAGAAAAAATGAGAGAGATGAAAAGAAAGAGAGAGAAAAGAGAGGATGAGGTAGTGTGGACTGCTCTCAAGAGCATTTGGCATCAGAGACTAAGGCAGCATAATGTACGTTTGACTGAGACAGGCAAAAATCAATGGCCTAGAAACTGAGATGTAAAGAAAAACTTCTTCTTCAAATGGTTCTCGAGTAAATGTGCCTCTCTATCTGTGCGTGTGTGTGTGTGTGTGTGTTTGTGTGTGTATGCATGTGAGTCTATGTGTGTGTGGGG
>PYXC01000316.1:1725000-1727500 GCA_015244755.2 Tenualosa ilisha | reverse complement strand
ACACCCTCTTGGTCTGCCAGTGTAGAGACAGCTATTCCAGCTTACTACCCATCCACTGCTTATTTCACTCTTGATGAAATTGAAAGGTCATTTCACACCTGCCCAACAACAAAGCCAGCAGATACGAGGGGGTGACATATGAAACACTTAAAGACAACAAACCGCGGCCCACCCAAACACTAACCAATATATTCAGCACCTGTGTGATAAATGGAAAAGTGCCAAATTCGTGTTAGAGGGCCCTTATTCATAGAGCACCAAAGAAAGACAATATTCCAAGTGATCAATGTACATGGCAAGACATTTCTCTCCTTCCCACTGTCTACAAGGTCTTTATGAAGTGCCTGCCCGTCTGCAACCTCCCATGACATTCTCTCACCCAAACAAAAAGCCTACATAGACAGACTGCCTAGAAGGTATGAATGAACATGTGTTATGCCTGAAAACTGGGATTGATGATTTCAAACATGAATCGTGTAAATTCTACACAGTGTTTCTGGACTTTAGAGATAATTTTGGGGCAGTGTCTCACAAAATGATGCTTAATGCACTAAAGGAAATCCATCTACCCCTGCCCTTTGTGAACATCATAACAGATGTATTCAAGGGATCTTTCCTACAAGTCAAATGTGGAAAGCAACTCACAGAGCCCATCCCACTCAGGGTGGGGATACAAACAGGCTTGAAGTGCTGTGAACTTCATCTTAGCCATCAACAAGTGGTTGAAGTGGCACCACCACAGATAAGATCTCCAAACCCTGTTCAGGATTATGCTGATGATGTTGAGCTCTCCTCTGGGGATGAAAGTGTCATCACAAACATGCTGGCCTGGACAGATAAATTCTTGCAGTAGTCAAAACTGGAGGTGAATACTGCAAATGTGCAGTATTTTATGAATATCACAGCGGTGGCAACCACTGGTACAAATCCAAATCTGACACAGGACAGCCTATCAGAGTCTGCTCACGCCACGAGACATACACCTACCTCGGCCATAAATTCAATACTGCAAGTGAGTGAGGTGAGCAGGTGCAGGAGTTATCCCGCACCTATAAAAACAGAAAGAAAGAACAAACTCTCGCAGAGTGACTCCTCCCCCTTACCTGTAGTCATGAAACTGGAGGCCATCAGAGAAGTGGCCCTGGCAAAGATACACCATCTCTTTGCCAACATTAATATCCCACAAAATGTCCTTTGGGATAATAGAGCAGTTGAGGCCATCAAGAAATGGCTGGAACTGATCTCACAAACCACACCACCAGACATCACCTTTCTCTCACACAAGGAGGGGTGAGGGGGTGGGGGTGGGGTCCAAAATGTGAAATGGACTTACACTGCAACAAGGCTGGCACACCTCATCAGCACGCTAAACAACAATGATGCTGCAGTCAGAGAGTTAGCCAGAGCTTCCCTCCTACTGGACCTTAGGAAGAGAAAGGTCCCTCTGGCCACTGCTGACCAAGACAGCTTCCTGGGTTTTAGGAAGAAAAGCAAAGGCAAACTGGGCACACACGCCACAGGTTTTGGGGTCCGTTCTGATCGGCCGGACCTAAATGACCTGTGCAACAGAATGGCAGTTAATCTACAATGGACAAAAGGTCGCTCATATACTGCACCATCTGATGCAGTGGTCACAGATCCATCTGTGTCTGTACAGGCCACTGTCTGCCACAATGAATCACAACACACACTTCAGATCACAACAGCAAGAATAGTCCTCCTCAACATTAAACAAACAGCAATAAAACAGCTCTGGACCGGATTAAAACTACAGGGAAAAGGGAGGACATTCTCCGCATCACTGCCAGATCACAGGCGTTACCAACCGAATGCAACCTGGCGTTATGGTACCCTGAAAAACACCACCCACATTGCAGAATGCATTCTGACTCTGATCAGCATCTTGAATCTGTTGCCCACATTCTTAATGGTTGTAATATGTACAAAGGACTCTCTATTGCATGTCACAACCATATTGCTAATCTTATTGCCAGTACTGTTAACAAACCAAGACATTTCAAAATTATGTATCTATGTAGAAACACTCATGTATAGTGACAGATTGGTTCACCAGCACTAATGCTATGTTTTATAACATCCCTAACAGCCCTGATGTTGTGTATTTGGATAGAGACAGAAGGCAGGTGCTGGTCCTGGAGGGTCTGTATATGGACATGGCCTTTTATGATAAGAAGACCAAGTATCAGCATCAGCAAGATCATTCCTGCAAAGATCAGTGACTTAGGATTTGCATGTAAGTTGGTAGTTTTGATATTTGGCAGCCTAGGACATTAGTGGGTTAACATTCAGAGGTCCAGGGCCTTTCAGACACTTAGAGGCAGTCTGCTACACCTTGACATTTTTAAGTTTTTCATCTAACTAAAAACACATATGCAAAAGTGGCACACATGGTTCTATTCTAGAAGACCTTAGGAATAATAATATAAGAGTAAAGTGAATGTAATGAAATTAGTTTTTATTAAAATTCTGTGTAAATACA
>PYXC01000316.1:1700000-1722500 GCA_015244755.2 Tenualosa ilisha | reverse complement strand
CGCTCACCTCGCAGTGACCTTGTGCTGGTACCAGCCGCAGGCCTGCTGGAGCCCTGACAGAGCCCCCCTGCTGCCATACACACACACACACACACACCACACACACACACACACACACACACACACACACTTGAACACAGACAGATAGACACACAGACACACACACACACACACTTTCTCTCTCACACACAAAAACAGTCACAAACACAAAAACACAGGTACACACACACACACACACACACACACACACACACACACACACACAACGCACGCTGAGGGATGGGTAATGAAGAGGTCTGTCTGAGAGGAAACCCTGACTCCTGCCAACACATCTGTCTGTGGGATAGTGAGGCTGGCACTGGGTGAGGAGGTGGACCTGAAGGATTAGGGCCATTTGGTTTGTCCTAGAGACACCAAGAGACTGAGTGTAGGGCAAGCAATATGTATGTGTTTGTGAATACGTGTTTGTGTGTGTGTGTGTTTGTGTGTGTGTGTGTGTGTGTTTGTGTGTGCAACAGAGTGTCTGATTTGACTGTAGATGAAACACAGTAAAAACATACACTGTGTTCTTAGTTTCCTATTTGTGTAGTTGCAATTTCACAAGAGCGTGAGGGTGTGTATGTGTGTGTGTATTTACATTGTGTGTCTGCCGTGGAGTGTCTGACTGTCTGATTTAACTGCAGATAAAAGTGTTAGAATGTTTGTGTAAAAACAGCAAAACATACTTAGCATTTTTGGCCTCTTATGTTTGTAGTTGCATTTCAATTTCAATGTGATGTGTAGTGATGTGTGAGTGTGTATGTGTGTGTGTGTGTGTGTGTGAGAGAGAGAGAGAGAGAGAGAGAGAGAGAGAGAGAGAGAGTGTGTCCATGACAGTGTGTGCGTATGTTTGACCTTACACGGGGTTTAAAAGTGCAACGCTGTGGGTGTTGAGAGCCAGGCTAATGTGTCAGGCCTGCTCAAAAATATGTATGCAAGCACACACTGGCATGAAGAGATTGGATGGGATTTTTATGGTCCAGCACAGCTACAGAAACACATTCTGATGCTCCTCGTTCTGCCCCCGCCTCTATATGTCTGTGTGCGTGTGTGTGTTGGCTGTGGATGTGTTTGTGGAGAAGGGGTTGTGTATGTGTGTGTGTGTGTGTGTGTGTGTGTGTGTTTGTGTGTGTGTGTGTGTGTGTGTGTGGAGGACAGGTTGTGTGTGTGTGTGCATGTGTGAATTTCTTTCTCTCCTTCTCTCTATCTGTGTGTGTGTGTGCTTAGTAAGCTTCACATTAATGAGGTTAATGCAGGCCTGGTCGGATGGCCCAGGGACTGGGTTATAAGAACACCAGCAGTTTTTGAGCTGCTGATGCAGCTCTATGGAAATGCATGCAAGCACAGGTGTATGCAAATGAACTCGGGCTGAGGTAAGGGGCTTACACATGTAAACACACACCTGGCTATGTGCATACACACACACACACACACACACACACATATGCACACACAAGTTAACAAATCAAGAGAAAGTGCATCATCAGGTCATAGCCATAACCTCCACAACCCCCCCCCCCCCAAACACACACACACACACACACACGCACACACACACACACACGCACACACAGTATCTCCTCTTCACCATTGGAGGGTGCAGGTGTTTAATTGTATTAGCTGGCATTAGCTTGTGTTCAGTGGATGAGGCAGGCATGCCAGGGCCCATTATTCTCCAGCAGACCACCAACCAGAGAAACAGCTTCATTAGCTACACACTACACACACACTACACAAACACACACACACACACGCACACACGCACACACACACACAAACACACTACACACACACACACAGTGGGATAAGGGCAAACTGAGCTTTTTTGACAAGGGTTTTAAAGCAAGATACCCATGAGATGATTTTAACAATGAAAGTAAGAATTGAATGGGTAGGAATTACTTATACAAAACTACAGAACAACAGAGATTGGAAGAAGTGTTTCTACACAGAGAAAGTATGAAGGTTGAGTAATTTGCCATAGCATATTATATTAGCCGATGCTATACCCAAAAAGTAAGCTGAAAAACTAAGTAAATATTAGTTAAAGCACGAGTATCTAAGTGATTCCTTGTGTGCTGAACTAAAGCTAAAAGCAAGCTAAAAATATTGCTTGGACAAACACATCCAGATATGTCCTAACTGTGCTGGAATCTATGGCCTTCCATGCCTGTCATTTATATTACAGGAGGGATTTGTCTTATGTGTGTTATAGGACGTCTCCTCTCATTCTCTCTGTGGACAAAGGGCCCAACACACTGACATCCTTTTAAGACCAATTCTCTCTGCGGAGTTCAGCATAATCGTCTCTCTCTAACACACACACACACACACACACACACACACACACCCACACACACACACAGAGAAGAGAGAGAGAGAGAGAGAGAGAGAGAGAGAGAGAGAGAGAAAGAAAGGGAGACACACACACAAAAACATATAAACACACAGAAGGACAGACAGACACACACACTCACACAAAGGAAGTGACCTCGACGGGGTGCTCCGATCAAGGCCCGGCTACACAAATCTAACAATCTGACTTCAAAGGCAATGCAGAGCTGTTGTTTTTGGTTGGGCTCAGACAGAGCCCAACGGCGTCGGAGAAGAGAGGAGAGGAGAGGAGAGGAGAGGAGCCAGGGCCAAGGCCAGGAGGCCAGGAGGCCAGGAAGCCAGGAAGCCAGGAATGAAGCCTCCTCCTGGGGGTGGGGTGGGACAATGTGTCGGCCCATGAGTCTCACCAGCCCAGTATTTGATCTGAGGAGCTGTACTGAAATGAAATGTACGCAATAAACCAAATAAACCATTTGGCCTGGGATACATGGAGAGAGAGAGAGAGGAGAGAGAAAGAGGGAGAGGTAGCAGAGTGGAGCACACCCTGTGTGTCAGGCGTCTCTCTGCCGGCATGAATTCCCAATCTCACAGGCATTAGGAGAGCAGGGTGGAACACTATTTGACAGCTCACACCCTTCTCTCCACACAATACCCCCACCCCCCCACCCCCCAACACACACACTCCACCGCACACGCAGGCACCCCTGCTATGCACGCACACTGTCTCTCACGCAAAAACGCACACACACACACACACACACAGGCACAAACGCACAAACGTACGCACACACACACACACGCCAGTCTTCTCGCCACCAAAGGGGCACTGTAATTTACTCTCCTCAGTGTGACGAGACAAGCAGAGGGTGATAATGGGCATATTATTAATGGCCGCGGGCATGGCTGATCTCCCATAATACTGGGCCAGCTAATGAAGGATACAGCCTAATGAGTCATTTTGGGATAAGCGCCCGATCGACTATCGGAGAGTGGAAAAGAGGCATATTGACAGAGAGAGAGAGAGAGAGAGAAGAGAGAGAGAGAGAGAGAGAGAGAGAGAGAGAGATACTATCTTTCTGAATTGTGGCTTACTGCTGCTCTTTGCTCTGGCTCAGTTGAACTCCAGTGGAAAGATGGGAGGCCCACTGAGAGGCAAAATGCATCATGGGAAGAGAGATCTGCATTTGGGTGTGGGCATGTGTGCATATGTGTGTGTGTGTGTGTGTGTATCAGTTAGAGAGGGAGAGGGGGAGGGGGAGAGAGGGAGAAAGAGGGAGAGGATGAGAGAGAGAGAGACAGAGACAGAGAAGGAGGAAAAGAGGAAAGGAGGTTATTATTGAATATCTTTTATATAAGTGTGTGTACACTCGCTCTTGCTTACTTGCATGTGTAAGATTATAAGCTTATTTGAGTATAGTACTTCTGTGTGTGTGTGTGTGTGTGCCTGTGTGTGTATGTATGTGTGTGTGTGTATGTATGTGTGTGTGTGCGCGCGCGTGTGTGTGTGTGTATGCGTGTGTGTGCGTGTGTATGTATGTGTGCGTGTGTGTGTGTGTGTGTGTGTGTGTGTGTATGTATGTGTGTGTGTGTGTGTGTGTGTGCGTGAGTGTGTGTGTGGTGTGGGTGGGTTTTCCCTGCTCCCATGCCTGCCCCAAGCCCCTAATTGCATGAATAGAGTAGATGCGAGCGAGATGGAGAGGCTGAACAAATTTGATTTAAAGGCACTCAAAATGTCTTGTGGGGGTCCGGGAATATAAATATAGGAGATTCAGCAGTAAATGAACACAGCTTTCCCTCCCCACCCCCTCTTTCCCAAAACACACACACACACAATCACTCACTCTCTCTCTCTCTCTCACTCTATTTCTCCTACCATCTTTCTAGCACTCCCTCAGTCTCTCTTCACATTTCCCATACTTCTTTTGTAATCTCTCTCTTTCTCTCTATCTCTGTTTTTCCCACTTACATAGATCTTGCACACGTTCTCCATTCCTCTTTCTCTCGTTATCTTTTTTTAAACCTTCCCTCCTCTTTTTCCCCTCAGGGGGGCAGTGCATGTGTATGAGCTCATATGTGTGTGTGTGTGTGTGTGTGTGTGTGTGTGTGTGTGTGTGTGTGTGCGTGTGTGTGTTTCCCACGGGTGGGAGCCAGCAGGTCAGGCTGTAACATGGCTGTCATCATTATCGAGGGGCCACATCAGCATCTCCTTCTAGCCCACGTGTAATTAGGGCTATCCGGTAACTCCGCTGTGGCCTGTTTATATGTGTGTGTGTGTATATGTGTATGTGTGTGCGTGTGTGTGTGTGTGTGTGTGTGTGTGTGTGTGTGTGCGTGTGTGTGTGTGTGTGTGTGTTTGCATGTGTAAGCTAAAATCAAACCTCCCTCCCCTCTCCCCATATTAATACACTCTCCACAAGGAATTCCCCAGCGCTTAAAAGAACTAAGCAGGAGAAAAAAAATCTGAGAAAGAGGAAAATAACGAGAGAGAGAGACAGAGAGAGAGAGTGAGAGATAGAGAAAGTCAACAGAAAGAAAAGGAAATAAAGGGAAAAGTGTGAATGAATGAGCCTGGCCATTGCTCCGAGCTCGGGGGGCAGAGCAAGCGAGAGCGCCAGAGCGAGCGAGGGAGAAAGGGAGAGAGAGAGGGTGAGAGAGAGATAGAGAGAGCAAATGGAGGACTGTGTGGGTGTACCTTAACTGCCCTAGGTATAAATAGACTCCTGTGGGCACCTGAAGCGTGTGGGGTGTGGATAGACATTGAGCAGACCAGTGACCTGCAGATCTGTGTGCATCTGCTGCTTGGGCCCTAGAATACAGGGAGCTTTTGTGCATGGCTCTCGACTGGTGACCTTTCCCCAGCTGGGTGAGCTGAAACTGTTTCTGGGCTCTGGTGTGTGCTTGTGTGTTGTGTGTGTGTGTGTGTGTGTGTGTGTGTGTGTGTGGTCTCAGCGGGGATTGCGACATCAGTCCATCAGTGAAAGAATGATTGAGTGTATATAGATATGTATATATATACTGCTTGGCGACCCTGGCTATAACATAACCTACCTGTGTGTGTGTGTGTGTGTGTGTGTGTGTGTGTGTGTGTGTGTGTGTATGTGTGTGTGTGTGTGTGTGTGAATGTGGAGTCACTGGTGCAAGCTCTGTGGTTGGATAGCTGACTGGTGGTTGTACTGGAGCTGAGGCAGGCAGTGGAAAATTAACTGGGTCTAGCAGTGAAAACACCGCCAGTGAGATGTCAACAGCAGACCCACATACACACACACACACACACACACACACACACACACACACACACACACAGACACGCACATTAACACACAACACATCACTATCAGGGAGAGGCTGACCCTATTATCAACACTCTGCTGAGAAAGGAGTGGGGTCTATGGAGGGGGTGGGGTGGGGGGGAGGGGGGGGGGGGTTAAGTGTAGGTGGCCCTGGATATCTTATTTTACCGTCTACCGAGTGACTGTTACATCATCTCCCTTTGGTGAGCACAAGCTAAACAAGAGGATTTGTCTCCCAAAAAAAACTTCACCGAGTTCTCATGGCCATGTTGTTTCTTTTCGTGCTTGCTTTTTACTTTGTGTTAGGTAAGAGCAACATTTATAATCCAATTCAGAAAGTTTTCTTTCTCTAATAAACTGCTAAGGGAGAGCACTTGAAACAGGACTGAAGCGCTTGATTGGATGTAGTGGAGGGTCACTTTATAGTGATTCACCATGAAGGTAACAAAACAAGTGCATTGCACAAATCTGATGACAACAAGTTGACTGGTCGGACAAAACCAAACTGGTGCTGAATTCTGTGGCATAAGCCACTACAGTAAGCCATCAACTGTGTCATTGCTTGTCAGAGACTATTTACTTCTGGCTCTGCAATTTCCTTCTCTGACTTTAATACACTTGACACATGGAATTGGAATTGACCAATGCTTGTATCATTTCTAAGTACTTAACGATGTTAAGTGGAAAGCACAGTCATACTCGTAGGAGAGTCGCTTAAAGGAGAAATCGGGTGTGATTCGATCCATAATTCTCTTGTTAAAAGTCACAGAGTGCTCAAATTTTCTCACTCTTTTTCCAACTGACTGCACATGGACTGAGCAATGGATTAATTCACAGTGGATTTCTCTTTTAAGGTGTGTAGAGTTAGGGTGTGTGTGTGTGTGTGTGTGTGTGTCTCAAAGGCAGTATAAAATATCTCCTTGAGTTTGACTTCATTCAAAACAACACCCCTCTTCTCAAAAAAAAAACAAAAAACAGTTCCAGTCATATTCAGAAAACACTTTAGAGTGCATTGGGGAGGTTGGAGTCTACTAAATAACCAGCCGAGCATTGATAAATTATGAACAGTATCGATCCATCATCATTTTCCAAACAGGAGCACACCACTTACTCCGCTTGCCTGCTCATTTGCTTGGCTGTCCCGAGGCGGGAAAAAAAAGAAGAGAAGGAAAATCAATGTGGTGCTATTTTTGAGCACCCTAACCCCCCATCCCACCTCCCTCCCCCAAAAAAAGTCCCCTTGATATCAATACGGCCCGCTTTTCTGCTGAGGCTGGGGCCATTAGTTGGGGGCGCTGCCATGAAGGCTTCAGTGTAGCCCCGTGCAATGGGGTTTGGTATAGAGTCGCTCATTGCTCCCCCCAACACCACCACCACAGGCACAGCCACAGGCAGGCAGGCAGGCACGCACGCACACACACGCACGCACGCACGCACACACACACACACCTCCATTTCATCTGTGTGAAGGTTATTGAAAAGAGAGCTGCTTTATTAATTCCTCCCTGTTGCCTGCTGGTGGGGCTTCGGCCTGGTAAGACAGCCTGTCATGGGTGCTGATAACCTTGCTCACCTTCAAAAGGCGCACATCCGTGCTAGCATATATTCAAGTTGAACAGACACACACACACACATATACACATACATACACACACACATATTCACTGCGAACAAGCAGGATGGCAGCAATCATATTCCCATAAACTTCCCCTCTTTATGCATCCTTGTTGCTGACTCTCACAGACACGAACATGCTTTCAAATACACACACACACACACACACACACACACACACACACACAGCCTACACATCACACTCTCTCTTAAACTAGAGGCTGCAGTAATAAGCAGGGAGGCAGACAATGTCATAGACTAGAGTGCAAGGCTCTGCTACAAGAACACACACAAACACACAGACACACACACACACACACACACACACACAAGCAGGACAGACAGATGGTGTCGTAGCCTGGGACCCAAGGCTCTGTCCTGCATCAGAGATGGAGAGATGAACCCATCCATCATACACCTGTCCTCTCGGCTGACACGCCGCCTGCACTCCACACCTCACAAATCATCCCTCTAACGCCGCACTCACACTCGGCCTGTTCGACAAGAACTCTCTCGTCTCTCTTCCTCTCCCACCCTCCCTCTCTCTCCGGTTATATATTTCTCTTCCTCTGTGTGTGTCATTCTGTCTCTCTTTAGTGAACATATTCTGTCTTTTATTCTTTTTTGGCTCTTTTTTTCTCAAATCCAAACACACTCTCTGTCTTCTCTCTCTTCACCTTGATCACCGTCTGGCTCTTCTATTCCCATTCCTTCCCTGACATCCCATCATGTTCCCCGTGTATGCAATTCAAATGGGGGTTCAAACAGTGCTACTAAGAGTTGTGTTAGGGGGAAATACTTAAAGAAGGACCTAATATTTTATTCATATTGTATTACCTCATTCTCATCGAACCCTGTCTGTAACTGTCGCCTAGGTCAACAACTCACTCACTTACCCCAACAAGGTTCCTAGAACCAAAGTGACCATTATGTCTTCTAGAGGAACCTTTAATGGTTCCCTTAAAGAGAAACGAGGGAAAATCATTTTGTGTAAGCAGCTAAGGTCCTTAAGACCTTAATATTATATTAACACTGAGGCACAGTATTGTCTATTACCGCCAGTAGTTAGCCAGTATGTACTTTAACCAATTGGCAATGAGCCAACAATGAGACTGTATGCATTTAACAGCCATTATGAAGACGTAACAACACGAGCTGTGCTCTAGCAGACGATTAACTTGACTTATCCATATACTGAAACCATTAAGTGCATCTATGCAAGTCCATCTCTGCAATATTCATATGGAACTGCCACTGTAAGAGAGAGAGAGTAATGAGAACCGATATTCAGTGCAGTCTGGTCCTGGTGGTGTAACTGTGCACTGTGAGTCTGAGGGAGGCCGAGAGTTCTAGAAGGAGAAAATGGCGTCATGGGGAGGAGACGGCTCTCTTCTCCGCTGGAGAGCTACTCTTCCACCCCAAACTCCCCTCCTGACAGCGAGAGTTACAGAGAGAACGAGAGACAGACAGAGAGAGAGAGAGAGAGAGAGAGAGAGAGAGAGAGAGGTGGTAGGGGGTCTGTAGTGAAGTGTTTAGTGGGCCAGAGAGAAATGGCTGGCACAGAGAGCTGGATGAGAAGCTGCACACCGAGCAGCCACACTAGTCTCAGCCTCACGTCAGATCCTCGTTAAATAAACGGCTAATTAACACCGCACAAAGGTGCTTTCAGGAACACTCCTCGCCTTGGTATATGAACACACATGACCACACACACATCCACACACACGTACACACACTCCCTCACACATCCACATTACATATAACACCTGCCTACTGAGAGACTGTGCCTGTGAAAAGACATAAAGACACCATATGGGTTGTCAGTCTTACCCGGAACGCCAGGAGGAGTCTTCAGGAACTTTCCGTTGAAATGCTGAATGACAACATCACATTTCTCAGTGGACTCCATCCTGCAAGACAGAGAGACACTCAGGAAAAAGGGAGCAGGAATAAGAATCAACAGGACATAACAGGAAACACACACACACACACACACACACACACACACACACACACTAGCCTGGGCAGACCTGACCCACATCAATCAAGACTGAGGTTGGGGCTGGCACTGAGGGATTGACCTTGAATTTCCAGGAGCATAACTGGATGGAATTTCAATGAAAGCATTTAAAACTCATGTTTCACGCACATGAAGATTCTCAATTTGGAAGGTAACATGCCTTCATTGGTTGTGAATCATATAACGCCTGCCTCATGTTGGATAAGCAGTTGTGGTGAGTCCCTGGAGTTGCTACATGAACCTGGACCAAATAGCATGGAATAGCTTTCCAGCAGTGCGTCTAGGTTTCCCAGGCTAGCACACACTAGTAAAAGACACAAGCTATGCAAGGTACAGTATGTAAACAAGCTTTCTCCACATAACTGCCTGTAACACTGAGTAAGTGGGCATTATATTTCACACTTCTCCAGAAGCACAAAGACTTGAACGTTTCAATCAGAGAGGATAAAAGTGGAGCGAGAGGCACAAACATTTGTCAAGTTACGTGTTCTACATGTTCTACCTGTTCTACGTGTTCTATGTGTGGGTGGGGAGGGTGGGGGGTGCGGGGTGTCACCCGTTATGCAGACCAGAGTTGAGCCCTCATACGCTGACACAGAAGATCATTGAAAAGTTTATACTGTGACATTACATTATATGTGACACTCCCACATATGCAGACCGGAACTATTCACGTTTGCTCCCATTGTAAGGTATTAGGTTGCTCTGTCTTGGTCAGTATTCAATGATCTTTGTCTCAAATGTGTCTCCACTGAGATGTGTGGCATTAACCTTAGTCTTCTCCACACAGACTGGACTCCTGGACATCAGATTCTGTGTAAGGGCCATCACAATGGCAGCCTAGACTAAGGACTTTTTCTGTACTGTTAGCTTCCACTCCAGTGGCTTAACACTACAACCACATTTGTGTGTGTGTGTGTGTGTGTGTGTGTGTGTGTGTGTGTGTGTGTGTGTATGTTATGTATGTGTGTGTGTTTGTGTATGTAATGTATGTGTCTGTGTGTGTGTGTTTGTGGTGCCCCTTTCATACAAGCCCGTGGCGCTTGAATGGCTAATTGGCAGGCGGGTGCTCACATGGAGCCAGGGCACGCGGAGGAGAGTACGTGTGTGTGTGTGTGTGTGTGTGTGTGTGTGTGTGTGTGTGTGGGCCCTCTCTGACTGCAGGGCTGCTGACCCTGAAAGGAGCAGTAACGCCCAGGCCGGCCCCTAATCAGCAGCACGTGCCACACAGGGACATGGAGCCAGAGCACAGCAGAGCACAGCAGAGCAGAGCAGCCCCACGACTAGCTTACAGAAGCCCTCCTCAGGACGGGGGGAAAGAGGGAGGGGGGGTAAAAGATAGAGGAAAGTGATGGACTAATGAGAGAAAGAGAAAGAGAAAGAGAAAGAGAAAATGGGGGAGAGGGGGGAGAGAAAGAGGGAGGGAAAGAGAGAGAGAGAGAGAGGAAGGGGTGAAAAAGTGTTTACGTACCTGTACATAGAAAAAAAAGGAGAGGACAAAAGATGAGATGAAAGACCAAAGGGGGTGGAGAATGGAGAATTTCAGATGTAAAAACAGCTGAAGGACAAGGAGGAATCATGGATTTTTCACTCCAAATGTGTGCAGACATGCCTGAGATCCCACACAGACACCCGCGCTAATCTGCGTGATTTGCTGTCAATCTCCCACTGTTTTCCTTTCCCTCCATTCACAGCGCCTGCCATCTCACAGCACTGTCAAAGCCCCCACTGACACTGGCCAAGACCACAGCCACAGCCACTGGCTGTTCTTGGCGTGAAGGTAACTGCGTGCCTTTTTGGTCACAGTCTATTTATATCCATTTAATTGCGTTTTGTTAATAGATGTTTATGCCTGCTATCTTAATGCTTGTTTAATTATTTCTCCGGAAGTCAATCTCGTATGAGTATGAAAAATACATGAGCCATAATGACCATTAAAATCTTCACTAATATAAGTGTTTTCTCATTTGGTGTTTCTGGGAGATGCTGGGGCGTCAATATTTCATAAGCTGTAATTAGTCTATTTTATATGTGTAGGTACGTGTGTCTGTGTGTGTCTGTCTGTGTGTGTGTGCATGTGTGCATTTGTAGACAACACTTGTGCCAAGGCAATTAACAGTAGTAATGTGCATCTTCATATGTGTGTATGTACACACATGTGTGTGTGTGTGTGTGTGTGTGTGTGTGTGTGAATTCTGCACAATGTACCTGGCGAAGCCGACCCCTCGGCTGACCCCATTGGCGTCGCGGAGTATCCTGGTGGAGATGACGTGGCCAAAGGGCTTGAGCATGTTCTCCAGCTCCTGTTCATCCATGGACACGGGCAGGTTGGAGATGTACAGGTTGGTGGGGTCCTGCTCCTGTTGCTGCAGATAAAATAACACAAACAAAAATAAAAAAACAAGCCACACTGTCAGTATACACACAGTCAATGTTCTCTCCCACTGTGCTGATGGAAGGAGCTCGGAACACTAGGTGTCTTTTAAAAAAAAAAAAAAAAAAACTTAACCGAACAGCTTATTTCAAACTGCCTTGTGTCGGCAATAAGCAAATTTATGGTGTGTGTCACCACAACCTTGCTCCTCGACTCAATCCCTGCTCCCCACCGCTCTCTGCACCCTCCCTCTCCCGCCCACACACACACACACTCACACACACTCTCTCTCTCTCTCTCTCTCACACACACACACATTCTCTTCCCCTTCCTGTGCCTTCCAAAGGGACTGTGTGGGGAATGATTGTGTGGATTTATGGTCACAGTTCCATAAGTTTGGACAACTCCTTCCCCTGCTCCTCTTGCCTAATTTTAATTATCCCCAGCTGTTTTTTGGCAGCGTGCCCTGAGAATGATTCCATATTGGAGATGGAGAACCCGAGGGGTACAACAGGAGGTGTGTGTGAGAGTGTGTAAGTGCTTGGGTATGTGTGAGAGTGTGTAAGTGCCTTTGTGTGTGAGGGAGACAGGGAGTGTGGAGGTGTGTGTGTGTGTGTGTGTGTGTGTGTCCGTGTGTGCGTGTGTGACAGCACATGTGAGAAAGAAAGTGACAGAGACAGTGTGTCCATGCAATTTTAAGTGCTATGAGGGTGTCCCTGTGTGAAAGGGTGCATGCACATGTGTTTATGTGTGTGAATGTGAATGTGTGTGTGACAGCATATGTGGTTGTATGTGCGTGCGTGTGCATGTGCGTGCGTGTGTGCATGCGTGTGTGTGTGTGTGTGTGTGTGTGTGTGTGGTGTGTGTGTGTGTGTGTGTGTGTGTGTGTCTACAGAGGAAAGTGCAGAGTAAAAGAAAATATGGAGCTGCTGGTGGAAACTGAGCTGTGTGATTTTTTTAGCTCGTAAGTCTTTCAGACTCCACACACAGTGCAGAGTGCAGCGCCTGCACCATTACAGCCATAGCTTCCACACACACACACACACACACACACACACACACACACACACACACACACACACACACACACACAAACACACACACACACACACACACACACACACACACACACACACACAATCTCTCAGACCTCTCTGATATGTCCAATACAACATGTCCTGGCCTCTCTTAACAAAACTTAACTTATAGAGCCTTCATTTGTAAACCCAGTCTGATCTACGCTAACTAGAATGCTAAGTAGCACAGTCTCATGTGGGTGCATAGGTTCCTCAGCTCTGGCCAGGTTTCTGGCTAGCTACAGCAGTCTGCAACAATCGAATGTTTATTAGAATCACACCAGGCGCTGCTGCACCCACTAGAGCCCTTCTTCCCAAGCCGTAGGTAATTAACGTTCCAGCGATCATTAGAAAGTGGCAGGTGTAAGCGCGAACAGCGCGGCGGCCTGTTAATGGTCGGACCGAGCAATGCTAATCTACAGATGGGAATAGGGGGAGAGGAGGACCTGAGTGAGGACCACGCACGTCTGGCGAGTATGAGGGTGGTACTTTGGGGCTCGAGAGGTGCCACGCTGCAAATGAAAGCCATTAGTCAAGCTGGACACGAAAGAGAGAGAGAGAGACAGAGAGAGAGAGAAAGAAAGAGGCCCTTCTGACTTTCCCTCCCTCTTTGCAGCTCTTTCAAG
Organism: Tenualosa ilisha; assembly: GCA_015244755.2. NCBI lineage: Eukaryota > Metazoa > Chordata > Actinopteri > Clupeiformes > Clupeidae > Tenualosa > Tenualosa ilisha. The sequence goes on along the minus strand of PYXC01000316.1, from coordinate 1,709,127 downwards.
TGACAGTTGCTGCCAATTATGTTATTTATAACTGAATGAACTTCGCTTCTGTAAAAACACTCTCTGTTTGAAGACACAGGAAGGTCTGGAGACAAAGGGAAATTTTACAAAAAAAAGAGTGAAGTAAATTTAGAAAAATGAAGATATTTTCGAGACATTAAGATTACTGAATTGGGTATGCTGTTGGATCTTATACCAACCCTGACACATAATTCAGGCACTTCATAGATATATTTTTCCCTATTCTTTCACCACTGGGTGCAGCTGAGATGTAGAGGCAAAGCTCTCCAGCAGTGCGACAGAAGAGGACTCTTAAGTCTGGGCTGTGAAGTGGTTCGCGAAATGCTACAAATGAAGGAATAACATAAAAGAGAAGGTAATCGTGGATGAAGGGACAGTGGAAAGAGAGAGAGGGAGAGAAAGAGAGACAGAGCACATCGGCACACGCGTTCAAAAGCCCCACTGGCCGTCCCTGTGCCCCGCAGGAGGCAATTACGGGCACATTCAGTGGCGTGATTAAAAGCAAATCAGCCGCGCTTCTTTCATGACATGTTAAATGTCACGCAGAGTCTCTCGCCTGCTCCTGATGGTCTCCACACTTGGCCACTCTTTCACTCTCTCCCTTCCTCTCTCCCTCTCTTTCCCTCTCTAATGCCATCTATCTGTCAAGTGATATTTAGCAAATGGAAACTCAGGTCAAGTCTGTGTGGGAGAGCGTGTGAGAGTGACCGCAAAGAAAGAAAGAAAGAAAGAAAGAAACATAGAGAAGAATGAAGACAGAGAGAGAGAGAGAGAGAGAGAGAGAGAGAGGGTGGAAAGCAAGGCAAGGCAAGACGGTAAATACTGTACATGACAGCCTCATCACTGCCAAGGACCAATGAGCAGTACATAATAATAAGACATAATAATCAAATTATGTGCAAACAGGAGGAAACACTGGCATATGTGTGTGTGTGTGTGTGTGTGTGTGTGTGTGTGTGTGTGTGTGTGTGTGTGTGTGTGTGTGTGGACTCCTCAATGAAACAACACCCACATCCTCCAATTAACCTGATTCCCTCCACGCCCATGCCCGCATGACTCATACAGACAGACTGGCAGGCGTTTGTCTGTTTGGCAGAGCCCAGCGCTGGGTGGCATGGCTTTAATGTAATGCCCACTGCACAGGGTATGTGTGTATGTTTTTACTAGGGGGCTCTGAAGGCCTGGAGGGTTGAGAGTCTAAACAGTTGGTGTCTGCACAAAGTGGAGGCAGGGAGAGAGAGCTGATGTCATGCCTAGCCTTGCTGCGCTGCGCTGGGTTGTGCGGCGGGGATGACTTCAGACTCCGCCGTGGAAAAGAACACCCTCGTTTCCTGCGTTCACTGCGCACGCAACAGCCAGCGCTGACTGCAAATTGGCCGGCGAGGGCTAGTTAACCATCTGTGTGTGTGTGGGTGTGTGTGCTCTGTGTCAGAATGAGTATGTGTGTGTGTACAAGCCTGTGTGTCAAAGTGGGTGTGTAAATGTGTCATGAATGACTTGCACACATCTGTGCACACATCTAATTATCTAATTATCTATCTATCTATATCTATATACATATATATGAATGTTTGCATGCTTCTGCACGTGTGCATGTGAATAAGGTCTATCTTTGTCAAAACATGAATGTCTTCTGTGTTCAGAATGTCTTCTGTGTTCATGGATATATGTGTGTGGCCAAGTGTGTGTGCATATGTGTGTGTGTATGTGTGTGTGTGTGTGTGTGTGTATGTATATGTGCTGTGTGGCAGCTGTCACATGTACAACAGCACTGGCTCCCCTATCAATCACACAAATCGGGTTGGGCGTTCACCTGAGTAAAGCTGCTTTCATGTCAACATCCACATGCAAATAGGGGAGAGCTGGAGCCTCGCAACCCTTTCTCCAAACCCCCTGCTGCTCCTCACTCTCACTAAAGCATGCACGCACGCACGCACGCACGCACACACAAACACACACATGCACACACGCGCACGCACGCACACACAGAGAACCAGACCCCTCGCACTGCTCCCACTCCCTGGTGCTCGACTGCACAAAGGCTAAGACACTGAGGTTTACTGATGCAGCGCAAACAAATGGGGGGCAATATAGACTATCATTAGCTTGCTTATTGTTCGCACAGTTTCAATAAATAAACACAGCACGGCTTATTTGGAGCCAATACAAAATGCCTTCTACAATCAGGATAAGCTTCAGTGCTGGATGCTGAGACCACCAGTCCTCAGCCGGGACTGGAAGCTGTTTGCTAGTGGACTCACACACCAAACTAAGATTTTAAATGTGTGCCAAGAATATAACTTGATGTCATTCAATTATGTGTCGACATCCAAAACAGCATTCATTCACACAGCACTGAAACACTGGGACAAGTCAGTCTCTGAACTGGCTTGTTTGTCTCCTGGTCATTTAACATGCAGCTGCAGATGCTGATGAATGGAGCTAAAGGGGTGTCATTTACTTGTTGTTTGTCATCTCCAAACACAGATGATTGATACAGAAAATTATGCTCTGTTGATGAGCTGACACAGTCATAAAGGTTTGTTAATAGCTTACAAATAGGTAATGATCATGTTATAAATACTTAATAAGCATTAGGCAAATCAAGCCCAGCTGCACTCATTTCCAAAAGGCAATTTTCGTCATCACAGGTTGCTATTCAATAAACACACTCATAAACATTAAAAGGAAACTTGTGTGTGTGTGTATGTGTGTGTATGTGTATGTGAGACATTGACTACTAATACAATACACAGCCCAACCACCCTCACTAGTCTTTGAAGCAGCATAAATGTAATATTTGCCTGGAGAAATAAATACTCATAAGATCTGTCTCAGTAACTGTGTTGTTTGTCGTTGCTGCTTTCCCCTACTGAACTGTCATAAATACCCCCCATGGGGATGTCGGGGCGCCAGCATCAGTCGAAACCCCTCCCACACACACACGCACACACAAACACTCATGAGCCTCTCCCATGGGCCAACACTCCATTCATCCTGACTGCCACACGGCAATCACTAACAACACAGGCACCAGGCCTGCCAAACACACCAGCCAACTGGGACTCCTTGCTTGTGTGTGTGTGTGTGTGTGTGTGTGTGTGTATCTGTAATCGAGCTGGAAGCAGGCTTGCCAAGGTATGGGGTGTGTGCAGGGTGGGGGAGGAGGGAGAGAACAACCAAAAGAGAGGGAGCAAGAAAGTAACAGAGAGGGGGAGAGAAAAAATATAAAACACACACACACACACACACACACACACACACACACACACACACACACACAGTGTCCACAAATTAATGGCAATCCTGAGTGAATGATCCGCAAGTCTTCTGCTGCGTTAACACTCCATTGCTCACGGGAGCGTCTGCAGCAGACGTAGATCCTGGTGCTGCCTGTATTGATTCTGACCTAGCCGACGCCAGGGCTCTTAATTAAAGACGCTGTGAACAGCTGTCGCAATACTTGCTTAATTACTGCCCCGGTAGTCAATCTCTTATGAGTATGAAAAATACATGAGCCATAATGATCATTTAAACCTTCTGTGAGAGCTTCCTCACCCGCTATTATACAGCTAGATGCTCCACCGGGGAGTCAATAGTTTGTAGTGGTTGTAGCTTGTTGTGCTGGGGAAAAATTGTGTGTGTGTGTGTGTGTGTGTGTTTGTGTGTGTGCATTTGTGAGATGTACCTGTGTGTGTGCATAAGAGAACATTTGTGCGATTTAGTGTGTGTGTGTTTGTGTGTGTGCATACGCTATAATTTTTGAGGATATATTTTTTTATGCATTGGATGCTATGTAAGCTCTCTTTCCAACTCTTTCTCTCTCTCTTTTGTGTGTGTGTATGTGTGTGTGTGTGTGTATGCGCATGGTGAGAGATAAGTACACTCTGGGCCAATAGAGTACCTCCTCTCAGCCTGTGTGTTGTTCCTGCTCCTGTCTAAGGCCTCTCCTCTGCTCTGCTCTCCTGCTGGGTACTGGGCTAATAGTCACCATAAAGATTAACAGCCTGTGACCCACTGAAACATATGCAGCGAACAGACATGCACAGACAGCCATACTATCTGGCCTGAACATTAATCTCCCCCTTCTCTCTCTCTTTCTCTCTCTCTCTCTCTGTCTCTCCTTCTCTTCCTCAATTCATCCATCCTCCCCTCCATCCATCTATCCCTCCCTCCAATTCTCGTTCATCTCTTGCTACATTCCCCCTCTTTGCAGCAACTCCTGCTGCGCTTCGCAAAAGTAAATCAAGTGCATCAAAGGTTGTGAGCCTGGATAGTGATAGTAATCACTGTGGATGTGGAGAGTGATTGTTAATGTGATTATTTTGATGTCTAAGTGACTGATTAGTGATTGTGGTGACAGATGACCATCAAATGCCCCACTGCAGGAATCAAACAGTCAGAAAATGTGTGTGGGGTGTAGAAGTGAGATGTGTGCACTAATGATCCACAACCTCAGAATCACCGATGTGACTGTGATTATGTGACTGGTTACTGATAATGACAGACATCACGTGACAGCTGATGTGATTATGATTGGTGGAGGAGGCTGAAGAAATGAGACTTTTGATGAGGGGATGTCAGACACGTTGCATGAGGTTAGCAGGCGAACGAGGAAAACCTTCAGTCTTGAGACGTCAGTTATGCGAAGTATGCAGGCAAGAAAACGAACGAGGCCTCCGGTCTTTAGACGTCAGACGCGCGAGGTGAGTAGGCGAGTGAGAGAGGCCTTCGGTGTTGAGACGTCAGACGCGTGCCACCGCTCGCCTCCGCATCCATCCATCAAGGCCAGTCTCCCAACCACGTGTACAGGACAGCAAATGAGTCTATGATGCATTGCTGCACTAAGGAGACTCAACGTGCCAGGATTTGTATGTGTGTGTGTTTGTGTGTTGTCTGTGTGTGTGTGTGTGTGTGTTGTGTGTTACGCGTTACGCATTATGTAGCCAAAGAAAAGAGGTTGAAATGTGTGGGTGAAAATTCTGATGGAGAGAAATAGGCCGTTTGGAATTGTGTGTGTGTGTGTGTGTGTGTGTGTTTCAGCATTTATGTGTAACTTTCAGTGTTTTCTGTGTGGGTGAATGCGTATGTGTAAGTGTGTGTGGCTGTGTGCGCGCGCTTGTGTGTGTGTGTGTGTGTGTGTGTGTGTGTGTATAAGAACGAGTCAGAGAGTGCATGTGTGTGATGCAGACCCGAGCAATCCATCACAGAGAAGCAGTGGACCATCTAGAGCTGGGCTGTCTGTCAGGAGCGCAGCAGTGAATTATGGGTAGCCGCATACACAACCTGCCAATGGAGCTGGAATCAATCACCGGGGAGGAGCATGGCAACAAGCACAAAAACAACCGTAAACCACAACACAAGCCGAGAGCAAAGCAACAAGAGCGAAGAACAACAGCAACAACGCCACCACCAGCATATGGCTCTAAGGCTCCAAATGAGCAGTTATTGATCCTCCAGTTTCCCCTCAAAGCCCATTTGAAAAAGACGCATCACACTATGAATGGGATAATTTGATTGGCAGGAAGACGCTTATGTGCGTGTATGTGTGTAAGTCAGTGTTACTCTGTGTGTGTGTGTGTGTGTGTGTGTGTGTGTGTGTGTGTTTGACGGGAGGTCATGGCAGTATGTGTCAGTGTGTGTGTGTGTGTGTGTGTGTGTGTGTGTGTGTGTGTGTGTGTGTGTGAGTGAGTGAGTGAGTGCGTGTGATTTACTGTGAAGAAATGGTGCCCTGTGTTTCTTGCGTGTGTGCTGGTTGAAGGCTTGGAGATTGCGTGCATGCATGCAAGCGAGGAGCCGCCTGTAAGGCTGTTAAATGCCTGCATGTGTTATTGTGTGGCTTGTGTGTGTGTGTGTGTGTGTGTGTGTGTGTGTGTGTGTGCCCTTATGTTGACCCTCCGCTACCACACTGGATATGGAGGACTGGTACTGGGAGGAAAAAAAAAAGTGAGGCCCTGGATGTTTCCCACCAAATGGAGATCTCACATCAAGAGCGGCACGCCAGGGGCTCTCCGAAACAGAAGAGCCGAGAGGAGGAGTGAAGAGATTACACTGACAGCTCGGGTGTGTGTGGGACCCAGACTCCGCCATGGCTTAGACACTGCTGCCGCTGCCGCTGCCGCCGCCGCCGCCGACTCCTCCTCTGCTGCTGCCACCGTTTTCACCGTACTGGCGAACGGAGCGACGGCGGTGGAGAGCCGAACAGAGCGTTGGCGAGGGAGCTCTTTCACAAACAACCCCCGTGGATGTGCTTCGACTTGATATACGATGACAGGGAGGAGGGCTTCAGTGGCAGCAGCCCAGGCTGCTACAAACCGCTTCACTGATGGAGCAATTCTCTCAATAAACCCCGACCGCTTGACTCCACTTAATTCGCCCTTTTTTGCTTTTGTTGAAGAGATATTTAGTGCCTAATCAGATGGCTTTCATGTGCTTAATCATGGAAATGAATGACTAATGCTAATCGCCCTAAAGACTGGGCCAAAGAAAACAGGAACAGAGAAAATGTGTGTGTGTGTGTGTGTGTGTGTGTGTGTGTGTGTGTGTCTGTGGGTGTGTGCGCGCCACACGGACTGGAAATCTAAACAGCCTCAAAAATATTTTGCAGTACACAGAATGGTGCAATGATTTATGGTATTGCTCAGGTATTATCAGGGACACCTTTTTTTTTGCCAAAATAATCCCATTGCAGAAGGACATCTCAGCTTTTTTTCTGGGGTGAGAATTGCTTATTGCCAGCAGAGAATATTCCTGGCTATTCAACATCCCCCGTCACATCTAAGACACAGGAGGCACAGAAAACCAGGGGGAATGTAGGTAGAGAGATGGGGAAGTGTGTGATTGTGTGATAGAGTGACAGAGTGATAGAGAGAGAGAGACAGAGAGAGAAAATAAGAGGGAGAGGAACAGAAAGAGATGGACAGAAGGAGAGATAGAGAGATGGAGAGGCAGAGAGCTGAAGAACTGGTCTCACAGGAGCTCATCAGCCATATACCTAAGATAGAGAATGTTTCACAGTGAACACAGCAAGGTGACGACACACACTGGGAATCCACCACGGGGGGATTCAGTCTAAGTCTTAGGGAGAGAGGATGGACATTTTATCACTATATCCCCACAGACACACAGACAGCATAATCTTAAGAAAAAAAACATCTCTAAGACCCATAAGATCTCCAAAGGCTGTGTGTGTTCAAACTGTCGTCAGTTTTCAAGGGATCAGTGTTTAATCATCTATGAGGAACTATGAGAACCTTAGAGACATACAGAACCTTAATGGATTCTATGATACATGGACTATGATGGCTTAAACACATCAGAAACTCTGTCCTGGCTCTTGTAGCCTAGGCCAAAGTTCCTGGGCTCAGGTTCCAGGACTGACTAGAGTATATATGGGGATCTTGTCTACACACACACACACACACACCTGTGCATGGCATATAGCCTAGGGGCACCTTAAAATATCCCTTCTCAATAGCAGCTCTGTGTACAGCATCCAACCCAACGCGGTCTCTTTTTTATTCTGTCAGCACAAGCACCCCTGACTGCAGGTCTGAATATAATGGGGATTTCCTCCCAGACAGCGGAGAGCTGATCCCTACATAACAACAGCCTGAGGGTGTGTGGGGTTGATATCCCTGACTGGCAGCTGGGTGGTGATGATGGGGGGTGATGGGTGGCCTAGCCAGGGGCCATGTCCTGCTTGTGTTCCCCCTGAATGTGTCCAGCTTGTGGCCTGCTCTGGAGTGATCTGGCCCAGTGTGGTCTATTGTACAGGGATGTGTTCTGGAGAAGGGCATGTGGGTTGAAATGAGTGCATGTACACACAAACACACACACACACACACACACACACACAGAGAGAAAGAGAGAGAGAGAAAGAGAGAAAGAGAGAGAGAGAGAGAGAAAACAGGCTAGCCTCCAGCATGTACCCTCAGGATATACAAACTCAAATACACACACACACACACACATACACACACACACACAGGCACAAGTACACAGAGAATATAAGTACATGAAGTCATGAACACATACCATACAGACCTTCATGTACTCACCCATGATATAGCAAAGGCCTTGTCCACACAAACACCCACACACACACATACACACGCACACACACACACACACACACACACTCACTCAACAGTTGCTACATGCTGCTCCCCCCTGATGTGTGTGTGCAAGCCTCCTGTGGTCTCTGCTCTTTACCCTCAGTCCTCTCACTCTCTCTCTCTCTCTCTTCCATAATCAGGCGTAATGGGAGTCAGCTGTGGTTCATTCTAATTGGGCAGGAATGCAGACGCTCTGGCCGGACAGAAGGGCTCCTCCTCGCACACAGTCATACACACACACACACACACACACACAGCAGTCTAAGGGGGCCTCCCACCCACACCAGGGAGAGGAAGGGAGGGGATGACCAGCCAGAGCGGCTGTCAGCCTTTGTGTGTGTGTGTGTGTGTGTGTGTGTGTGTGTGTGTGTGTGTGTATGTGTGTGTGTGTGTGTGTGTGTGTGTGTGAGGGGGCATTCTCAGGGGCCTGTCACTGTGCGTACAGACTGCTGCCTCAGCCTGCTGTCTTATTATGACAAGGAAAAAAAAAAACACTCAAAAAAAAAGGAAGAAACGTCAAGTCAGACAAGGAGCACTGAGCACTCTCTTCCTCTCTCTCTCTCCCTCCTTCTTCCTCTCTCTCCCTTTCTCTGCCTCTTTCTCTCTTCCTCTCGCTCTCTCTCTCTCTCGCCGCAAATAACAACAAGTCTGAAATCTCTACTTGGAGACAAGTTAAACAGCGTGAAATGGTGCAGTCTCAATTTGAGAGACACTTCACCGCTAACAGTCGACCACTTGAAGAAAAAAAAAAAAAGGAAACAGACAAATCAAATAAATAAATATAAGACAAGCAATTGCGTGTAATAATAGCAATAAGACAACATCTGAGGAAGTGGGAAGTAGAGTGGGGTTGTGACAGACAGGCGATTTGAGCAGCCCCAGCGCTTCCGTAGGGCTGATTTGAAGCACTCCATTGCCTGCCGTCACTGCCTGTAAGAGAGAGGGGTCACCGGAGCTCTTTGCTGAAGATGGGGGTCACCTAGCTATGT
>PYXC01000316.1:1692500-1695000 GCA_015244755.2 Tenualosa ilisha | reverse complement strand
GCATTCTAAGAATCTAGTCACCTTATCAAAAGGAACACTAACTGTGTTCTGCACCTGAGAGAACAGTCATGGTCAGTAAATGAAAAGCAAACAGACTCCACGGCAGTCTGCCTGGTCTGTGTATGGCAGTCTTGTCTACTGAGCTAATGGGGACGCTCCCACAGAGCCTACAGAGACTGTCAAGGCCTTGGTTGGTGTCTGCAGTCCAGTGCCGATACTCCATACTCAATACAGCATCACGCACAGCAAAGGCTATTAAGTGCTGAATCTGAACGTGGCCACCAAGCACAGGAACGCAGCTTGGAATGAGGCCTTTGAACACCGAAAGTGAACAGAGCGAAACAGGACCGATACATCATTATTTCAGGCAATGCCGCTGCTATAAAGAATGCATGAGTAAGATTTGTGTGTTTTTTTTGTATATGTGATATGCGTGTTATGTAACGGCAGTGGGTTGGGTCTTGGCAAAGGCAAGTTGTCTTTAAAAATGGCGCTTGCATTACTTCTTACTGAAATGACATGGCAGAATCGATGTTGTCACTGCACCTGACAGACAAAGAGCTCACACCGATCCCCTCCCCACACACACACACTCACTCAGACACACTCACTCACTCACTCACTCAGACACACTCTTACACACACTATGTCTCACACTCTGTCACATACACACACACACACACACACACACACACACAAGTCTAGACAGATTGTGCAAGGGCTCCTTGTGAGAGTGTGTGAGTAGGCAGTAGCAGTGATGGCACAGCTGTCAGTGAAGTGCCTTGGTGAGCCAGAGTCTTCAACACGTTGGCAGCTGTGGATGTCAGACCCATGACTGGCTAACTAAAGAGACCTCTCTAAGGCAGAGAGGCGTCATCGCCGCCCGCGCTCAACTTCAATGGTCGGTCATGAGGATCTATCTCACCTCGCAGACAACCGGTTCTTGGTAGTCGCGCCAAACGAGCCTTTGACGTGACCACCTGATGGCGGCTATCAAGGTGAAGGAGTTGAAGAGTTTGTGGACTCTGAGGGCTGGTAGTGTGGGTAATCTGCTGGTCACACAGACATGCTGGGCTGCTACACTAGACTGCACTGTTCCCCTGAGGAGCCTCTGACTGGACAATAGATGCTATCATCTGATGGCGGTGGAGGAGGGGAGAGGAGCTGCTGCGGGGCTGGTGGAGTGGGATGTCTGTGAGTCACACGGACATGCTTGCCCGTCACACTCTAGCACTTTCCTCACCCACCTTTTGGTAAAGCGTGGACTTATGGCAGGTCAATGTGGAGTAAAAAGAGCATTAAGTTGAAAGTGATGCACTAAAATTCCTTGTGCGAGGTAGCAACAACACCCAAACAACTTCAGTAGTTCAAAGGGTGATGATGTCTCCCTGTGTGCTGCTCTTGTGATGTGTGTGTGTGTGTGTGTGTATCTGTATCTGCATGTGTGTGTGTGTCTCTGTGTACGTGCCTGTGTGTCTGTGTATGAGAGAGAACTCACCCTATAATGCCTATTGGGAGGGCTCCATTTTTTTTTTTTTTTCACCATCTATTTCCATGTGTTACTTGTGGCCTCATAGACAACCACTCACTGTGATTACAACTGGGATGTCCATGGCACGTAGTGTGTGCACATGTCATTAGCGGCTCAAATCAAGCAGGGAGACGTTCAGTGACTCTCCAGAAATCTCATCATTTCTCATTAATCTCAGTGAGAGACATAAGCTCTCATTAAGTACAGGAGGACTAATGAGCCTCGGAAATGAATATTAGGAAACTTTGGGGAGAACTTGCTACTGTAATTACCAATCAATTTGACCAGGGATTTAATGAGACACAGCTAGTCTACAAAAACCTTCAGGAGCCACACTACCCGCTCTAACAGTGTGATGAGGCAGCGCCACTAGAATGGAGGGCTTACTATGGCTTGGGTGTGTGTGTGTGTGTGTGTGTGCATGAATGAGAGAGAGAGAGAGAGAGAGAGGGAGAGAGAGGGAGTGTATGAGAGGGGGAGAAAGGAAGTGTGTGTGTGTGTGTGTGTGTGTGTTTATGCGTGAGTGAGAGACAGACAGAGAGAGAGAGAGAGGAAGAGTATAAGAGGGAGAGAAAGGAAGTGTGTGTGTGTGTGTGTGTGTGTGTGTGTGTGGGTGTAATGAGGCTGAGCACCCTAGCATGTGAAGTGAATCTAGTGGGTTGGAGACCCCAGCGAGACGCGAGTGAGCTTCCCTAAGAGCAGCGGGGGTCAGAGAGGGCCCTCCTCTGCCACAGACCCATTAGTCCACCTCTGCTTGAAATTCATGACCTTACTCACACACACACACACACACACGCCCAACTCAAATGAAAGACTGTCAAGGTCACTACTTTGATCTATCTATATATATAGATAGATATATGTGTGTGTGCGTGTGTGTGTGTGTGTGTGTGTGTGAATTGAATATGACCAGGTGTCTCTTCATTTATGAATGCATGAGCTTGTTCACTATACGTGTGTGTGTTTGCG
>PYXC01000316.1:1682500-1690000 GCA_015244755.2 Tenualosa ilisha | reverse complement strand
GGAGAGACCGAGAGAGTGATAGAGAAAGAAAAGGGTGGAGAGTGGAGAGTGTGGAGAGAGAAAGAGAGAGAGAGAGAGACTAAAAGGGTGGGAAGAAAGGGGGGGGGGCCTCCATCACTACAGAGCCTGGTGGATTCCAGCCTAATTATCCACTCCCTCCCCTCCATACCCACATAGACACAGTACAGCTGACCAAGGACACAACATCCTTGCACACACACGCGCGTGCGCACACACACACACACAGACACACACAGAAAGAGAGAGAGAGAGAGAGAAATAGAGGGAGAAAGAGAGAGAGAGAGCAAGAGAGAGAGAGAGGAGGGATCCTGATCTGTAATGCACACTCATACATGCATACATTGACCACTGAATAACACACACACGCACACACGCGCACACACACACACACACACACACACACAGACTCTGACATTTACATATTCCCCACCCACCTATACACCCACACACACACCCCCCCCCCCCCCACACACACACACACATACACATAGTGACTCTTCCAGTGTGTGTCAGTGTGCTGACCCACAGACACGTGCTGGGAATGGTCTGCTGGTGTGAGGGCTCTGGCGTGCGGTGCGGTCGGTGCGGTGCGGTGCGGTGTGGTGCGGTGCGGTGCGGTGCGGTGCGGTGAGATGTGCTACTGTGCGGGCCGAGGGCATCTAATGGGGAGAGGAGAGCAGCGGCAGCGGCGGCGGTGGTGACCACTGGCTTCCATCACTGACAGACAGCTCGAGCGGTTCCTGCATTAAAACTCATTTATTCTAATGGATGCTGGGGGCACCCAGGGCCATTGTGGGACACTATGCTAATGGATGCAAGGGTGTAAAAAAGACAGTGAGACCAAAGGAGAAACACACACACACACACACACACACACACACACACACCCACACACACACACACACACACACCACACACACACACACACACACACATACCCACACACACATTGAGAAAGAAAGAGAGATGAAGGGAGACTCAAGCTACCTAGTCTCAGGGCTTATGCTAATAGGGCGTGTGTGAGACAGTGTGACCAAAGAGCCAATAGCCTAGAGTCTTGTACACACACCCCCACACACACACACACACACTCACACTCACACTCACACTCACACTCACACTCAAACACTCTCACAGAGAGGAAGGAAAAGAGAAGCCACCTCACACGGGGCGTAGCAGGGCCGCTATGCTAATGTGTGTGTGTGTGTGTGTGTGTGACAGCCCAGCGTGGTATGGGGGTCTGCAGGGGACCAGCTCTGTGTCTGTCTGCCTCCTCCTCCTCCTCCTCCTCCTCCTGCTGCTCCTCCTTGGCCCTCATCTCTGCTAAGCTATCAAGGCCACCATCACAAGTCATAAATGTTAATGCATTCCAGCTTGGATTGGCACACATATGTGCACACACACACACACACACACACACACACACACCACACACATCGATCCGCTCTTATTTAGATTTAAAGCGGAAGGGAGGGGTGTTTTCACGGGGGAGGCCGAAGACGGGGAAGATGCAAAGGAGGGAGAGATAGAATGACAGAGAAAGAGAGAATAAGAGAGAGAATAAGAGAGAGAGTGAGAAAGAGGAGAAAAAAGAGCACGAGCGAGGGAGACAGCAAGGTCTCCAAACTCATTGCATTTCTCCGGGCATATCCCAGTGATACTGAGGCCCTCGATGAAAGGTCACTGATGCTGATTTGTGGATTGATATCCCAGATCTACTCTCTCAGGATAGGGAGTGGGGGGTGGGGGAGGCTGGTCAAGTTTGGCCACTGCTGGCGCTGCCATGATCCACAGCCCGCAACGCTAAATCTCCACAGCGCCCCACCCAATCAAAACCGAGTGTCGCGCAGCACTGCGAGTTCCCTTGGCCAATAAAAAAAATGGCCTTTTATCACATCCGTCGCTAGCGAAGAGTGTTCGTTCCTCTCCGACGCAAGATGTCCATTATCCAATCACATAGCTAGGTTTTTGGAATCTGCCCATCTCCCCATCGCTCAAGCTAAAGTGCTCCACCAATCAGATCGGCTCGAGTGAGGAAAAACAACAGCACTCTGTCTCTAGTTGTCACAGGACTCTCTCTTTCTCACTGAAATCAAATTCCTGACAAGCTTTGAGAAACATTGGTTTTTTCTTCTTTTCAAAGTTCTGCTGTCATTCCATCCTTTCTCCACTTCTACTCTTCTTCTTCCTCTTCCTCTTCTTCTTTACAGCTGCATTCTGACAGCTCCCACTTCAAAACTGGGTCTAGCGGTTTGGGTGACAGTCACATCCCCTCTCTTATTCCTTCTCTTTCTCTCTTTCTCTTTCTCTCCTTCTGTCTCTCTCTGCTTCACTGTTCAAGAGCCCTGATATTTCTCACATCGATAGTGTCAGCTCCTGCGTAAGCCTACCACAATGACAGCAAAAATTCACTCAGACGCAGACACACACACACACACACACACACACACACACACACACACACACACACACACACACACAGTAACTGACAACAACACAGACAGGCTCACACACCAACACTGTAGTATACTCAAAACACATACTACTGTGTTCCTGCCTCTTTGCCTTATCTGTGATGACCTCGGATTTAAAGGCTGAGAGGAACAAGATAAAAGATGAGAAGAGTGCAGTGAGAGGCAGCGAAGGGCCGCAGCTCCTCAACCACCTCTCACACACACAGAGTCACTGACACACGCAGAGAGACACACACACACACACACACACACACACACACACACCACACACACTCCTCAGGAATCTGCACTTGCGCACTCAGAAACAAGCACTGCAGGGGGCACTGTGGTGCTAGTGGCTGAAGTGTTGGTAACAGAACCAGGTCCAAGTGCCCACAGGGACCCAGGTTTGAATCTCCCCCCCACCCCTCCAAATCTCTTGTCCAGCCACACTACCACCTGCACACACTACCACCACAACAAGAACAGGCAAGCAATATTAAACCATTTGCCTTTGCTACTCCAGGTGGCCTTAGTGGAATATATATATATATGACTACATCCGTGCCAGATCAGGGCCAGATCATAACGGGATTAGGGCCGGATCACAGCCAAATCAAGGCAAGATCTTCCTACTGCAGATGTTGCTACTAGTTTGTACCCTTGTCATGATTTGTGTTCAGGATACACGGACAATATGATTAGCATGGTATCTCATGTGTAGGCTTTGATTTGCATGCAGAAAGCCTGTGGCTTAAAGGAGGGAGCGTTAAGCCACTGCAGCGCGGCTTTAGTGTTCCCCCACCAGGCAACGATGCCCTGAGTGGGCCATTCAGGAAGCACCTTCAAAGCCTTCGCAAACACACCGTGCAGAGCAGATATCAGAGTGAGACTGATTGTATGGTGTGTGTGTGTGTGTGTGTGTGTGTGTGTGTCTGGGTGTGTGTGCACATACCAAAATGGGGATGTGTGTGTGCGTGTGTTTGTGCACGTACATACCAGAGTGTGTGTGTGTGTGTGTGTGTGTGTGTGCACACACATACCAGAGAGTGTGTGTGTGTGTGTGTGTGTAAAATGGGGAAAGCTTTTGTATTAAAAAAGGGCACATACCAGAGTGTGTGTGTGTGTGTGTGTGCACGCGCACATACCAGAGTGTGTGTGTGTGTGTGTGTGTGTGTGTGTGTGTGTGTGTGTGTGTGTAAAATGGGGAAAGCCTTTGTATTAAAGTCCCTTTAACAGCTCTTAAGTCCATCTTAGACGCAAGCGAAGAGTAACTCTCTAAAAAAGCCATCTGGCATAAAATTGGGGGGTTTCCTTGGAGTGCTGTCACTCCAGTCCAGACCAGAGGCTGAGACTAATCAAAGGCCATTATCCACTCCAGAGCCTCATGCCATAACAATGGCCACTCATCTGTCCCAACCTACAGTACACACATAAAACCACTTTAAAGACACTAAACGGATCAAAGTTGATTAAGCACGCTGATTAGTGCTCCCAAATGGCTTCTGTGCTTTTCAATGGCATCCCTCTCTCTTTCTCTCTCACACACACACACACACACTCGCAAAGACAGATGGACGGAAAGACAGACGGACACACAGAGAGAATGAAAGAGAGAGGGACAGAGAAACAAAGACAAATGGAGAGAAATCCAGAAAGACATGGACAGACACAGAAATAGAGACAGAAAGACAAGGAAAGAAAGAAAAAACAAAAGAAAGAAGGTGACTGAGAGACTGAGAGAGAATATTTGTGATAAGACATGTCACAATGTCAGAAAGAAAGAGAGAGAGAGAGAGAGAGAGAGAGAGAAAGAAAGAGAAAGAGTGAGCTCCGGAGTGCTTGGCTGCTACGTCATTGTGTGTTGGTGTGATGGGCGTCATTGTGTGCTGTGTGTTTTGGCCGTCGGTCCAGGAGCTCCCTAGGTGAGGTCATAGTCCAGACCCTGGCTGGCCAACATGGGTAAAACACACAGGGGTAATCCATGCCCCTCTGCTCCTCAGAGCTCTTTTTCACTCAAGTGGCCCTACTGGCCCGCACACACAGTGTGAAGTCATGTGTGTGTGTGTGTGTGTGTGTGTGTGTGTGTGTGTGTGTGTGTGTGTGACAGCAGGGGAGCACAACACACAGCAGGCCAACAGCTGAGAGGATGCATCCAAATATGACCCTGTAAGGTGGACGCTATGTTTGTACATATTTATGAGGTCACACTGACACACACACACACACACACACTTGTACATTAACACACACACACACAGACACACATATCATTTGCACACATACATACACAAACACACTGGATCCAGCAATGATCTGGCTGTAAGACAAACCCTGTCGGCCATTAGTTCTCATTAATGATGCAAAAAGTGGTGGGTGGCTGGGGGGTGTTGAGACAGGGGGGGACCAGCTCAACTCAGAGCCCCTATAATACAAATACAGTATAAGCTCACATAACACACACACACACACACACACACACACACACACACACACACACTAGCCAAAGCCCAAGTCACAAACTGCTTCTCCTCACATTTATAACAGGAGACAGAGAAGAGAGTGTGGCGTACAGTTGGGGGAGAGAGAGAGACTGTGTGTGTGTGTGTGTGTGTGTGTGTGTGTGTGTGTGTGTGTGTGTGTGCATGTGCGTGTCAGGTGGCATGAGGGAGACTAGCTGAGAAGAGCCAGATGTTAACGGGCTACGTGTTGAGTGTGCCTGTCTTACGGGCATTGGGGGCTCTGGACTGGATGTTCCCGTCAGCAGAAGCGGCGCTGACGCGCATGACGGGGGCAGCCGTGAGCTCATAAAACCAGGCGGGACGCTGGGCGGCCGTCAGCAGGCCAACTGGAGCAGAGCGAAACGTGGAACGCAGCACACAGCACGGCATAGCTTTGATGACGGGGTGGGCCGAGGCAGAGGCAGAGGCTACGTGACGGGCCGGCCCCAGGTTGGGGAGGTGTGCGGAGGGGAGGAGAGGGGAGAGGACAGGAAAGGAGGTGTGCAGAGGAGAGGGGAGGGGAGCGGAGGGAGGGGGGGGGAGGTGTGCAGAGGAGGCCGTAGCGCATGGGTCTCTCTCCCAGGTCTGGTGGTGATCTCATCACCCTTCCCCCCGGCACCAGAGCCTGCCCATGACCTATGCCTCCACCACCCAGCTCACATCAATGGCAGAGAGAGGAGATGGAGAAGGAGTGTGTGTGTGTGTGGTGTGTGTGTGTGTGTGTGTGTGTGTGTGTGTGTGCATGAAGTGGGAAGGGCCACGTTGACAGGGTACAGGGTGGATTGGATTGTGTATTTGTGTTCAACAGGGCACTGGGTGGACTGCATTGTGTGTGTGTGTGCGCGCGTGTGTGTGTGTGTGTGTGTGTGTGTGTGTGTGTGGGTGTGTTTGTGTGTGACAAGCACAGGGTGGACTGGGTCGAGATTTCCTGCGAACTTCCTCTTCTCTTGGCTCAAGAAACAGGAGCAATCAATCAAAGCGCCTTTCAATCATTATCTGCGGATGGTGGAAAGAAAACACATATCGGCAGGCTCACACGCTCACACACACACACCTAAACCTTACTCACTCACCCATTCCAACTCCCACTCACTCTATCTTTCTCACTCACTCACACACATACACACACACACACACACACACACACACACACACCGGTGCAGAGAGAAAAGAATGATCTCTGCTCAAGATCAGACGTTATCGACAGCCCACCACCATCACCACCTTTGTGTGTTGCCGTTGCATGGCCCCTCCAGATCAAATGTTAGCGTGAGCATAAATCACTCGTTTGTCTCCTTCCCTCCTTTCCTCGCTCCCTCCTCCACTCCAGCTGATCCGTCGGGAGAGACACAAAGAAATTACATAACCGCTGATTTATTGCTTTTCAGAAATCACCCCGTTATCTTCTCCATACAGCCTTATTCTCTCTCTTTCTCTCTCTCTCTTTCACTCTTTTTTTCTCTCATTGTTTCTCAATAGCTTACAGGTCAAACAGAGTTTGGTTCAGCCGATGTTCCCTCCATATCCTCAGGATACCCCATTTAAAGGTGATTTTTTTGTTTCTGTCGTCTGTTGCATGTAGTAATGTTCCGTAGACTAGTGACTTGGATGCCTATAAACGCCCGGCTCTCCACTGACATAGACAGGAACTGGAGAGGCAATCGATGGAGCTGCTGAACGAGTGGGAAAGCTGTCAATCTGTTATGCCTGGGGGTTGAAGGGAGGGGGGAGTGGGGGGGGGGAGAGAGATAGAGGGAGAAGGATGGGGGTGGGGTCTGGGGGGAGTTGGAGAGGAAAAGAGGAAAAAGAGTGGAAGAGAACGGCTGGACTCATCAAAGGCCTAACATGAGGGAGAGAGGGAGAGGGACGGAGGAAAAGAGAGCAGGAGAAACAGAAACACAGAAAGAGAGAGAGCTAGAAAGGGAGAGTGAGAGAGGGAGAGGGTGAGGCAGTGATAGAGCAAGAGAGATATAAAGAAAGAGAGAGAGAGAGAGAGAGAGTGGTCTGGAGTTGTTCCGGAGTGTTCTCCTGCTCCCCGTCTTCCAGAGGAACTTGTTGTTCTGCCAGCAGCAGCTGTCTCTCCCATGCAATCCCATGTGGAGAGATAAGGGGCTATCCCCAGAGTCGGCCTGCACGCTCACACTCTTTCGCCATCTTCCACTCTCTCCTTTTCATTTCATCCCACCTTTTTCTCTCTTTCTTCTCCCTCAGTCTGTATCTCTCTACCCTCTTCTTCCTCCTCTTCTTCCATTGCTACGTTCTTCCAAGTTCTTCCACCCCTCTTTCTCACGCTTTATCCCTCATCCATCCATTTTTACTCATCCTCTGTCTTACCAGGAAATTTAGGTGGGAGGTTGTCTCTGATGTGTGTACCAACGTGCTCATGAGTGTGTGTATGTGTGTGTGTGTGTGTGTGTGTTCACTTCACTTCTTACACTCTAAAAATAGAACTGAAAAAGTAAGCATTGCTGCAATGATTCCTATGGAAATCTACCAGTAACAATAACCTGATATTATATAGGACA
>PYXC01000316.1:1632500-1675000 GCA_015244755.2 Tenualosa ilisha | reverse complement strand
CACACACACAGTGACACACACCTACATACACACACAGTATCACACACGTGCACACACATTCT
Organism: Tenualosa ilisha; assembly: GCA_015244755.2. NCBI lineage: Eukaryota > Metazoa > Chordata > Actinopteri > Clupeiformes > Clupeidae > Tenualosa > Tenualosa ilisha. The sequence continues at coordinate 1,674,938 of PYXC01000316.1, read as the reverse complement.
CTGTCTCTCTCGCTCTCTCTCTCTCTCACACACACGCACACACATTCTCTCTCTCTCTCTCTCTCTCTCTCTCTCTCTCTCTCTCTCTCTCACACACACACACACACACACTTGCACATTTATACTCTCATCTACACAAACACACTTCCCCATGAGTCTCCTGGCTGCCCGCAACCTGCCCATTTCCCCACTGGTAGCACCCAGAGGAGCAGAGGGCAGGGTCGGCGTCCACTCCACTCCACTCCACTGAGAAAATAACCCCTTTAGTTCATGAATCCCACTCATGAGGGCAGACACTGAAAAGGGAGGATATGGGTAGAGGAGGAGGAGGAGGGACACAGGAGGAAGAAGCCCTCCTAATCTCTAAACTACTTTCTCCTTCTCTCACACACACACACACACCTTGCACTGGGCTTTTTCAGCAGCTCTAACCCACAGGTGGTGAATGAGTGGCGAGGCTCACCTGATAATGCCGTCTAGTGCCAGCCATTATGGCCAATCACTGTGTTATTGTGTTCTTATTGGTAACAGTTGTAAGTGGGAAGCTCAGCTATGCTAGGCCCCCGTCATCCACTCTCTATTTGTGTGTGTGTGTACGTGTCTGTGTGTGTGTGTGTGTGTGTGTGTGTACCTGTGTGTGTAGGTGTGTGTGTGTGTGTCATCCTCTCCCATCTGGGACAGATAGCAGGCACTTCAGTTCAGTTCCCTCCAGAGGCGTCTGGGTCTGAAGCAGCTCTGATTGCACCCAGCACAGCATGGAGAAAAGAGCCATTTGAAACCCTTGTGCTGTCAGACAGACACACACACACACACACACACACACACACACACACACACACACACACACCACGGAAACCTTGGGCCATCTTGGATTCGACTGGCAGCTGACTGCCTGAGGAGTCTGTTTGTTTGTGTATACTGTATATGTGCATGGTGTGTGTGTGTGTGTGTGTGTGTGTGTGGCAGTATGTGACAAAGGAGGCGCACACAGATGTGATGATATGACTCATTAGAGGCGGAGGAGGGAGGGAAGGCACACATGTAGAGAGAAAGAGAGAGAAAGAGACAAAGGTAGAGAGAGAGAGAAAAAAGAGAGTGAGGGTGGGAGAGAGAGAGAATGAAAAGGATAGAGAGAAAAAAAGTAAGTGGGGGTTGGGAGAGAAAATGAGAGTGAGAGAAAGAGTCATAGAAGGGATAGGGAGAGGGAGTAAAGAAAGCAAAGGGAAAGGATGGTGAGAGAGAGAGAGAGAGACACAAAGAGAGAGAGAGAGAGAGAGTGAGTGAAACAGAGAAACAGATAGAGATAGAGAGAGTCCATGTGAAGGTCTGGGCACCAGGTGCAGCCTTAGGCAACTTTGTTTCTCTGCAAAGAGCGACTGAAGTCAAAACAGACTAGACTCCACTCTTTCATCAGCACCCCATCAACCCACCACACAGGCCGCTCACCTTCCTCTCTCTCCTCCCTCCCTGCCTCCCTGTCTCTCTCGCTTCTTTTCTCCCATTCCCTCTCCATCCTTTCTCCCTCTTCATTTCTTCATTTCTTAATTTCTTCTTCATTTCTCCCTCTTTCCCCCTCCCTTCCTCTCTCTCCCACTATTCTTCTCTTTCTTGCTTTCCTTCTCTCGTCCACTCAACAGATTCTCTCTCTCTCCCTCCCTACACCTTTCTTCCTTGAGGAGAGGTCAAGGGAATGCCAGCTGAGGGTGGTGGTGTGAACTCAGAGACAAGAACGCGAGCAGGCAGGAAATCAAAGTCACTGTCAGGCCACCTGTGCCGGCTGGTTCTGCAGATTCATTATATCGATGCACAAACTCCCTTTCATTTTTCCCACCACCCAATTGATTGCTGAGCGCTGCAGAGGATGGAGGGAGTATGGGTGTACGAAGTGTGTGTGTGTGTGTGTGTGTGTGTGTGTGTGTGAGAGAGAGTGCAGGAACTATGCCATCTAAGTGAATATAAAAACCCATCATAAATACAGGAAGTGAAATGTACAGAGCACCAACAGTAAAAACATGGACGTCTATCCAGGCCAATATTTACTGTACTCTCTCTTCTCAGCCATTGCTCTCTGTCTCCCATAAATACAAACACACACACACACACGCACACACACACACAAAACCAAAAAACAAAACACAACCACAAACACAGAGAAACACACAAGCATATACTCAAACACACAAAAACATACACATGCACACACGTTCATCAAATTCCAGAGTACATATGTCTGTGAGAAAGGCAGTGAACAGTGATAAAAGCAGCTGGGGTCTGGTTACACCTGCAGGCCTGTGAGAGATGAACAGATAAAAAAGAGAATGATTGGAAGGAGAGATGGTGAGATAGAGTGAGAGAAAGAAAAGAAAAGAGAAAGAGGAGGGAAGTAGTTGGGAAGGGAACACAGATTAGAGAGAGAGAGAGAGAATAGGAGCATGAAAGAGAGAGGTGAGTTTAAAGAAAGGGAGAGAAGACGAGAAGAAGAAGAAGAAGAAGAAGAAGGAGAAGGAGAAGGAGAGAGAGAGAGAGAAAGAGAGATGGAGATGGGCCTATGGACACCCAACTGGTTTATGTCATCCAGATCATGTCAAGGCACTGGTTAAGATGCACAACCACCCACCTACAAACCCACACAGACGCACACATTTAAACAAATTCACTCACGCACACACACACACACACACACACACACAAACACACACACACACACATATGTGCACACAGACTCACACATGAGCCCCATTTGACGCACATCAACTGACCCCAAATCAGTGCAATAAAGGAAAGGAAGAGAGCAACTTGACTAAAAGGCTTCCTCTTGATGCTCATACTTAGACTGCATTATAGGGTCTCTTATGATGCCCATCGCATTGCATGATGCATTTAGCTATAAATGTTAGCGATGGAAGTGCCCATATCAAATTATTGGTATGATGATGATAGTATGTGAAATATAGTGCATAAAAATTAAGTGTGCTAAATTCCTGATGCATGGTGTGTAAGGGACCTGCTGAGTCTGCTCCTGCATCTCTGATTTTGCATTTATAAGGCATCCATTAATGCTGAATGGCATAGTTAAAAAATGCATTATAAAGAATCATGGCCACACTGCTATAGCTTTTTATATTATAGGAGTTTGGGTATATAATGGGAGCATAAAGATTCCCTTTAATGGAGCAAAAAAAAGTAATGTTCAAATTACAAATGATGAAGTACATGTTTAATATTTCTTTGATCTTTTGAAAATGAATTTAAATATGGTCTTGTATCTATATATTCATATTTGTCACAATCTGAGCATTCCCAAAACGTTTTGACATATGACTATGCACGGTTTGTAACAGATGCTTGGGTTGAAGTTTGAGGAATATTCTCTAACTACACAAGCAGATGGACAGAGCCAGGTATGATAGAGAGACCGACAGAAGTGGAGAGAAGAGGAGAGGAGAGGAGAGGGGAGGCGAGAGGAGGGGAGGGGAGGGGAGGGGAGGGGAGGAAGCATTGGGACTTTGCAAAGCAGTATTAGAGGTTAGTGCAGCTCGCTTAGAAGATTAGAGTGGCGAGTGGGTATGTTACCAAGGAAACGCTCTCCTCTGTGTCCCTCCATCCCTCGCTCTTTTAAATGTCCTCTCTCTTTCTCTCTCTATGTGTGTGCGTGTGTCTAAATTCCTGCACATATATTAATATGTGTGAATGCCTAATGTTTGCCGGCTTCTGTGGGCAAACACATGTGTGTGTGCATGTGTGTTGTGTATGTAGTGTAAGTGTGTGTATATGTGGTGTATTGTGTGTGCATGCATGCGTGTGTGTGTGTGGTGTGTGTGTGTGTCTGCACGTGTGTGTGTGTGTGTTTACACAGCAGACAGACCTCTCATCCGGCCTGACCTATATAACTTCCCATGCTGTTAATTTGTATTGCTTGGCTGGTTATGAGCGGTGATGGTGCAATTCAGGCCAATTTGCTGGCTCCCTCAATGGCACTTCAGCGCCAGGCAGCCAGACCGCTTCAGGTGGAACAAAGAGGAAGCAAAACGGGGGCAAAAAAGCCTGACGGCGCTCGGATGGAATACAAAAGAGGAGGAGGAGGAGGAGGAGTATGGGGAGGAGGCGAGAGGAGATGAGAGGAGGAGGAAGAGGAGGAAGAGGGGGAGGGGAGGACACAAGCCCTCTCTCCCTGCCCAATTGCAACCCTCTCTGCTTCACAAACGCGGCATATTTGACTACTGGAGTGTTAACCTGTGCCAGTGATGGACGGTCGCATCTGTCATAAAGCACTACTTACGGTCTGCGGCCGGGAAAACAAACTATTCGCTCTGCAACAACAAAGCTGTTAAACAAAGGAGCAAAACTGACGGATGGCGGGCACATCCGTTTACAGAACCGGTGTGAAGACACAGCTCTGTGCTTGACACAGCAGGGAGTGGAGTCTGGTATGTGCAGGAAATGAGGGAGAGGGAGAGTAAGAGAGAGAGAGAGAGAGAGGAAGAGAGGAAGAGGGGGAGTAGGTCCTGGGAGAAAAAGCATTGCACTGATTTTTCAGTAAGCATTTTATTTTTAGTGAAACGGTCAGGTGAACAAGAGAAGAGGAGGGTGGAGGGGGGGTTGGGCAACATCTTAAATTCATGTGTGAGTGAGACTGCTCCATACCGCTGCAGGACAGATGGAGATGGTGTGTGTATGTGTGTGTGTGTGTGTGCATGCGTGTGTGTAAGGTGTAAGCACAGCTGGTGGAAATGTGAGGAGGGTGAGAAAAAAAGACAGATAAAGGAGCAGGCAGAAGGAGAGTGTGAGTGACAGAGAAAGAGAGAGAGAGATAGAGAGAGAGAGTGAGAGAGAAGGAAAGAAAAAAAGACTATGCATGGGAACATCACTGACGATAAGCAGGGGCCAACGCTCTGTTTGCTTTTCCTGTTTCCCTGTTGCCATGGTTATTCCACTCTTTCGGCGACATTGTATAGGAAAGCTCCTATCACCACAAGTCCCTTGAAACAGGGTGAGGGTCTTTATGACTACTTCCATATGCAGAGGGTCAGATAGAGATGGGAAAACATTGCACAGACAGACGAGGGGAAACATACACACACACACACACACAAACACGCATAAACACACACAGACCCAAAATTGGTTCTCACTGTATCTTCCAGCACCTGGCTAGCAACAGCGCTTCTTTTTCTGTGTGTATGTGTGTGTGTGTGTGTGTGTATGTCTGTGTGTGTGTGTGTGTGTGTGTGTAAAACTGGCACAAAACAGCAAACCACAAACACTGCACCGCTCACACAAGAGATTATTCGATTTATGAACACAAAGTTGGAAAGTGTGGATATTCAAAGTGCTGAGTTTGGAGAAACTGGCATAACTACTGGCTATATCAGAATTACTTTTTCAGAGGACTGCTTCTACACTAGAAGTATTGCTTCCACTTCACTGCAGGCCAATAGACTCGACAACCAGACTGCTAGATTATCATAACATCTCCATCAATTATCCAGCAACGTGACCTGTCTTGGCATGGGGAAAGGGCAGACACACAGTAATTTAAGCTTCTGAGAAAACAGGAAAACATTTAACATTCACAATGCTGCCTACTACTAAAAGTTCAAGTTTAAGTTCAAACGTAAGTTTATTGCTATTTGAACAAGTGGCAATTCACAACATCAACAACTGCTTATAAAGTGAACGTTCAATTCGCAAAATCGGTCCGTTATTTCCAGGCCAATTCATCTGAATGAATTCATAAAAGCTCATTTCTGAGGAGCGGTAGACGGTGGCGTTGGGGCGGGACGCCAGGAAGCCAGGTGAGGAGACCATGGAGCTGCTACGTTCCACGCTTGAGGTGTTCATTGGGGAGTGGGCCGGGCTAGCGAACAAACACACCCCATATGGCCAAACACGCCACGGAAGAGACTCCACATTCACTCTGCCAAAGGACTGGGAGAGGTGTCATCTGACATGATAATGAGGCTCAGTAAATCTTTCCCCGTGTGTTCTACTGCGGAGCACACGGATGCCGTCATGCCTAAAGACGCCTTGAACGTTCTTCTCTTCCCCTTCGTCTGTCTCTCACTCGCTCGCCATATTTCCTCTCTCTATCTCTCCGTTACTCTTTCCATTCATCTTTTTTTATTTCAATCTCTCTTTTTTTGGTCTAATTCCCTTCTTTTTTTTTTCTCTGCGGTTCCCACAGGCCCGCAGATGACAGCAGCTCTGTTGGGGACGCTGTAAGGGTGTGTGTGTGTGTGTGTGTGTGTGTGTGTGTGTGTGTGTGTGCTTAGTGGGGGTTATAGCTCGGCATACCCCAGGCTCTCAGAAGAGAGAGAAAGAGAGAGTCAGAGAGAAAAAGACAGAAACAGTCTGCCAGATGCAGAACACTACTGTGTTGAAAGAAGGAAGGACTGAAAGAAAGAAGGAAAGAAAGAAAGAAAGAAAGAGAAAGAATGAAAGACAGAAGGAAATAAGAAAGACTCGTCCGCTCTCCTTCCCCTCTCAGTCATGTTAGGGGAGTGAAAGAAATCACCTTAATAAAAACTGTGCTTAATGGGGCTATGTCTTTTGATTGGGCCCAACTCTAATTGAAAGTGCCTCAAGCCAGCGGATTTAGTCTGTTTAATTGCTTCTATTTCACTGTTAAAGAGATGCATGTAGCCATTCACACAAGTCTGAATCGCCAGAGCAACAGCATTGGTGCCAAGGACTTTCTTTGTGGTTAGCACTGCGCCATGTTAGCCAACACAAGCAGCTGGGGAAGGTTTGGTTGGAGGGTATATGCTTCCTGGACCTGTTTTTTTGTTTATATATTCCTTAATGCATTTGAGGATTGCGATTGCTTTTCCAATATGTCTGATGAACACCAACTATAACCTTGACCGGCAGTCAGCTATATAGCGTTTTCCATACTGTCGTATTGGAAACAGGGGTGTATGCACAGGTAATCTATTTAGGTTCTCATTTCACACATGGATAAAAATGAGGACACATACACAAACACGGGCGCACACGCAAACACGCACACACACACGCTCACACACACATACACATATGCCTATGGATGAGCAGCACATGTGAAAACACACCACACACACACATAAACATGCACGCACACTCACACACACACACACACACACAAATAAAGAGGGTTCACTCTTGGGTATCTTCCTTATGAAAATCATAGGATGTTGACAGGCATGCATTTAAATGGGATTTAAGAGACACAAGCCATCTGCGTCCTGACAGGTCACAAGCTTATAAATATTAGAGGGCAAACTGGTGTGTGTTCCCATGTGCGTGTCTGCCCGTGTGTGTGTGTGTGTGTGTGTGTGTGTGTGTGTGTGTGTGTGTGTGTGTGTGTGCGCACGCACGTATGTTTGCATATGAAGGAAAGAGAGCCAGGGAAAGACAGAATGTTCAACGTTTGTGTGTGAGTGTGTATGTGTGTGTGTGTGTGTGTGCCTCCGTGTACGTTTGCACACACATGAATCTGTTAACGCACAGCATGTGTGCCTGGGCTAATTTGCATGCAAGATCATATCCAGCAGCATGTTCTCTTTCTGCCCTCCGTAACCTCACGCGGGCACACAGTCACATTGCGCTAATAAAGCACTGGGTGACCTGAGAACGACCTCTCCCTCGTGCTAACCACAGCGTCACGTCCCCCCCTGGCACCACCGCCGCCCGCCGCCGCCGCTGCCGCTGCCGCTCCCCTCCGCCGCCCATTTGCAGCATGGTACAGCACAGCACAAATGACATTAGAAACCCCGCCACGGGCGCCATACACCATCGCCTCCATCCGCAGGGGCAGAGGGAGCAGCAGAAGCAGCAGCGGCGGCGGCGGTGTGGTGGCGGTGGTGGTGGTGGTGGTGGTGGTGGTGATGGTGGTGGTGGTGGAGGCGGTGGCCATGTTGGCAGTGGTGGAGGTGTCGAGGTTGCGGTGTGGGTGTTTTGGGTGGAGAAAGAGAGCGAGAGCGTCAGCTTACCTTGGCCATCTGGGCCTGGACGCCGCTCGCCTTGAGGGAGGCGACCGCTTTCTGCGCCGCGGCAGGGCTGTCGAAGTCCACAAAGCCATAGCCTGGAGCAAGAGGGAGATACAGGAGCACACACAGAGAGAGAGAGAAAGAGAGAGAGAGAGAGAGAGAGAGAGAGAGAGAGAGAGGAGAAAGACAGACAGACAGACAGAGGAAGAGAAAGAGAGATACAGTGAAGGAGATGGAGAAGGAGGGAATAGAGAAAAAGAGAGAGAGAGACAGAGAGAAAGAACAATTAGAGCCTGAGAGACTGAATGGCAGCACAGTAGCTCATCCTGGTAACTAACAGCCCAGAGAGACAATCATCTCTTCAGTAGCTAAACACAGCAGAGGGAAAACTCTCCCATCAGAACAAAATGCAACACAAAAGTACTCTTCAGGTTAATGAGCTAATTGCCATACTATGGTCTTGTGGTTATATTATCGCACTGAGGTCTTATGGGTTATGATTATGCCAGTTAGACAGGGGGCACAGGGTCCAATGCTCAGTAGCACTGATCATAGTCTGCTATTCACACACTGTGCTTAAATCACTCTGGATAAAATCATTGGCTCAATGCAGATCATTTTAGCTGTTAAGCTTTGCACCCACACACAGACACACGTCCTCACTGAGATGAGACATATGTGATCCAACATTCATTGCTCACATCTCACATCCGCATTTTGTGTGTGTGTGTGTGTGTGTGTGTTGCTTTAAGCTGTCAAAAGTTTCCGCTGGTACAGAATAGGGTTCACCTGGGCCAGCATTTCAATAGGAAGTTCTGCTATTTTTACACGCTTCCTTTTGTTTCAATCTCTTTTTATCTTTTGCATGCTCTCTCTCTCTCTCACTCTTTCTCTATTCTTTAGTATTTTACTCCATGCGCTGAGCCTATCCTGTACAGTAAGCAGCTGGAAATTTTTACTGCGCAGTGTGTGTGTGTGTGTGTGTGTGTGTGTGTGAGTGACAGAGAAAGAGAGAGAGAGAGAGAGAGAGAGAGAGAAAGAGAGAGCATTCTATTCTATTTAAAAACGTTTAAATTCTTTACATTTATCATATGTTTTTCATTATTTTAAATATTTCCTGTTTAAATTATTAAATTATTAAATTATAAATTACTGTCTCATGTTTTATTTATTATGATTTAAATCTTTAAATCTTTCACTCTTTCATGCTTTGGCAATATTGTGAATTTGAACACTCATGCCAATGAAGCATGAGAGAATGAATTTGAGAAAGAGAGGGAGAGAGAAAGAGAAAGAGAGAGGAGAGAGAGAGAGAGGAGCGAGTAAGAGAGAGAGAGAGAGCTATGCATACTTGGCTTTATGAAAATTTTTTACGAATTTAGGCAAACACCCAAACACAGGCAATCATACACACACACACACACACATCATGGTGGTGAATATTTAAAAATGGCCTCTGACACCACCAGTGCACACCAGGCTACTGGTTCCCTGCCTTGACGTGGCCCTAGGGCCTAGGGACTGGAGTTGAGGCACGCAGGCGCTGGCTGGGAGAACACCAGTCTGTGTGTGTGTGTGTGTGTGTGTGTGTGTGTGTGTGTGTGTGTGTCTGTGTGTGTGTGAGCGCTCTCCCGGTCGCCGACCCCACCGCCGCCACTGCGTCAGTGGCAGGGCTACAGGAAGCCATCAGGGACAAAAGGTCCAAGTGTAAGAATGCAGAGATTGATTTCTGTTTACAGCATTCCACCCAGCCGAAGGGACCGCAGAAGGAGGGGCCTTCAGAGATGCCTGGATCTGGAGAATGTGTGTGTGTGTGTGTGTGTAATATCACTCATATCTGTGTTTATACATTCACACATGCAACTGTTCTCAGATAAATGGGTGTGTATGTACAGAGACCTACATATGTAGCCTACTGTATATGTGATTTTTTTGTGTGCAATTTTGTGTGTGTGTGTGTGTGTGTGTGTGTGTGTGTGTGTGTGTGTGTGTGTGTGTGTACTATGTGGGCCTGATATTTATGAATTCTTGGCTCAAACTCTCCTCTTTGAGAGGGTGCCTAATTAAAAACATAAATACAAATAGGTCTTGAATGAGTGAGCACATTCTCCAAAAGCGTCGCCTGTCCAAATATGTCTACTGCACTCCACTCTTCTCTTGCTCCCCCCACTCGCTCTTCCTCTCCAAGGATTTGTTGAAAAAGGATTTGGTCTTTTGCACACACACACACACACACACACACACACACACACACACACACAGCTAGCCTTCATGTGTACATAATTCTGTTTTCAAAGAGACAGAGTAGGACAGAAACTGGAGCGGAGCTTGCTATGAAACCAACACTCTCACGCACACACACACACACACACTCATATTTGTACTCACTGTCACTAATGACAGAGCTATAGCTGAGCAAAGAAAAATTAAATGTGTATCCTTTCCATACCTCCCCACCCCTCAAGCACACACACACACACACACACACACACACACACACACACACACACACGCACGCACACACACACACACACACACACACACACACACACACACAGCCTCTCCAACAGCTGCTTGAATCTAAACCGCCCTGCTCCACAAGCATGTTCATAATTAGCGCACTGCATAATTCCTTACATCTTAAGCCACAATGGCTCTGCGCTCCCTTCCTACAGATATGCAGCATTCACCCGCTTGTTTGATTTATCGGAATCTAAGCGTGTAATTGTGCAGACGGAGGGAGAAATGCACAACAGCTACGCGCCGCATGACTCCGTGCTCCACGCCGCTCCCATGCAACCTGCTCTGATCCGCTCCGTTCAGTGCCTTGGTTGCCAGCCCAAAAAATTGAATGCTGGAACGTGTCCGCATACACATTAAGTACAGGAAATTAAAATTGGGGCTGGTTTTCCGATACACAGACACACACACACACACACAAAAAAAAAAAAACACACACGCACTGGAGAGGATGGATAAACAGCAGACGTGAACGAGTCGAGCGCTGAGGCTTTGCTATTTGGCTGAGAGGGAGAAAGGTGTGTGTGTGTGTGTGTGTGTGGTGTGTGTGTGTGTGTGAGGGGTGGAAATGTGGAGTGACAAAAGCCACGCATGTCCAAACACTACCACACGTTAACATAGCTGCCAAAGTCACAGAGCCGCACAGCATAGAGCTAATCCATATGCCCCTCACTGCTACACACACACACACACACACACACACACTAAACTAAAGCAATGCACTGCACAGATGTCACTCCTGACTACCTATCCAGAGGTCAGGATTTGAAGGCTAAGCCTCTGCCAGTTAGCGCCATGTAGGCTAGCCCAAGATGCAATTCTGTGACAATAAGATAGTGCCTCCAATCATTCAATATGACCTACAGGCCTTTATGGCATCTATGTGCTTTCACAGTTTTTGTGGAAGAAAAACATCGAAATGTGAGAACAAAATAGTTTGGCAATCACTGTGTGTGTGTAAATGTTCTGTTGTAGACCATGTATATGAACTACAGCCTGAATGAAAATAGTAGTTTTTTTTATGTACAGCCCCAGTGCTGTCATGCTTCTCTGCTAATTGCACTTACTGCTATCCACCTGCATATAGCCTAAGGACTGGCCTTTCTATAGGTAAACTGTCTTCACATTGGCTTGATTTAATTAGCTTGCTATTACTTTAGCTATAGTTTCTCCAGTGCCAAATGCTACCTTGCTTGGTTAGGATGTGTAAACTTGTTTAAAAGCAAGCCGGCATTGCTTCAGGTTTGTCATAGTGACTCATTTTTAAGCAAGGAAAAAAACATCCACAGATTCACAAATGTCTAATATATCTCTAGGCACCGAATTGGCTTGTCAGAAATGGTGCTAGCAGGCAGCATCCGCAAGAGGACTTTTGTTAAAGATGTCAACAGTCAATTTTATACTTCCTGCAGACTGTGGTAGCTAGCTCAATATGGACGAACAGAAACGAATGAGTGCAGTACATCTTCCCTCCCTCTCTCTCTCTCTCTGTCTCCCTGTGTAACACCTCCAAGGGGCTACTGGGCCTATCTCCACCACAAACACACCAAATACAAAAAGCCAAACTCACACCTACAGCCAAGGGGCCCCAAGATCAAAATCTGAAGAGCAATGAAAAAAATGAGCAATAAAACCATCCTGGAAATTCATACTGAAAGCAGTCAAGCCTGAAGAGAGAGAAAGAGAGAGAGAGAGAGAGAGAGAGAGAGAGAGAGAGTGTGTGTGTGTGTAAGCTATGAATGAAATAAGCTCTATTTTTCCGGCCCACCTCTTCCCATCTAATCTCCTGTGCTCCCATAATTCCTGGCGTGGGGCCGATCAGTGTGGACAGCTTTTGCCAGCACTGGGGGTGGGGTGGTTGTCTGTGTGTGTGTGTGTATGTGTGTGTGTGTGTGTGTGTTTGTGGTGGGGTGTTTCTGGGAAATGGAAGTCCTTTAAACCCCGGAGCACTTTCCTGTGCCACCCAACATCCCCCAATACAGTCTCTATCTCATTCACACACGCACCACACAGCCACGCACACTCACACACACAGACACACACACATACACAAACACAAACACACACCACGCAGACCTCTCAGTACTGCATCTGTATGTGTTTTGTGCTCTGTGTGTGCACAAAACACACACGCATCTTTGTGTTTGCACAAAACACACACAGAGTCACACGCAGAACACTCACTGACACGCACATTTTCTTCCTCTCTCACACATATACACACACGAACACAGAAGGAATTGCGCCTATCAGTGTTTAGTTCGGTGGATAGGCTCACATGACATTATTTCGTGCTGTCTGACTCTCTTGTTTAAATATCCCACATCATTATAATCTGGTGAAATTACTAACGATGCAAAACATAGTTACTGTTTACTCTCACAACTCCTACTGCACTGTATCTTAAGTGCAGTTCCTCACTTATACGTCATTTTGGACAAAAGAGTCAGATAAATGAATAACTATAAATGTAAATAAATCAGCCAAAGATTTTATCCCGTGTGTGAGAGGAAATAGCTGTTGAAAGTTTCCTAATGCAATGACCCTGCAGTGAGAATAGCCCCCCACTGTCTATCTGCTCGTGAGTGACACTAAAACAGCCAAAAAGCCATTAGACTCTACGATTCCAAAATGCTATGCCAGTACTGCTGAGCCTTAGAAGTGTACTTCACAACACAACTAGACACAAGGAAGAACACTAAATCACCAACTTCTGTAGCCGGCATTCACAGGATACTTTGCTTAGATAAGTAAGTATGCTGAAGATAAACACAAATGCATCCAAATGGCTAAACAGACTTCTAACCAAATGTGGACTTGAGTATACTTCTTCACACATAAGGTGACATAAATAACTGGCTTTCTACTGCCAGCTTGCGCAGCATACTTAAGTTACTTACTGTAAACAAGTAGCACAGGATAGCATACATAGAATAAACTCAAATGCAGCATGGCGGCTAACCCCCATGGTATGACCTGTTAGCGAGGCGTACAGAATGGCGGTCCCAGGAGCTTGTGCAGGGGAATCCTGCTTACAGTTGCAGGTCAGACGTCCTATTTAGAGCTGCTATCACTGGGTTCTTGAACAGGGGCCTAGAAATTGTACAGGGGCAAAAAAGGCTCCGAGGGATCTGACCCACATCTTTCTGTCCATCTCGCTTTGTGCTCTGCCAGCCGACCTGACTGCTTCCCCTGCCATTGCGGCAAGGGCACGGGAACACTGGATGTGAAAATGGCCTGCTCTGGTTAAAGGTCAGGTAAACTAAGGTGTTTGTCACACATGAGCAGAGAGAGAGAGAGAGAGAGAGAGAGAGAGAAAGAAAGAGTATTTGCGTTCACATAGACATGGCTGGAGCCTAGCCAGTGACCAGCCCAGCATAATATGATGGTGGAGGAAGCTGAGCTGTTTATTTCTGGCCCAGGCCTGAGTGTTTCCTGAAAAGAGACCGTCTGCTAAATCATCGATTTCAGGCAGGCACCTCCTTCAGCCCCACCCCCTCCATACACACACAGACACACAGATACACAGGCAGACAGACAGACACACACACACACACACACACTTCTCACTCCCGGCTATATTTAAACCTTCCATTACTCCCCCCTCCCCACCAACTCCCAAGACGCACACCCACCCACTCCCTACCACCCACGCCCCACAAACACACACACACACACACACACACACACACTCACCCACCTCTCTGTGCATCAACAAGGGTGGACCCCAGAGGCGATTTGATTCCAAAGCTAACCCCTTTAGTCACGGCAAGCAGTTACCCCGTTGTTCGGCGCGTCACCCACAATCACGCCACGCGTGACTCCCATTGTGAGGACCTCTCAGGCAATCACACCGACACTTATCCCATCGTGATGGGCCACGATTGCAACCATGGTACAGCACTTGTCTTGCCATAATGAACACCTCAGGCCCAATCATCCCAGCTTTCACCCATACACTCGACAGTACTTGGGCTACCCAACCAATCACACAGATGCTTTTCATCTCATAGAGATACGCTGCCTGATGTAAAATAGGATTGATGTTAGCTACATTTGCTGACTTTACTCATGATATTATCCAAAGTGACTTACAGCGTGTGAGGGCTTTGAATTTGTTAAGCGTATTTACGTTTCCCGCGTATATCTTTGGCCATAATACACAGGAAGTTGCATGCATCTCTTACTCTGAATAAAACAGGAAAGCCCTATGAGAGTATGCAATCTATGACAGATCCATGTAGGTGATGTAAATGAAGGCTTACCTTTACACTGATTGGTGTTCTTGTCCAGGATTGCCTTTGTTGACACTATTTTCCCATATCTGGAAAACAGAACAAACACAATTGTTAGTGCGTGTGTGTGTGTGTGTGTGTGTGTGTGTGTGTGTGTCCACTGTGGCTACATCCCAAGCGATTGTTTGTGCATGATGCTGTTCTTTAATTACCATGGAATTCTACCAGCAGGGTCCACATTGATGTAAGGCTCGTCCCCCCACACCCCCACCTCCCTCCTCCCCTCATTAAAAGTTTGACTGAAACTCTGCAGAGCTCAACGAGCTGGTAACGGGATAATCTAAAGTTCCTCTCTCATTAAACTTTTAATAAGGGAATGTTTATCAATACATCCTGTTCGGGTCCCAAGAGTGACTTAGAACTACCACCAGGAGCACAAAGAGGATTTTAGCAGACCTCCCCAACCTGAACTCTTAGCAACTTGGAATTAATTAGCCAGTAGAGAGGAGGTGGTGACGAAGGAGAGAACACTCTCACACTGACAAAGACAAAATGCTGATTAGCTTGAACAAGGAAAAAAAAAAGCTTAAGTCTTGTTCAAATGCCTTGAATAATTCCATCCTAAATGCTATTAGCACATTTCCTGCACTCTGATGTGTGCATTACCCTTGTTAAAAGCTTGGCTCATAATAATTATATAAATATATTTTTATAGACTCTTATTTCAAGACAAGATGAAACTGCATGGGGAAAAAGTTCGACATGGCTTACAAGAGCTCACAGTCGATGATGAAACGTTGACAATGATAGGAGCCAACTCTCTGCGTTCCCCCAAAAAAGTTCCTTACGGGTTATGAGTGGAACATCTTATAATTTACTTTTGAGGACCAGCTGAAAGGCCCCTTTTGATTCTATTTTGTGTCTCCCTTCCAGAGTGCAAATTGGAATTAGTGAACAGAGAGAGAGAGAGAGAGGGAGAGAGAGTGATTGAGGAGCTGAACTAAAGATTATATCGTTCCACCCAGAGTAATGTTGATCACTGAGTGTGTAGTAGTTCCCAGCCGTGAAAGCCCTACTGTGTAAGGATGATCCTCTCTCTCCTCTTCTCTTCTCCTCTCCTCTCCTCCTGTCTCCTTTCTCCTCCCACGTCTTCTCCTGCCCTCCCCCTCTCCCCTCTTTGTTAGCCCTCCTTCCCACCCCCCCTCTGCTTTGCAGGAAAAAGGTAATAAAGTTTCTTATCAGCCCGCCAGGAGTAACGGGATGACTGATACGAGCGCCGTGCCTCCAATTTGACTTTTAATTAATGTTTAATGCCTCACACTCCTGCAGGTATAGACGAGAGAGAGAGAGAGAGAGAGAGAGAGAGAGAGAGAGAGAGGGGAGAGAAAGAGAGAGGGGGTGAAAGTGGTGGTGGTGGGGTGGGGCAGGAGTGAGAGAGAGGGCAGGCGAGTGAAAGAGAGAGTGAGAGATAGAAAGAGAGAGAGAGAGAGAGAGAGAGAGAGAAGGAGAAAGGGTGGGAGGAGAGCACATTCTTGCACTTTTCCAGGGACGGAGCTGTTTAATAAAGGACGGATCATTTCTCTGTCAGCGCAAGCAGCTGCCACCCCGTCAGTGTGTGATGGCGCTAACGCCTGGCCACGGGCAGCCCATTCATCTTCTGCCTTTATTTTACGGCCCTCACAAACTGCCCGGGCAGCCCAGGACAGGGCAGCAGCCAAAGTTTTTGAAGCGTGCTTTCTTTCTTCTATTTACGTTGTCGCTGAAAGTCTGACATTCAGATATCCCCATTTATTTGTTCGTTGTTATGTTTAATCTCAAGCACGCAATAAACACTCACACTTGAAAGAGTATAAAAGCGACGACAAAAGTCTGGAACAAAACGCTCCGATTCTCACGACTGCAGAAACAAGAATCACATGAGTGGGTGGATGTTTGTGAGGATGCATGGAATGGCAAACTGGGTAAAAAAAAAAATAAAAAAATCTTTGCAGAAACAATACTGATTTTGTTTGGATTTTTCTGCGCACTGTAAACAAAGCCGTTTGCCCCCAGGAACTGGCTTCTTACCACAGAAAGAAAAGAGCAATCAGACATGAAGAGCTGTTCTCCCGTCATCCACTACATACTAATCAAGAACAACACGCGAGAACCGACAAGAACGCAATCTACTGTCACTTCATCAAGATCAAGTAAACAAATGATCCTGTGACAACATGTGTGAGAGACAGACGCTGTGAGATATTTCTATACACAGTGGCTGAGGGGCAAACGGGCAAACGGGCAAATGGGGGGGGGGGGGTGTTAAAGGAGAAAACCAAAGAAGAGTAAGGAGAAATATCACTCACATGCGCTATAGTGTATTCAGCATGGGCATCCTGATGAAACATTTAGAAACTTCCATTTGATTCTACTTCAGCTTGACTCTTTTGCTTTGAAGGCAACACAGAGAGCATCACCATGCCCAAGTAATTTGTTCCTTTTTTCATAAAGAATCTCTGCATAATGGTAAACTCAGCATCTGCACAGCTGAAAGTCAAGGGAAATTGAAAGATGTGACTTCTCATCCAAGCTCAATCTTTTGCGATTACATTTTTTTTTTGATTATGTGGAAACACACTTCACATGCAGAACAGATGACAAAGAGCAAGCGAAAGAAAGTTCAAAACAAACAAACCTAGCTAAAAAAGTAAAAGCAGAACAACACAGCACACAATACAAATTCACAGCAAAGACTCTACACTAGTTATGGAATCTTCAGACTTAAGAAGCTCTTTGGCAGTGGTTACATGCCTCCAGAAATTTGCCATGGATGTCTTCACATTACTGCACTCTAGACAGATTGTACAATGGAATGTGACTATCCGAGAACGCTTGAAGCTCACATCTGGGGATATCCACTGCTATACTGATAATATAGCTTTTTCCCCTTCAATCTGTGAGTGGTGCCAGTTCTCATCTATTTTACGTTAGAGAACAATTTAATCCATCTCCAGCTGCTTCAAAAGCTTGATGTCTGATAGCATCCACCACAGACACATCTTCACAACACAGCTCCCTAGCAATCCATCTCAATTAGGCAACAGAGGGAAATCTAACATAGAGAAGCCAGTATATGCACATCTACACACAGGCACACAGTATTTCCCCCAGAATGCTGTAGGCCTACTTGATTTAATCCAAATGGCTTTGGGGCAAGATTCCATTATACAAAGAACCCATAACAGTGAGACAAATAAGCACGTTGACTGGAAAAGCGATTTAAAAATCTCTGCCGTGAAACACAACATAGTGTTTTTAATGTGATGTACCTGTAAGGAGAATGTCCCAGGTGTGCATGTCCATGATATTTACACCGAACTTTTGTCAAACAAATGACGTGCGTGTGTATTTGTGTAATGTGGGGGGTGTCTGACCTCAAATAACATGGAACACGGAGGTAAAAGCCTTTACAAACGTTTACAGCATCCTTGTACGTTAGCTGGTTAAATTAGTATGGAAAAACTACCAACAGAGAGCACATAAAAAGCTGTGCCATAACAACAGCGCACTGACATCCCGTTCCATCCCGTGTTTTCACAGGCGAAGGGAGAAAAAAGACCACTGTCTGATTTCCCCTCGTAACAATGTGGAATTCACCAAGGGCTCAGACATAAACAGGTGGGAAAGTACAGCAGGTCCCTTCTCCTCCCCAACACACTCCCAAAAGGGCCTTAAGGCTTTAAGGTTCCCCTCCAGCTCCTACTAAACACCACACACAGATACGCTAAAGCCTTACTAAGAGCATAAGAGCACTAGAGAAGAGGAAGAGAAGAGGAGAGGAAAGGAAAGAAGAGAGGAGAAAAGTACAAGAGTTGACAAGCAAAGCAAAGATAAAGGAGGGAAGAGGAGAATAAAAACAGTGCAAAAAAAGAAAGAGAACAAAAAGGAAAAGAAAAAGAAAAACTGATCAGAGAGGAGGAGAAGAGGGAGGAGAGGAAAAGAGGGGAGAAGAGAGAAGAAAGGAGCAGACGCAGACTGAGTGCGGGACGGAGCAGGAAGGTGCAGGATGTTCTGGGCTCAGTGTCCATCTGGAGCAGGACGCTGGCGCTCTGTCCAAAACGCTCCAGCAGAGGCTCTGGAGCCACCTCACACACACAGGCCTGGCCTGCGCAGCTGCCATGATCCCCCCCCACCACTCACACACACGCACACACACACACCAATACATACCACACTCTCTCTCTCTCACACACACACCAATACATACCACTCTCTCTCTCTCTCTCTCACACACACACACACACACACACACACACACACACACGTACGCCAAGAACCAAGAGAGAGAAGCAGAGACCAGCCCAGGCTTGGAGAGCAGGGCCAATGGGCTGAGATTTGTCTGACTTCTAAAGAATAGCTCACAGAGCAAGGGAAGGTCACCAAATCCATCTTCCCCTTTCTTTGCGAGCGTTGAACCGCGCACGTTCCAAAACTAATCAAGCATGACCCTGAGTTTACAAGCCAGATTTAATGTACAAGGACAACTATGTATGGGATGGGGTTTTGAGATTAAAGTGCATGGTTTCTGTGCTTGTGTCAAAAGCATACCACATGCTCTTCAAAAGACTGGGAAGAGCAATTATTCTTGGAAATGGCTGCCTCCCTTAAAGAGCTGTACTAACGTTTGCTTTGACATGACACAGCTCATTAGGAAAGGCAAAATGGAATGATTTTCTTTACTGAGCGGGGAGAAGGGCTGGCGAAGTGCCAAGGAAGGAAGCAGAGGTAAATTAAGCCTTTACATTAGACTTTGATTAGGAGTTAAGCAGAGATCTCATAACAAGCTCAGCTACGAGGGACTTTGTCAGATGTGGGGCTCCCAAAAGACCAACAAAGGTGACATTTAAAAAGGGGAAGTCGGTGCAAACTTAAGGCTTTAAGCTTCAAAGGTGGCTAAACCAGCGGCATTTATATGTGAGACGGCAAAACTCAAGGCATGATACAGCACATCTACAATCCAGGCTACACAGCTGTAAACATACAGTTTGATTTATTCAAATGAAAGATGGTATAGCATTTCAAAAGGACCGCTGTCACCCAAAACTGTAAAGTGTAGATTTTTTTTCGTCAGTCTTGATTTGATTACTGCAATTTACCAACATCTTTCATTCTAAGTTATTGACTGCAAATGTTATCTCTTATTCAAGTGACGTACACAGCCACTCAGCTCATGTTCATGTGGGGAGAATCTCCTAGATTCCCAGTCTGACATTTCAAGCTGCTTTCAGCACACTCTTTGAGAACACAATGTGAGCTGGGCCTGTCATTATATAAAATCAACACCCAACGCCAGTGTCTCAGCATCCTTCTCCGAATCACCCTGCTAACTCAGATAATTAGCCTAATGAATCAACACTGCGGCGAATCCCAAGCATTTTCCAGTGCCAGAAGGACACAGTGCCTTATGCACAGATCTCAAGCACTCTGTATGATGTGCTAATGACAGTTCTCAAAGGGCTCCCGTCGTGTCTGATCTGCTTTTTTTCCCCCTTTTTTTCTTGTCCTCCAGCCCCCACCCCCCAAAAAAGAAAGAAAGAAAAAAAAAAACGCCAGGAGCCACGAATCCTTCGCTTTTGATGTTGCGTGGAGCGAGATGGAAGCCGGCATTCTTTTTAACTTCCAACCAGGTGCTTGTGTGGTATCTTAATTGGCTACCGACGCAGCTGTCTTGTCTGACACATTTCTTTGTCACTTCCCTACATCACGCATCCCGACGTGCAGCCTCACGTCAGCTTTCTACACCCATCCAAACCCCACCCCACCCCGCCCCCTCCACCAGGGTGTTTGCGTGTTTGTTTTCCTTCACGTATGAGCTGTTTTTGTTGTTGTTTTTACTGTATATATTGGTGACATCAGGGGCAGGTAACCTATTTTTAAAAGAGTCACTGCAACTGAAAAAGTCCCTCAATCGCACTGTGAAACGATGTTCTCCTCAGTGATTTAAGGCCATGGCTACGGAAGATGCAATTTTGGCCAGGAAAATCACCAGAGACAATCTTTTTTATATATGGGTCTTATTCAATCGGGTATTTTTAGCCTCGGAATGATTTTTATATCACAATGTCTTGGAAAGATCTCTCTCTCTCTTTCTATCCCTTTCCATCTCTCTCGCTCTCTCTCTTCCATGCTTTTCTCGGTTATCAATCTAGCCCATCTGATCAGGGAGGAGGCTCCAGTCAGCCGGGCCCTGCTGTGCTGCACCCCCACCAGCCCCCGCTGCTCATCTCGCCTGGGGAGGGGATTGAGCCAGCTGTGCCTCTGAGCCTGCACATCCTCTTCAAACAGACCCAGACACGGCCCAGCCCGGCTCGGCAACACTGCTAGAGACCACCAGCGAGCGCCAGGCCTGCTTAGGCTGGGCTGGGCTGGGTTTTAGGCTCTCCTCGCCTCACCTAAGCAAGGCCCTATGGACAATCTGCTGTTGAAATCCATTTTTACCTCAGTGCTGTGTGTGTGTTTAAGGGGCTTTGGTCTTTGGCTGTGTTTTTTTTTTTTATTGAAGTTTGTATTGTACTGGGACGAATATCAATAGCCAGTTGATATTAAGCTTCTCTCCTGTGCTCGTCCAAGTCTCTGCCAGGCAAAGACCCTTCCCTATTAAAAATGGCTTTCACCAATGCCAGGGCCCTGCATATGTATAGGATGATAATGTTTGGACTGGCGCA
The DNA here is from genome assembly GCA_015244755.2 of Tenualosa ilisha. Classification (NCBI taxonomy): domain Eukaryota; kingdom Metazoa; phylum Chordata; class Actinopteri; order Clupeiformes; family Clupeidae; genus Tenualosa; species Tenualosa ilisha. The sequence continues at coordinate 1,653,512 of PYXC01000316.1, read as the reverse complement.
CAAGTGACTGGACTGCCTATCAAAAACAACAAAGAGAGGTGCAGATTGGCGGACGTGGCGTTTCAGATCCCGCAAGTGTACTGACCGCGAAGCCCGCGCTAGAAGCGGGCGAGAGAGCCTTCATTCACCCCGTAATGAGCCATTTAATCATCAAAGTGACTAGGAAGCTGATAAATTAACCTAAAAATGTTGCCTAGTGTGCCTTTAAAAAGGTATTGGGTTTGCGAATAACCAGTAAAACATAGGACGCAATACTGACAACACTGTAATTGCAGTAGCTGTGGCATCGCCATCACAGAAAGTACAGCCACTGCAGCAAACTACACCACAGCACTGGGGAGGATGTTCAGTGAGAGGTCCTGAGGTCTTGAGGCCCACTAGCCCACACTGACTGGGGAGTGTAGAGGCAGATCTATTCAGCTGTGCTAGAGCTTCTTTAAGGCAAAACCCGACATGATAGGCCTCAGCAAAGCAGCAAATCCTCCAGCTATATGACTGTTTAGAGCAGCGCCCGGGCTTTCTGAAGGGAAGTGGGCGGTCATTTCAAAGTCAAGTTAAACACTTCAGTCAGTGTGTGCGTTAGTGTGTGTGTGTGTTTGTATGCGCTTTGATTGTGCAAAATATATTCCGGAAATGTCAATCAGGCCTTTAAATAGAAGTAAAGAAGAGATGAAATCAACGTGTGTGTGTGTGGCTGGGTGTGTGTAAATGTGTGTATGTGTATGTGTGTATGTATATATATGTGTGTGTCTGTGTGTGTGTGTGTGTGTGTGTGTGTGTGTGTGTGTGTCTGTTTGTGTGAGCGAACGTGAAAAAGAAATGGCTGTGTCAGAGAGCAAGAAGAGAGAGCCAGTGACAGGCTTGGGGGGAGGGGGAGGGTAGTGGAGTAGGGTTTGGGAGAGGGGGGTTGTAGGAGGGTTGGGCTGCTGTCAATCATATTTAAGACTTCAGACAGCACGGTTGCCAGTTGCACTGAAATATAGATTCCCCCCAACGGAGGCAGCAGTTAGCCAGCGGGCAGAGGCTGTGAGAAGGACAAACTCTCCAACAGGGGAGAAAAATACAAAGTCGGGCCGCACATTCCTGCGAGCGGCCAGGCCAACAGACATTTCTCCAAAACACAGACCAGCGCTGCAAGTGTCACGAGGCAAAACGAAGCCTCTTCTCTGCAGTGCACCCCCGAACAACACCACCCACCACCTCCGACACCTCACCTCAAACTAGCCCAGCCAAAAGCTATGGCTGCACTAAGGTAAGTTCTGAAATAACTTCTGAGAAAGAATGGCAGATCTATCAATCTGTCTGTCTGAGAGCGGGCTAGCCAGCGGACTCTCTCTCTCTTAGCATCAGGAGCCAGGCAATCAAACACTGACTGGCAGGGGAGTGGTCTCCATCATGTGCCACGGATCAAGCTCTCTGGCTGAGAGGAGAAGAGGAGGGATTGAGGGTAGTAGTGGTGGCGCTGGTGGTGAAGTGGGGGGTGGTTTAAAGAGAAAGCCCCAAGCCTCTTTCACTGCCAAATGACTGAGATGTATCAGGTTGCATTTCTGATGAACGACGCCTTTATTTTGGGAAACAAGGGGCATGTGGGTTTGGATCGAGGAGCAGAACCATTTGTCTCTTGACTTCCCCTCTTCATCTGCTTTTGCTTTCAGACGTCTGCTTCGGATTTAACCCACAGCGAACAAGCTTGAAACCCAATATGGGCATCCTGCAGCAGCCTGTGTGAACTGGCCATGATGCCTACTTTCCCTCTGCAATGCAATATCCTGTATTAAGAAATTATCATCATAATCTCTCTCTCTCTCTTTCTATCTATCTATCTATCAATCAGTCAATCTATCTATCCCTCTCTCTCTCCCTCGCCGTCACTTAATCTTAATAAAGACACGAGTCATTAGCTCACACTACTGCAATACATGCATACACATGATGCCTGATTCAGATCCGCATTGCTCACAACAGCCCCTAAATTAGATCAATACTATACGGTACCCAAGAATTTGGAAATCAATGATGGTACAGAAATAACAATAATTAGTAAAATGAATAATTATAAAAATAATAATTAGTGACGATGAAATCATCCCAAATGGAAAGACTAGGCAAGGGTTAATGGGTATGGGATCTAATTAGGTTAAATATTCAGTGATGCAGAGACTGCTGAAAACACACTGACAGATACACATATGAAGCTCACACACACATATGTGCACACACACACACACACACACACACACACACACACACACACACATATATAAATTATGCATAGATGTTCGAAAACACATGACAACAAAAGCCCAGATACATACAAGCCGACGCAAGCATACACATGTGTTGAGTAGCCACTCCAACTGCTTTCCTCTCTCTTTCCCTCTCACACATCCACACACACACACACACACACACACACACACATACACGCGCATGCAGGCACACACGCGCACACACATAAACACCCATACTCAGAGAGTGCTCAGAACTCAGATGCATAATGAGAGCCCACAAACGTGATGAGAAGCACATGTTCACCCAAGGCTCATATTAATAATTCATAATTCATAATCAGCCTGCCTGTGAGATGTGGGCCTGATGCATTTCAGGGCTGTTTGTCTTCGAATCGCTGCTGGGAAGGCGCCCGTGGCCAGGCCTTTCCCCACACCCTTTCTGCGCATCAGAAAGCCTTCATTCATGGTGTCGACCGATCGGCAACGTCCCGCCAACGCTGCCTCAACATCGGCATTGCCGAGAACGCCTAGCTAGCGGATATCCCACTTAACCTTGCAGTGACATTTCAATGGCGGCAGCCTGTCTATGCAACAACACACACACATACACACACAAAAACAGCCAACTCCGCTCACAGGAGAGGCTGTGGGAGAGGGAGAGGCCAAGGAAATAGGCATCCCCAAGAGACTGCCTGTCACAAACTCACTCCTGTATATATTTAAAATGACACTGAAGCCCCCTAACACACGCGCGCACACACACACAGACACACACAGACACACACACACACGCACACACACACACACACACACCGAAAGAAAAGTTGAAAAAAAGAGAAAGAGCTAAATGTGCTGAGGCCCAACAAATTTGGGCTTTAAGATTCCGGAGGCGTCACCGCCCTCACAGCTTCAGCGTCTGGCAGCCCTGCTAAGGGAACTGCAGGGTGAGATCTCCAAATGTCACCGCGGCAACGACGACGACGACAACAACAACAACAATGTCAGCATCTGCACCTGGACCAGCACCAACCACGCTTCACATTTCAGGGTGTACACAACATGCCTCGCACCACTGCAGAAATGTGTGTGTGTGTATGTATGTGTGTATCTGTGTGTGTGTGAGAGAGAGAGAGAGAGAGAGAGAGACTGTATGTGTGGTGTTGTGCATGCAAAGAGTTATGAGGTCAAAGGTAGGGGTGAAAAAAAATGTATACTGGGACATCCGGTATTCTTCCGGTATTCGGGAAACTTCCCATAAAAATACTATTCTTATTATTATCGACTGTTTTCATACATAAATCCACTTCTTCAGGTTGTCATCTTTAATATGACGTCTCCTTTGCCATGAACTGCCAGAAGAAGGGTGTTCAATAGCCAAAACAACACACAATGTCACAAGAATATAATCGAAAAAGATAATAATTGCAAACCAGTATTCGGCCAGGTACAAAGAAAATCAGAGCTAACGGCACCATTCAGTGAGTGAGGACAACTGCCAAGTCTGATTCTGCATGAGCTTGACAAAGGTTAACCAAATTAATTGTACTGGGACTTTTTGAGACTATTTTTAAGTCACCCTGCATACAAAACAAAACTTTAAACATGTTTACATCAGCAAGGATGCCATAGCAACAATTTCTGGAAAGAGGTGTCCAGAGCTAATATTTTAGCATTTTGGCTAAAACCAACTGTCGAGGTAAACCATAGATCAAAACACAAATAAAGGTTGTCTTAAATCTTGCTCGCTCATCTCCTAGCATTAAAAAAGATATTGCTAAATACTGTTCCCGGACAAAAAACAGTTGTCTAATGATATGTGCATGTCAAAAAGTTCTTAAATTTCTACAGAGTGACGGTTGAGGCGGGGCCTGGGGCAGGTTGCAGAGGACGGTTATGGGAACTGTGAGGGTCGTTTGTTGGTTTCCGCTGAGCAATGGAAGATGAAAAGTGCCTGAGGCAAAGCCCCTGACCTTTGCTGAAATGTTACTGTCGGTTTGGCACGGTGACCGGGCACTAATGAAACTTTTATTGGCATGAATGTTTCAGAATGAGAGAGCCCTCGGCCAACCTAGTCCATGGCAAAGTATGGGAAAGAGTGTGTGTGTGTGTCTATGTGTGTATGTGTGTGTGTGTGCATTTGTATGTGTGTGTGTGTGCATTTGTATGTCTGTGGTGTGTGTGTGTGTGTGTGTGTGCATTTGTATGTCTGTGGTGTGTGTGTGTGTGTGTGTGTGTTTATGTATAGATATATGCATGTGATAGCACACATGGTGTTGACAGAGGGAAGTGGACCACCAAGGACATCAGTGAGCATGTAACATAGCCCATAAGTAAGGACCCCACACATCTGTATTTGCCTTTTAGAGTCCGCCAAATATTAAGCCTGAGAAATGACACACACACACACACAAAGTGACGTCAAGTGTGTTTATAAAGATGAGCCTTATCCAGAGGCTTGTTATTAAATAACAGCGAGGTCACGACGGCATGTCACGGGACAAACAGTCCCAGTCCTGGGGCCAATGTCCTGCTTACATTCATAAACGCACACTCTCTCACATACCCACTTGGAGAGAGAGAGAGAGAGAGGGAGATAGAGGGAGAGAGAGAGAGAGAAAGATCAAGAGAGAGAAAGATAGAGAGACAGAGAGAGAGACAGAGAGAGAGAGAGGGAGAGCTCTGGGAGAGTCAGTCACGCTGACCACGTTATGCAACCCAGCGGGCCCATGTCACTCTGCACTCTAGTCCATCTCTCTATGTCAGTGATGCAGTCCCCTTTTGAGTAAAAGTGGAGAATACTGATTTTTCTGGTCTGTCCTGCATTCTTATTTAACTGCCCTAAAAGTACACTGAGAAAAGGAAGAGAGATGGAAGAATAGATGACTGAGTGCATGTGAATTTTAATGTGTGTGTGAGTGTGTGTCTAAGTGTATCTGTGTGTTTATGTGTGTGTGTGTGTGTTTATTTGATTGTGTGTGTGTTTATGTGTGTGCGTGTGTGTGTGTTTCTGCTAGCATGTGTAAGAGGTTGTAGATGAGTAAGATTGTAATTGTGTCAGCGTGTGAGAGAAACAAAGGCTGTTTTGTGTTGTCATACAGAGGGGACGGGAGAAGGAAAGAGTGTGTGAGTCAGAGGAGGAGGTGAAGACAGAGAAATTGTTTATGGATTGTAAATAAAGTGAAATAAATAGAGTCCTTGGTTTGTCTGTGAGTGTGTGTGCATGTGTGTGTGCCTGAGAGCATATGTGTGTCCGTGTGTACAGTATGTGAATATTCTTTGTTGGTGTATTCACAGCAAAAGTGTAGACCTGGGAATGGGCTTGCATAAATGTGTGCTTGTGTATGTATGTACGTCCAGTATGTGTGTGTTCTGTGTAGGACTGTATCTGTGTTTGTGTATGTGTGTATACGTATGTGTGTGTACGTGTATGTGTGTCTACTGTGTGTGTGTGTGTGTGTGTGTGCATGCGTGCCCAGACTCACGGTTGGCACAGCTTGATGAGGTCCTGGTCAGTGGTGGCTGGCGGCAGGCCACGGATGTACAGGTTGGTTTTGCTGAGCTGCTCGGCCGCGCTGCTGTGGCTGCTGCTGTTGGTGCTGGGGCTGGGAGGAGCCATGGGGGGAGGGGGTGGAGCATAGGACTGCTGCTATGAGACAGAGAGGGGGGGGGGGGGGGGGGATTGAGATAGGTAAGGAAAGAGACAGTGGGAGGGAGATGGAGATGGAGATGGAGATGGAAAGAGACAGGATGCAATTGCAGAGAGGTGAGAGGAGAAGAGAGAGAGAGAGAAAGAGAGAGAGAAAGAAAGAGAGAGAGAGAGAGAGAGAGGGAGAGGGAGGAGGAAGATGAAGAAGGGGGGGGGGAGATAAAGTGAGAAAGGGAAGGAGGTGGGGGTTATTATTGTTGTAACACATGTTCACAACTGTATTAGATTTAATCAGATTCAGACATCCCACAAACGATGGCTGTAATATGCCCAAGCTCATGTGATCTCCATATAAGTACTCTCTGTGGGAGGAAGAGAGCTTAGTAAGACCCTGGCTCAATGTGCACCCTCAGGGAGGTGTGTCTCTGTGTGTATGTGTGTGTGTGTGTGTGTGTGTGTGTGCGTGTGTGCAAGCGTGTATGTGTCCACATGTGCCTGTAAGTGTTTGTGAGTATGCATGTGTGTATGTGTATGTGTGTGTGCGTGTGTGTGTGTGTGGGTGGGGGGGTCAAAACACTGACTCACTCTGATAAAGCTCTATATGGGAGAGGGAGAGGCGAGCACAAAAGATAGTGCACTGTAGCAGAAGAGAATGAGGGATGCAGGAGGGAGAAACAGACATCTGAGTATATATCCTGAGTGCATTTATCAGGATAGAATACCGCCATGCATTTACAGCACTGTGTGTGTGTGCTTGTGTGTGTGTCTGCTTGTGTCAGTATGTGTATATATGTGCCTGTTAGTGTTTGTGAATTTCCTGTGTGTGTATGTGTGTGTGTACGTATGCATTCGTGTGCATTCACACGCATATGTATATCAGTACGCATGTCCATACGCCTTCCCGATATGCTTTAATGGGAGCACTGGATGTACATCTAAAACAGACAGTAACTGATGGGCACCTCCAGATATAGACTGGAGCACCTCATGCCCGATAGCACGCTCTGATTCACCTGCATTCACATCCAGGTGCTCTATCATCATCTTCCAAACACAGCTCTCCGGGCTTGTGTTTATGCATGTGTGTGTTTATGCACTCATGTGTGTGTTTGTGTGTGTGTGTGTGTGTGTGTGTGTTTTCTGTGTGTACTTAAGTTGTGTGTGTGGTTTCCGTGTGTGTGTATGGTTTCTGTGTGTGTGTGTGTGTGTGTGTGTGTGTGTGTGTGTAGGGGTGTGTTTGTGGTATTGCGTGTGTGCATGTGTGTGTGTGTGTATATGTGTGTGTGTGTGTGTATGTATACAATGCACGTGTAAGCACTTGTAAGCACGGGAGCATGAACTATGTGTGTGTATATCTAGGTCAATGCCTCCATAAAGCTGTGATTGGATGAAAGAGAGTGAGTGAATGCATCTCTCTCTCTCTTTCCCTCTCTCTCTCTGTCTCCGTCTCAGTGTAGCAGTGGCCCAGTGCTGCTCTGTGTTTGTGATAATCACAGGCTGTCAGCTGCACTTCCTCACACTGCACGGTTCTCCCTGATATTAATCTATTACCTGTACTTCCCCCAGCCGTGCAATTACAGGCCCCCAGCTCCAGGCACCAACCTCCTGCCTATGGAGGAGGCAGGGTGCAGTGTGAGTGTGTGTGTGTGTGTGTGTGTGTGTGTGTGTTGTGTGTGTGTGTGTGTGTGTGTGTGTGTGTGTGTGTGTGTGTGTGTGTGTGTGTGTGTGCGTGGACCTACATTAGTTCTACTGGCAATGTGAGTATGTTTACAGATGACATACACCACACCATACTGCACCACAGCACAGCACAGCAAAAATGCATACAGAAACGCACACATGCATACACACACACACACGCGCACCGAAATGCGCGCACACACAAATTACAAACATACAAATCATACTACACCATGCACACACATACACACACACACACGCACCCGCACACACACACACGCACGCACACACACACACACACACACACACAAAGCACCACACTCCAACCCAGCAGCCCCCCTGAGAGAGAGCACTGAGCGCTTGTGAAGCACAGTGCTAGTGGAACAAGACAGAACGCAACTATCTCTGCACACAGCACAAGAAACGTTCTGAGGAAAAAAAAATTACTTTTACTTCTGGTATGCAGGGCATGCCCAGTACACACACACACACACACACACACACACACACATAAAGAGAGGGAGAGAGGGAGGAACCGAGAGAGACAGTGAGTGAGGGACAGAAAAAGAGAGAACCAATGATGGGGGGTAGAAAAAGAATGACAGAGAAAGAGACAGAATGTGTGTGTGTGTGTATGTGTGTATGTGTGTGTTTGCCGGCTCATCTGACACTACAGGCATGCAAGTCTGGATCAGGTGTCATGGGGAAACTATGGAACAAAAGATGTTAGTGAGGAGGCATTGAGGTACGGCTATGCCTGTGCTGCAGGCATGACTAAGTTGGAGTGTGTGTGCTGCGTTAAAGTGTGTTTAGGTGCATTAGAGCGTTCCGTGTGTTGGGACGGTGTTGTGGGTGTGTGTTTGGGGGGTTTACGCTCAGAAGGTGGTGCCAGACTTTATGCCTTGTCTGACAGGGTAATTAGCCTAGCCTAAACACTGGCTGCTTAATGCTAGCTAAATCACACACACATTTATCAGCGTGCATGTATAAGCATTTAGTTGAAGGAAAGGGGTGGAGTGTGTTTGTGTGTGAGTGTGTGTGTGTGTGTGCGTGTGTGTGTGTCCGTCGCTCATAAAACATAAACAGCGTTTGTATCTGGATTTACAACATGCACGCACACTCCCATGAACACCATATCCATGTTTGAGATGCCAGAGATACTGGGGTAAATACACACACACACACATACCCACACACTCACACAAACACACTCACATAAACACACACACACACACACACACAAACATTTGCACCTGTGGCCTTAAGGCACAAGAGCATAAACACTCACAAACACAAGCACATCTGAAATCTGAGATCCTGGAGCACATAAATACAGAGAAATACTCACTGACACTGACACTGACACACACACACACACACATATATATTGGTCTGTCATTTTAACAGCATATATAATACATCCTCCACAGTGTTGTCTACACCTATACTATGCTCCAAGAAGTCCAGTGCCAGGCTTGTATCTCTACCACTATATCCATTCTGCCCAGCAGCAACAGCAGTGGGACTTGGCCTCTGACAGACAGGGCTTAGCCAGGGCTGGGCCATCGCCGGGCCAGCGGCGCACCGGAGCACGGGAGCCGGAGCCCACTCACCAGCCAGAGCGGCAGAGAGAGCAAAGGAGCACCTGATCAAAGCCCTTGCCCTGGAAACCTCTTTGAGCCAATTTGTGCAGCTGTCAGGGGCCCGGTGATAGCACGTCGGTGTGTGTAGTGTGTCAGGAGCCGTGATGGGGAAAGCCTTTGAAACGTCAAAAGCACTCTCTCTCATTTTCTCTCCTTTGCTCTCTCTCTTCTCCCTCCCTCCCTTTCTCCTTCTTGTGCTCTCTGACAAGGCTGGGTTAGCCCTGGAACGAGGAGAGTGGTGTTTTTTAGATATATATAAATATATATCTCACACACACACACACACACACACACACACACACACAGAGCTGTAGAGAGGGCTAAGGGTAAGGGTGTAGCTGCCTCCTCTCTTTCTCTCTCTCTCACTCACACACACACACACACACACGCACACACACACACAATATATATATTTTGGTCTGTCATTTTCACAGCAGGTCTTAAGAGCTGCTGAGTCCCACATCAGTCACTCAAACTATGGGATGGTGACTTAACTGATCCCATCACAACATACTGGATACAGACAATATTTAACAATTGCCAAAACACACTGTCAAATTAATTAACATTAGAGGCATACAGGATCTAACTCAGGCAGGGCTAGGTAGGTAGGGCTGCAATTAGCAATAAATTATTCTCTTGATTTATCAATTGCTCATGTGACTGGTCGAAGTGTTTCCCGTAGTCTAAGATTACATTTAGTTTATCAACACAGAGGAGCAAGTCGAGCAGAGATTGTTCAAGTGCAATGAGCTACTATCAGAGAATCTAGAGGTACTTTCCTTTCAAAATGGCACAAATCAGTTAGTCGATTACCATAAGGATTGACGCCAAATTGAAGTCAGAAAGAAATTGATTAATTGTAACAGCCCAGTTGTGTAGAAACTTTATAAGCTTTATAGCTTTATAACTTCTATGATACGAAGAAAGGTGGCTGTAGCTGTAATATGGGTGGAGAGGTTTTGCTTGGCAACCAGGGCAGTCTCAGCTTGAGTCTGGTCTCCTCTTGACCTCACGCTGAAAGGGTCTTCACAACAAGACATTGCTTCTCTCCTCGCTAGCCCTGCTCAACGGGTTGCCATGCTTCAGATGGCTGTTTACAGCCAGCGGCTGTGGATGAATGAGAGCTGCCATCCCTCACCTCATTTACCCACAAATATAAGGTAAAAATTAGATGCCGAAAAACATTGGGTGGTTTACTGGAGAGGTATACAAAAAAGACAATATTTATCTAAAGGGCACGTCCTGACAAGGCTACATTCTGTCTGAAAACTCATCTTGAATGTTTCTTTGAAGGAAGCCTTGGTATCAAGTAGACTCCTGCATGAACAAACCTTGCATAAACTTGGGTCCTGGAGTGGAGGACAATGAAACAGCAAAGTAAACGCACTCAATTCAGCGTTTAAAACATGCGCACAAAAATACACACACACACACACACACATATACACACTTTTCGATTCACTTTCACACAAATATTCACTCACACAGATGCACTTGCTTCATTCTCTTTTCCTCTTGTCTCTATTTCCAGTAGGGTCAGTGTAAACACTCTCCCACACTGCCCTCTGTGGATAAACCTCTCTCTCTCTCCATCTCTCTCTCTCCATCTCTCTCTCTCTCTCTCTCGCTGGCCTCTCAGCCTGAGTGAAGCTCAATGAAGCCCTTGTCTTGCCAGTCTTTATTAGTGGCTGACTGATGTGAACACACATTATCTCCTCCACACACACATACACACACACACACACACACACACACACATACACATACAGAGCCCTTATTTCCCTAAAGAGTCCTCCAGTCACCAAACAATTAGTGCTTCCTGGAGAGAGCACTCCAAAATGAGCTTCAAATGGCCACCTCTCTCTCTCTCTCTCCTCTCTCTGTCTCTCTGACTTCCACATCCTTACCCAGTAGCCTCTCTCATTATATTTTTCCTCTGCTGTTGCTGTTCATGGACAACCTCCACAAGGTCAGATCAGCTTCTCTGTCTATTCAAGGGAGGGTTAAGTCTTGCCATGCCACAACAAGCTTTTGAGGGTGTGAGGGTGTGAGGGTGTGTGTATGTGTGTGTGTGCATGCATGAAGGAGATTTGGCATGTTTTATGGCTACAGTTTGACCACAGCTGAACTAATTCATCTTAATCTCTTCTACCTTGTTTGCTTCCTGTTAGACTTAACACTGCCACCCCTATTTCCTGGTTCACACACACACGCACACTAGCTCCACGCACACACACACACGCACACGTACACACACACAGCCATAATCACATGCACTGTGGGATCCTATAAAAGACACAAGGGACAGAGGGGACGCAGAGGGGACTGTTCCGGACTGTTCCAGGGCTTCCCGGAGCAGGGGAAAGAATGTGGACTATATTTAGAGTAGGGCCTGAGAGCTGCTCCTTCCGGAGCACAGTAGCCGAGGGGCGCTGAGGAAATCCCAATGACTGCTTTGTGCCATACGCTCAAAACAGGACAGCACATGCCCCTCAGACTCACCACCTCTCCCACCCCGGCCCAGCCCCGGCCCAGCCCCGCCCAGCCTCAGCCCTCACAAACATGGACACATCTACACATCTACAACTCGCACTTAGTCGATAATATGGCCCAAAAAGATGAAGGCATTCACCCATGCTAACAAATGTGTCTAACTAGTTTAAATGTGGTGTGTTTTTGTTTGTCTTCTTTTTACTGGGTCTGTTTTGAGTTGTGTTAAACACAGCTTTTGCAGTCTGTTGCACTGCATTTCATACAGCAGCTTCTCATGGCACAATGCAGTGTTATACTGGTTGGTTTGCTGGCTAACCTCACCGGATAGCTGGACAACACACAACACAGAGGTGTTTTTTTTTCGCATTTAGCTGACGTTTATAGGTAATTACTGGATGTAGATATTCACCAAATAGCACATTTAAACCACAGAGATGAAGAAATCCATCTATCCACACTCACCCATTCATACATACATATGAGAACATTCATCGGAGCTCATGGCTGAGGGTCAAAGGAGAGCATTTTATAAAATGGTGCCAGTTCCACAACTCGATTCAAGAAGCTTAAAAAATAGTTTACGTGGAGACAACTCTGAGACGTTCAATAAAACCACCTCATTCTAACACCACACACACACACACACACACACACACATTGTAAGAAGGGGGCACTGGACCCTGAATAACATGAAGCTTCAACATTCCCTTTACCTTTCACCCTCTTCTGCACACCCTGACCAGCTGTGTAAGGATGAGAAACCCTCCAGGTGGACTAGCAACTTCATTCTACTTTATTTTCATGTCTGAACTATTTTAAGCATTTTGGCTGGCATTTTCCTACAGATCTGTGGCTATATGGAGCTGAGAACTGAAATAGAACCATATATTCAGACTTTTGATGGCACTGATTCATACTACCATTAACTGTTTGTGCTTTTGTGTATGTGTGCGTGCTTGTGTGAGTGTGTGAGTGCGTGCACGTGTGTTTCTGATGAAATCTGAAGAGGAATGTAAGCACATGTAGCCTGCATTGTCAATTTTGATTGCACCACTCCACACTATAATAACTGTTTGCCTCTCTCTCTCTCTCTCTCTGTGTAGGAGTGTGTGTGTGTGTGTGTATCTGATGCAATCTAGACAGGAATGTAAGCACATGCAACCTGGCTTAAATTTAGTGGGGACAGCATGCTCCAAATGTCCACTCGTGCAACCTGCTTGTTAATGTCAACACAACACAACACAACACAACACAACACAACACAACACACCCCCAGTGTTCCTAGACACATGGCACAAATGAGGCTTTCACACAACTCCCACAACATGACCCATGGGCACTGCAGTGTGTGTGTGTGTGTGTGTGTGTGTGTGTGTGTGTGTTTCTGTGCTTTGGCGGTCCTCAATGGAACAATGGATGCAATGCAGTGTTTAAGAAAGAATGTGTGTCTATGTGTTGTTGTGTGTGTGTTCGATTTGAATATGATGACTGACACACCTCTGCCCCACATAAAGCCCACAGATCAGAAAAAGTTCAGTTCTTGGCTTACTATTCATGTGTTAGCCACCCACCTCACCAACTCCTAAAGAACAATATACGCCAATTATTCAAAAGAATTCACACCAAATTGCTTGACCCCTGGAAGAAAACCGTGTTATGAATAGTGAACAGGCGGTCTTTCTGATGCATATTTATGGTAATTCGTCATCATTAGCGCATTCAATAAGCCTCGCTTGCCTCCTCCGTCTCTGGCTTCCATTGTGGTCAACTTAAAGCACTTGGTCTGAAGCACCACCTTCATTATAAAAATAGACAGCCGAATGTGAATTTCCCTTTCTATTGCTCCAAGTCATTCCCCTTAAAAATCTGCTGAAACTCAACATATCAAACAGACCAATGCTGACACCAGAGATACATTAACATATATTTTTTTCTTCTTCTTTTTTTGGGGGGGTGGGGGGGGGGGGCTTGCGACGTCTCCATTTGCAGTCACTGTTCATCCCTTAGCGACCCGCAAAATCCGCGTTCCTTCCGGGGACCAGCCCGGCAGATTAAAATATGCGGAAACAATCGACGTCTGCCTCATTAGCATATGAACGGAGACGAAGCTGCCTGGAAATCCGCGGCAGTCCATTTTAATCCCAGAATGACTTCTCCCTGCATTGTTATGGGAGGCAGTCCCTGGCTCTCCCTCGCTCGCGCGATCGCTTGCGGCCCGCTCTGCACTCGCTCCATTCGTTTGGCTCGCTACTGTCTCCCAGCCTGCAATCTTTCCCTCTCCCCCCCTCTGGAATTAGCATCAGAATGGAGGGACGACTGGCTTGTGACCGGGATATTCAAAGAGGGCCCGCCGCACAGAGACATCGCATAGGCCACTGTTGCCCCAGCAACAATACAAGAGAAATATGATGGCGGTGATGGTATGTGTATATGTGGTTTTAGAGAGAAGGAGTGTGTGTGTGTGAGAGAGAGAGAGAGAGAGAGAGAGTGCGCTTGTAAGTATGTGTGTGTATGTGTATCAGTATGAGTGTGTGTGTGTGTGTGTGTCTGTGTGCATTGAGAGAGATGTGAGGAAGGGCTTATCAATCAGTTAAAAATGGATCCATGGTCACCAGCGAGGATTTCTAATCAATGCCTCCAGGCCTGGGAATCCTTTCAATGCATTACAACTAGGGAGTTATATGTGAGATGAAAAAGAATAGAGTACTAGTACTGAATAGATCCCAATACAACTGAACAAAGGCAAATAGAATAGAATGGGATAGAACAGAATAATAGAAGCCAATTTTCAGTGAGTGGCATTAATGAGAAGGTACACCATTACACTACACGGGACCGAGGAATAGATTTCTCAACACATACTGGATATGCTGCTCATTAGTCTGACCAAAGCAGGAGCATTTAAAGTAACAGCCTGTGTGGGACTGTAACGGGTTTGACGGGACATTGTGGTTTGACATCTTTCCAAAAGGGAAAAGTGAACCAAATGCACCACGTATGGCATGCTTTTACCATTTCTTTGATCCCCCCCCCCCACCCCATCAACATTTTTGGACAATTTGTTAGCAATGATTTGCTCCCATCTGAGGGGTGAGAGAGGTGAGGAGACTGACAGCCATGACTACTGTATGCTGGAATCCAGTGCAAACACTGGGAGCGGACGAGCAGCAAGCGAGAGGACAAGGGGATGTGCAGGTCAGAGAAAATTCATTCTGCTGCAGGAATGTTCACATCTCTAGGCTTTATTAAAATCCCCCCAACACACACACACACACACACACACACACACACACACACACACACACACCACACACACACACACACACACCCTTCTCCTCCCATGGAACCCGTGTTTACTGCACAGTTTCCCAGAACACCCGGCTCCTTTTTTTTTTTTATTCCTCTGCCTGCATTTGCTCCTCTAACCCCCCGTACACACACTCACACAGACACACACACGCACGCACGCACGCACACACACACAACACACACACTCCCTCCCACCCTTGCTCCCGCACCATCCAAAACCCTCTGCTAATTGCGATCACATGATAACCTAGCCGACTGGCCAGGGTGAATCCATAATACAGTAATTCAAGCGAGAGGCAGAAAATTAAACTCGTTACCTCGGCTTGTCCCGAGAAGAATCTGCCCATGGCAATATGAGCCCAGGGCTGCCCTTTCCTGCATAAAGCCAACACTGTGTCCTGTCCAGTCCAAAGCACATAGCTGGCCAGCACTGCACACACACGCACGCACACACACACACACACACACACACACACACACACACACACACACAGCGCTATTGACTACCATGGGAAGCCAACGCTCTCCACTGTCTCCCGAAAGCCACCAGTCGACACACACAAGCTATTTTTTCTCTCCTCAATGCAATCAAACGCTCGACACACACCCATACATACACACAAAGCATCAGTGTATGATATTATCGTTTGAAAAAGCGACAGTGAAATCGGAAAACACTGCATCGAACCATTAAATCTTGACTGGGGGAATTTATGGGACAAGAAGCAAGCTGGTAAAAGAGCTCAAGGAGCATCCTCAGCCTGCAACACAGACCCATAAATACTGACTCCAGGAGACAAGGGAAGGACACAGCAACTGGGCTTGACTAATTGTTATTCAGGCCACTCTGTGGTTCCCATTGGCAAAGGACATGGTACTATTAAACTGATCCTTTAAGCAAAAGGCGGCGTGTATTGTCTCCCGGCATCATAACTCAGAGGTATTGCATACTTGGATTGATTTAACGGTGGCATCAAATTACCCCGAAAGGTTAAAACTATCCGTTTCCCTCGCGATGCGTTTTATTGAATAGGGGTGTGGTTCTGAAGGAGTGTTGTGTGTGTGTGTGTGTGTGTGTGTGTGTGTGTGTCGGGGAGGGGGGACCAATTTTAGTTGTGAAATCTGAAGCTGTGACTTTGCGGGCCGCCACATTCCCATCTGTGAGCGGGGCAACTGAGGCTCTTCGTTTATTGTCTGCTAAGTAATGGAAAGCAAAGTGAGCATGTGTGTTGAGAGACAGAGGGACAGCGACAGAAACACACACACAGACAATATGCGAAATATTCCGTGTGGTCTTATGGCGCATCTGATGTCAGGAACAAGCCTGGAATGGCTGGGGCGGAGGGGGGAGTGGGGAGTGGGGTGGGGCCGGTGGAGAGGATTCCTTTGGCATATAGACAGTCAAGACAACACTTCAGGGAGACACAGTACAAGATCTCCAGGGATTCAGATGGGATATCACTCTCTCTATTTCAACCTCTCTTTTTTATCTTTCTGTCCTACTCTCTTTCTCTTTAACACACTCTCTATCTCTCTTACCGTCTCCCCATACTGTAGCTTTATCTCTCATATTTTCTCTCATAGCCTGCTCTCCTTCATACTGTAGGGTCATTCCCTGCATTGCACTCCAAACACACGCTCTGTACACTACTACTGCATTTTCCTATGACAATTAGCATCACATGAAACAGAAATTCCCAGATACCTTGAGAAAAATGCACTTTTTGTGGATGTGCATATACCTGTGTGTGTGTGTGTGTGTGTGTGTGTGTGTGTGTGTGTGTGTGTGTGTGTGTTTGTGTTGTTTCTCCTCACCCGCCCACTCAATGTGCTTACTGCACATACTGTTTGCATCCCTGGAGAGAATGTGATAATTCTCATAAATAATCAGTAGTGACTCTCCACTAGCCACCCCCCCCCCAAAACACAAACACACACATTCTCTCTCTCTCTCTCTCTCGCTCATTCTGCCTGAGATGCCTGAAGTAGAGTGAAGTAAAGTGGGGAAGGAGGAGAGGATGGGAAGGGTGGTGTGTGTGTGTGTGTGTGTGTGTATGTGTGTGTGTGTGTATGTGTGTGTGTGTGTGTGTGGAGGGGGGGGGGGGGGGCGGGCATCCAATTATTTTTGCATAATAATGGCCATGTCAGGCAGACAAGCAATCCCCCAACAAAACTAACAGAACTCTCCTGCACGGCCGCATCCTCCCTGTTGAAGTGCCAATTGCAGTCTAAGCAGGTGTAATAAACATTTGAGCCGGTGCCACCCAGCCGCTGCTATTATGACTCGCGGCTATGTATGATAGGTCTGTTCAGAGGGCTATTATGTACTGTTCAAACAGACTGTCTGACGTACATACACACACACTCTCAAATGCACATACAGACAGACACACACAAACACACAATCTCAAATGCACATACAGACAGACAGACAGACACACACACACCACTCTCAGACTGTCAGACAAACACACACAACCACACACATATGCACTCGTACAGACACACAGACACGCTGAAACATAGCTCATCCAAACAGATGCACATGCATACACACACACAAACACACACTCAAAACATACACATGCAGAATGAACGAAACACACACATACTGTACATAAACAGACGCGTAAACACACACATACACACACACAAATGCATTAAGACATGCATTCACACAAACACACTTATCAAGCCTTATCAGTTATGTCCACATGACCATTGTTCCACACTGCATTGTACAAGATTTTTTTTTTTTTTTTTAAAGCCTACACTAGCGCATTGGGTGGAGCTTACGGGTCTGGTTTTGCTCTATATTTTGGCCGTGACTAAAGAGAAAAAATAATAATTCACATTTGAGAGGAAAACAGATTGAATAAAGGGCAGAAAATGTCAGAGGAACAGCATCTGTGATCTCTGGGTTTGTAGATATGAAAGGACAGAGATGGAGCGAATGAGAACAGCTGGGAGAAAAGGAGTTGAGAGAGAGAGAGAGAGAGAGAGAGGGAAAAAAGAGAAGTTGTGGAAGAAAAATGAACTCTGAGAGCGAGGGATAGAGAGTGAATAGAAAGATGAGAGGGGAAAAGGGTGGCAGAGAAAGAGATGGGAGTCCTGATGTTAATAATTCAGCGTTATAAATGGGTGTGTGGCTTTAATTGGTGTTACAGGTTAATCCTACCACGCACATTGAGGGTGGGGTGTGTATGTGTGTGTGTGTGTCTATGTGTGGGTGGATGGGTGTGTGTGTTGGACGGTAGTAATGGCGTGCTTAGCAGCTGTTCTCCAGGAAAGCTGTCCGCAGTGTTGCAGAGACAGCAGCCATCCCTAGAGGTGAGTGTGCGGCCATGTGAAATCGAAACCGTATCGCTACCTGGATGCACTCAAGCTGCGGCTCCTGTCCCCCCGCCGGGAATTCGCTCCTGAAGCCCCTGCACTCACGACAAACACCTCTCCCTTTCTATCTCTCTCTCTCTATCTATCTATCTATCTATCTCTCTTTGCACTCAAATACCTTCCCTCTCTTCCAACATCTCCCCCCTTCCTTCGCTTTTTTTTTTCTCTCTCTCTGTATCTTTTTTTCTTACCTTTCTCTCCCCTCTCACCTCTGTATCGAGCGAGTGCTCTCTCTATTCGCTGGTGCAATCGCTCTTCTGCCCTCCACATCCTCCTCGGCGAAACCTCCCCAGTTTTCACGAGGGCTTTAACTACAGGCTGCATTGGAGCTGGAGAGCCATCAGGAACCACTGGCTGAGTTACTACCGGAGGAAAAGTCCCCCCCACCCCGACCCCATAAATAAATAGGCGAAGCTAAATGTGTAATTGGCATGATGAAACGGGGTGTTGTGGCTGAGGCGCACTCACTCACACACACACACACACACACACACACACACACACACACACACACACACACACCTGCAATTTATAGAGCTAGGGTATTATTTTTTTCTCATTCCCTTGCCTATGCAGTCCTTCTGTCATGGTGTCATCTGGGGCAGGGTGGAGAGGGAACCAACTTGACACACAAGGGGTGTGCGTGTAAGTGTGTGTGTGTGTGTGTGTGTGTGTGTGTGTGTGTGTGTGTGTGGTGGGTGTGTACAGGGTATATGTGTTGAGGGGGTGTTTTGTTTACTGTGAGAATGCAATTCGATTAATGACAAATGACAGACAACAGATGAACACATCAGAGAGGAAGCGGAGGGAGAAAACACGTTGCATCCTCAGGCAGTTTCTTTCCTTCTCATCCCTCCCTCCGTCCTGTTCTCTCCATCTATCCATCTCTCTCTCTCTATCTCTCTCTCTCTCTCTCTCCCTCTCTCTCTACCTCTAAAATTCTTGGCTCCTGCTGTCTGTCCACTGCTTTACCCCCAACAGACATGCACACTCACGTTTGCCAGAGTAGATGGCTCTGACAAGCGTTTCTCTTTTTTCAGAGAGAGAGACAGAGAGAGGGTTGAAAGAGGGAGGGGGAGAAACAGAGGGAAAGAGAGACAGAGAAAATGAGCAGAAGGAGAGACGGTAAAAAAAAACATCCACAGTTTGACAGCAGTAGCGCATCCTTAGCTAAATAGGCAGCAGACATGAAGCTTGAAGGACCCCCCCCCAAAAAAAAATAAATAAAAACCAGGGCAAGCTGTTGTAGTCATCCTGTGGATTTTACGTGGTGGGGTGTGATTACTCTTATCTTTAATCACAGAGGCTATAAATCACAGCACTAGCAAGGAGGAAGACTGTGCGGTAGCTACCATGGCTTTGATCTCCATGCTGGTACTACAGAGGAGATGAACACAGAATCCTCAGCATAACCCCAAGCCCTGGCCCGCTGCTGAGCCATGCTAAGCTGAACGCAGCATAGCCAGCCAGCCAGCCAGCCAGCGGATGCGGAGACGAGACGACGCTCCATCACTCAACACTGACACCTGAGCTCTTGTTGCAGCCTTTACACTGACGTCATTCCCTAGGGGTATTGGGGCGAGGGGGGTGGGGACACATGACTTCTTTCACTATTTACTATGAAATATATACTTCAGAAATAGGACGAAAATGAGAAAAAGAAGAGGTTTCGTCTATATTCAGTCAGGGGGAGTCAGGGGAAGGATGGGTTTAAAGAGCTGTGAGCAAATGGGTTGGCAAAGGCGGCGCAATAGTGGAAAATCGAGTGAAAAAGGCAACGAATGAATATGTCACACCGACTGTGGGGAACAGTGTTTAAAGGAACCCAGCTGCAGTGTGCAAATTAATGTGGGTGTCAATTGAGTGAGTTAGGTAAGGACAGAGAAAAAGTGTGTGTGCATGTGTGTGTGCATTGTATGCATGTGTGTGTCATACATCAGAGCACTAGAGTAATGGTGTCGGTTGTGTGTTTCTGATGATGTAAGTGCATATATTGGACACATATTTTCTGCGTGTGTTTGTGTATGTGTGTGTGTGTGTTCATATGTTAACACTTGTGTGTGTGACAGGCTGTTTCTTTTCTGTAGCTCTTTTTACCCTCTCTTTTTGCCGTTAGCCATGCTAATCTGCACAACTCCATTTGCCCACCCTGTTGAATTATACACGCAGGACTCAGCCCAGACTGAGATGATCTTCAGCCTGCCTGGCAGGGGGACACTGACAGCTTGTGGCTCTGTTCCTAAACAGGGCGGGAATCTGCCCCTATGTCTCCCCTCTTCCCTCTCTCTTTCAATCCCTCCATCTATCTCTCATTCTTTCTCCTTCTTTCTCACTCCCTTTTTTTTCTCCTTCTCAGCAGTGGCATCCTCCGTTCCTGCGCAACACCACTCCACTGTGTCTCACCATCTCAGCCACACACACGCATACACACACACTATTTCCAGCTCACTGTCAAGGGCTCCACTGAGCAATCCACTCATGAAATATAAAACAAGGACCTTCACCTTCACCGCCACTTACTGTGTTTCTCCCTCTCTCTCTCTCTCTCTCTCTCTCTCTCTCTCTCGTCTCCGTCACAGTCTCTCCTACTCCTCTCACTTACCACACAATTATA
>PYXC01000316.1:1582500-1625000 GCA_015244755.2 Tenualosa ilisha | reverse complement strand
AGCAGTGCTTGTATTTATACTAAACTGAACAGAGCTGTTCCTTACAGCACAGATAAGAATGCATTGACTTCCTTTATTTAATTCTGGCCTTTCATTTAAGTCCCCCAAAGCAAACCACATAACATTAATTTCAGCATGTGAAGAGATTAACAGGCACATGCACTAGAGACTAGTGGGAACAGAGCATTCTAGAATCTTCTCTCACGGAATGCTTAAATGCATTAGACCTTAGCATAAATTGTCCCCGAATGTGTGCTACGCATCTCCCAATGAGGTCTTGCATATCATCCAGCATGTCCAAAGAAATGAGGTGGTTTCACTAAACCCCGACACGGTTCACCCTTTTCATGCCATCGTGGCATAATCCTGGAAGCCACTCGCTCGTATCCCACACCCCTTCACCCTTCCACGGGCTTTAAAATGCAGTCACTGCCGACAGCAGCCATCATAGTGGTGCCCCTAAACCCGTGTGTTTTACACCACAACACACACTTCCCTTGCCTGAGAGCCATACGGACGAACCCCCCAACCCATTTCTCTCATGGTGGCTGGGGGCGGATCGGAGCACTGACAGTAGACCTTCATCGATCTCCGTGCTCGCTTGGTCTTTCCGTGGCTTAGGGTTATACGCTCGCCATCTAGACTATTTATCCCCTATATGGAGTCTTTGTTGAGCACTTACACCAATGCCCTAAAAGGATGGGGCATGGAGAAAAAATAGATAAAGAAATAAATAAATGCAAGTAGGGCCCTTTAAAAGCAGAGAATCCATCAGCCTCTCGTTGTTACAAAGTGGCCCTTTATTAAAAATGCAACAGGCCCATTACTCTCGGACAAGGGCCTCTCCCATACACTCTCTCTCCCTCCTCCTTTCTTCTCTTCTTCACTCTCTTGCTCTCTCTCTCTCTCTCACTCACACACACACACTTTTCTCTACCCTTTTTTCCCTACTTTCCCTTTTCTTTCCTCTTTCTCTCTCATATACACATTCTGTCTTTCATGTGCATGCACGTGCACGTACACACACACACACACACACACACACACACACACACACACATACACACTTCCTTCCCTATTTTTTCCTGTAACACAAGGAGAAACAGGCCGTTATCTCTGCTTCCTGTGTTCTGGCTGGGCACCAATCTGCTTGAGGATTGAAACAAATGTCTCCTATTGGCTACTTTATTTTTTTCCTTTACTCTTCCCCTCGTCATGTTTCCTCTCACGAACATACAGTATCCCATCATGCACTATCATTACTAGTCTATTGACTTGAGCCAGTCTCTGGCCATTTAAATTCCCTGGCAACTGATGAAGCGCAACCACAATATGATCTGTCAAAAGATCTATGATCTTTTTTTTTTTTTAGGAGGTGTGCATATCATACATTACTTGCTAACGACTTTCTAACGAGAATCATCGGGGTGAAATAAAAACACACTCCATCTCCACCTACTGCATGCATGCACACACACACACGCACGCACGCATGCTCGTTGGGGAAGAATATCCCCCTTTTTTTTTCCCAGGCAACCCCACCCGAAAGAACAGATGGTTGGAGAGAATGCCCAGGACACAGTGGGAGAGACAGAGAGAGAGAGAGAGAAAGAAAGAAAGAAACAAAGAAAGAAAGAGAAGCATCCAAGAAAAGATGAGCAGAAAGAGCAAAGAAGAAGCCGATTGGTTTGTTTCCTGTCGAGATTTCTCCAGATTAGGCAATGGTTTAGCGGACAACTGATCCCTGAACTGGTAATGGTGGCATCCTTGAACGGGCCTCAAAAAAAGCCTGTGCGGGCAGACCTTGTGTGATACCAGCACTATGCCCCCACCCTACCTCACCACACCACACTCCTGCCCCCCGCTGAGATACATCCGTGTGTACGTAACGTGATTTGCTTAATTTATGATTTATTTATTTTTTTGCCACTGTTGTTCATGTTCCAACATAAAAGACGAGCTTCAAAGGGAAGAAACGTTTCTTTTCCTGTGTACATGTTTGGAAAAACAACAGCAGATCCATGTCTGAAAGGAGAGAAGGAGAGAGGGAGAGAGGGAGAGAGAGAAAGATGAAATGAATTGAAAAAAAAAACTGCATAACCACTCTGTTCTACCAAGTGTACGCTGTGCGTTCCACTACACCGCATCAAGCAAAACTGTGCAAAGCCTGGTGCACATTTCCTCTGAACCCAATTTCAACACGGCTGGCACATGAATACTGCAAAAGCCGTGCGCGTGTCAATAATTCATCCCCCGGCCCTGTACTTTTTCGGCTGGCGGAAATTTAAGAAATGTTTTTGCTCTGGCACCAAACCAAACAGGCACTTTAGAATTTCCTCAAGCGGCGTCCCTTGTTATGGAGGCCCAGCCTGGCTTAGGCGGCCCGCCGTAGAAGATGGGCGACGTCGACCTGCGCTGAGCTTTACTGTTCTGCGTGTTGGAGAGAGGGAGAGAGGGAGAGAGGAGAGAGAGACAGAGAGAGAGAGAAGACGGGAAAATGAAGGGAGTGAGAAGGGAAAATGAAGGGAGAGAGAAAGTGAGGGAGAGGAAGAGACAGAGAGGACTACACAGGAAGCATCAAAAGAGCCTTCCCTGTGGTAGAGTTTACATGTATAATTCAGCCACTCACGTGCCATCACACACACACACACACACACACACACATTAACACAGGCTGCTCGTATGTCAGCCAATGTCTCGCATCGAGCAAAGAGCAAGCCCCTTATACAGTCAGTCTAAAGCTTGACAAAAAGGGCATTCTAGCCTTCCTTCAACTTCAGCACACACACACACACACACCACACACACACACACACACACACACACACACAGGCAGAATATCTCTCCATCAAACACAAACATCAAACATCAGCTCCTCCTCAGGCATTCTGCGGTCTTTCCCCAGGGATGACGGGCCGAGCGATACACATGGACCTCGCGGGGGGCCACGGGCAGGTTTTGCTCCTGCAGCGTTAATTGTTATTGTTATTATGTTTTTTTGTTTTTTTTGCTTTTACGCAGTCATTTCAGGGTGGATCATTGAGCAGGTCTCAGTCGTGTGCCACTCACTAATTGAATGTGAAGGAGTCACTTGCTGGGATAAAAGCCCTCTTGAAAGGCTAGTATTTGTGTTTACGAGCAACTGAGTGTGTCAGAGTGTGTGTGTGTGTGTGTGTGTGTGTGTGTGTGTGGTGCGTGCACTTGTGTGTTTGTGTGAGCGCATGTGTTGAGAGGAGGGGTATGTAATCATTCTAATGTACGGACAATGGAGGTTTTAATTTCGCATATTATCATAAATACCTTGAAATCCTGGCAAAAGAACAAGCCTATTAATTCCATTCCAAAAATGAAGACATCCATCCATGCTATTTAAAAAAAATCAAGTCATTAAAAAAAAGCTTGCAATAAATTCAAAATAATTGAAGTCATCTGTGGCTAACAAGAATTTTTAGCATAACAACAGGCCACAGGCTTGTTGGCATACAGAGTGCCTGAATAGCATGGAATAACAAGGGTAGTCCTGGCACCTAACAAGCTGCCCCCACCCCTACACCCCCACACCCGTACCCCCCACCCCCACCGTGGCACTGCAGGAATGCGGCCGGCTTGCTGCGCGTCGTCCACTGCAGGGCAGTTAGCGCTCACTCATGCTGAGCGGAGAGATTTAGACGGCCGGATGGATGTTATTTCTGCAGCACAAAAGCTGACCCCTCTCTGTGTAACTGAACACCTTCCTCCCCCACTTACACACACACACACACACACACACACACACACACATTGCTCTGAGCTTATCCTCTCTCCCTCACTCACTCTCCTCCTCAAGTCTCCCATCTCGTCTCCATGTCTCACACACTAACAAGCACAATCTTGCTCACACACAAAAATGTGTAAAAATATAGATAACACCACAGAAAGCGCACACACACACACACACACACACACACACACACACACACACACACACAAATGTGCATACACACACACACACACACACAAATGTGCATACACACACACACACACACACACACACACAAATGTGCATACACACATACACACACACACCTTCACACATGTAAACACACACATGCACACACAGTTCCACTTTTGTCCCTGTGCTGTGATAGAAAGGAGTGTGAAGGGCTGACTTTCTGCTGCTGGTTCAATGGCAGCGGGGCCCCTCAGCCTTCTGTTGACACAACACCAGGGGGGAATTACTTGCCCTTAAATCTATTTAATAAGCCAACGGTGCTAGATGCCTGTCAAATACATTTCCTCCTCCTCCCCCCATACAAACAACACACACACACACACACACACACACAAACACACACTCACACACAAACACACAACGTAAACGCACAGAAACCACACACACACACACACACACACACACACACACACACACACACAGAGACAACTCATACATAAGCCCAAGAATTTAAACCCATTACATTATGCATACTATCTCGAGGGCTTACAATTTCCAATCATTGGTGTGTAATATAATGTAATGACTTCTAGCAGTTTGATGAAGTTTCAGCTATATTATTTTAGGTGCTTTAAATAACAGCAAATTAATTAACACCTTTCCACTACCTCTGGTGTACAATGTCTCACATACATCCAGTGGTGTTTCTGCATATAGCATCTTATCATTTCAAAAGCACGAAATGGAAGCGAGCAGGTCGCCGACACACATTTGAACACCCCAGCTGCAATACCACCTGGCCAAAAAGACGACACACTCCCCTGTTCAAAGGCAGCCAGTTCTTTTCTCTTTAGCAATGGCACCTTGGTGTGTGTGAGTGAGCTACACTATAGCAAATGTTTCTTGTCTCTGGCATCGCTTCTATATTCGTCTCTGATTAAACAGTGCTTTTCCATCTGCAGGGAAGAGAGAGTGTGTGAGTGTGTGTGTGAGTGTGTGTGTGTGTGTGTGTGTGTGTGTGTGTGCGTGTGTGCGTGTGTGTGTGTGTGTTGGGGTGGGTGGGGGGATCGGTCACTGATTGTGTGTCAGGTGCCTCTCTGCTCCCTGGTGATTGATATCCCCGAGAGAAATGCCTCCTTGCGCTCACTACACCCCGAATCAAGATTAATAAGAGGCCATTTACATCTCCAATCACACTGAAAGGCACCCCCTTTCACACACACACACACACACACACACACACACACACACACACCCCACACCCCACACCTTCATGCACACACCGACACACACACACACACACACACACACTCGTTACGAGAGACCCTCCATCTTAACGAGAAAAAGCAGAATATCTGCAATCTGATCCAGGGCATAACTCAGAGCCAAAGTGCTCTCCTTCCTCTCAGATAATCTGACGATCAATAATTATTACCGGGGCCCGCGTTGTTCGCCTCTAATCTCCCACACACACGGCTTAGGCGGACGGCGAAAACGAGGCCCGAATCCGCCCGTGGTAAAAAGAAAAAAAAAACCCACACCACCAGCAGCAGCGCCGGCACCAGAATCGATACCTGACATATTCAACAGCCCATACAATCCTGTGGGGTTAATTGTGTTGTTTGATGGCACCGGCGTATCTCGGCTAGATTGGCACACGGCAGGACAAATAGATGATACCTGCAGCTTGGGTCTCATAAGAAAGCCTTTGGGGAAAGGGCCCCCATTGAACAACTGGAAATGGCAAGATCCCATTCAAGCTGACCTTGAAAGGGAAGAAAGAGAAAGCGAAAGCAAGAGAGAAAGAGGGAGTGGGTGTGAGAGAGACAGAGTGAGAGTAAAAGAAAGTGAAAGAGAGAGAGAGGGAGAGGGAGAGAGAATGGATGGGGTTGGGTGGGGTGATTTCCTGTTTGCCGTAGTAGAAAGGCTGCCAGCCGAAGCTTGAAGCCTCCAGAGGGAACTCTCCAGGGAGCAGGGGGGTGGGGTTGCACAGGCTTCGCCCTGCTTGCTGCAGCCGAGCCTCTTCCAGGGGGCTCCACCATCGCAACAGCAGTATCAGGGTGACAGATTAGCTAGTGCCCACGGCAGGTTCCGCAAGGGAGGGTTGGTAGCTGGAGGAGTAAAGGAACCTGAAAGCTCCACAGTCATGAAGAACCACACCAAACCAGCAGCGCTCAGGCAGGCAGGCAGGCAGGCAGGCAGGCAGTTAGGCCCAGCCCCCAGAGAAGCAGCAGCAAAGCCTGGGGAAGGCGCTCACTGCTCCAGAACTCCAGAAGCCACCTGGTCTCATTCAGAGCCTTTTTCTCAAGAACTGCAAATGATTTCCATGAAAACCACACCGACTGGACACTCCAGTCTAGATGTGTACGAGTCATTCTCGTTACTTCCTTCCTCCCTCTCTCTCTCTCTCTCTCTCTGTAATTCAATCAGAAGCACTCTTACTCATCTCACTCATTACTCATCCTGTTCTCCCTCCCTCTCCCACACACACACTCTCTCTCTCATTCTCTCTCTCTCTCTCACTCTCCCTCCACCCCCCTTTCTCACTCTTTCCATCCAGCTCTCTCACATACACATACACATACACACACACGCACACGCACACGCACACACACCACACACTTACTCACTTATGTAACATAACAGCCAACTTTTCACTTGCAGCCTGGCGCATAAAAGCAGGTATGAATCACCGCAGCTGCCAGGAATCCCCAGCCCAGCGATAGGCTCCCGTGCCCATCCATCACCACCGCTGGAATCAATTCTCAACTTCCTGGTGCTGGAGTGCTCCGGCAGAACAATGCAATTATTCAAATCCCCAATTGCCCAGGAGTACAGGGATTCAAATCATGTGTGTCTGTGCGTGCGTGCGTGCGTGTGTGCGTGAGCATTTTTTGTGTGTATGTAGTGTAGCGGAGTGCAAGTGTGTGTCTCTGTGTGTGTGTCACTACACATTCTTGGGTGCACTTGTGTGGTTTGTGTGTGTGTGTGTGTGTGTGTGTGTGTGTGTGTGCAGAGAAGGTGTAACGTTTAAACCTGTCAACACCCCTCAACCCCCCAACCCCCCGTCAGCTGTATCCTAGATCATCAAAGGACTATACCTGCAGCCTGATACCCCATCAATCAAGCCCAGCATGAGCCTAGCAGCCAGCACAGACACATGGACACACACAAGCAAACAGCAGAGGAGTAAAGAGGGGAGGAGATGAGTAGGGGTGGGGTAGGGGTGGTGAGCACACACACACACACACACACACACACACACACACACACACACACAAACGGGGACCTGGCACACCGTACCTTCGTCTGGAGATAATGAGGATAGTAATAGGTGTAGTGGGGGTACATTGGTTGCTGTTCCAAGCGTTTGCCCATGTAGCTGGAATCCTTCTGGCAGTCACGAGGGGACGGACGGATGGTCGGTCAGTCAGCCGGCCGGACGGACAGACAGACAGACGAGAGACTCTCTAGAGCAGCAGAAAAGCCTCTGGCCGAAAGCCTCCTTTGCTTGGTTCCCTGGGGGCGCGTGAAGATGCAAGTGTAGATCCGGGTTCAGAGTCAGCAAGGTGAGTGGAGTGGAGAAGTAGCTGAGGGGATGATCGGATGGACAAAGATGGACGGAGCGATAGAGAAAGGGAAAGAGAAAAAAAAAGATGTAGAGTCGTCTTCGGACCCTCAGGCTGTCCTTTTTTTTTCCGCCCGTATGTGAGGATGAGGAGTGGCGATGAGGAGGAAGAGCAGGAGGGAAGAGCGAGGGATGAGAGGCGAGGAGAGGAGGGTGGAAAGGATGGACGGAGGTACACAGGTGCTGCCCAGAGCAGCAGCACACGGAAAAAAACGAGAGCTAGAGAGAGAGGAAAGAGCGGAGGTAGAGAGGGATGGAAAAAGAGTGGTGGTGGAGAGAGAGAGAGCGGGGTGGGGGAGTAGTGGTGAGCGACAGGGAGACGAAGTACCGTGGCGTTCACTTCTCAGAGAAAGCCGGCGCCTGTCCTCCTGCTCATGCCTCGGTTTCTACGCTCTCGTTCTCCTTTTCTTGCTCTGTCTCGTGCGCTCCCCTTGCTCGCTCCTTTTTTCTCTCTCTCTCTCTCTCTCTTTCACACACGCTGGTTTCTCTGCCTTCGCACCGTGCACGCTGTCAGAATCCCGCTGAAGGCCGGCAGATATCCGGTGGAGGTGCCCCCTCCGCTCTTCGCCACTCTGCTCCGCGCGCAGATTGATGGACAAAGCCTGGATGCAGCCGAACGAGTCGAACGGAGGGAGAGCGAACGCGAGAAGAGGCAGAACGAAAAGATGGATGGACAGATGAATGGATGGATGGACAGCTAAATGGATAGATGGGTGGATGGATGGATGGATGGATGGATGGGTGTCCTGAAGCTTAAACTGCCAGTGTGACAAAGCACATCCTCCTCAAACACAAGAGAGAGCCCCTCTGATAAAATCTCGGCAGCCAAAGGAGAGAATACAGATCCCCAGGAGAGCACAAACTCCAGGCAGTCAGTAACGCACACCGCAAAAAAAGAAAGAAAGCCTCGATCTTCACAGATCCCAGAACAGATAACACAGAATGAGAGAGTGAGCGAGAGAGAGAGAGACTGCAAGAAGGAAATGTTTCTTTTCCTGTAGAAAATCACAAACGTGTGCGCATTAGTCCACTCACAAGCCTGACAGCTCTTTTTTGCGTGCTCCCTCTTTCTCCCCTTCTTTTTTTGTCTCTCTCTCTTTTTCTTCTATGCCTTTTTCGCCTCTTCTCCTTTCCTGTACAACACCGCTGTCTTCCAGGCTGCCTCTCGTGCGCGTGTGAGAATGTTTAGCGGCAGGGACGGAGCAAGAGAGAGAAAGAGAGAGAGAGAGAGAGAGAGAGAGCGTGTGCGTGTATATGTGTGTGTGTCTATGTGCGCGGATGTGTGTGTGTGTGTGTGTGCATACGCGGCTGGCTCTGGCTGTGTTTGTGCCTGCCTGCCCGTGTGTGCAAGCGTGTGTGTGCGAGAGGGAGAACGAGAGAGAGGATGTGTGTGTGTGTGTGTGTAAGTGTGTGTGTGTGCTGTGCTGTGCGTGTGTCTCTCTGAGAGTGTGTGTGTGTATGTGGTGCTGGCAGCTCCCCGCTAGGGTAAGGACTAAAGGGTTTCGCCTTCAGCTGGGCTACGCTACAGTCCTTCTCCACAGGGCTGGGAGTGGGAGGGACTTCCACTCCGCTTTCTTCCCCTTGAAAGGCTGCTGCTGGTAGGAGGGTCTAAGGCAGCCTCTCCCCTTCTTGCTCTCTCTCTCTCTCTCTCTCTCTCTCTCCCTTTTTCTTGCTCTCTCTCTCCTCCTGAAGGCTGCTAAGCTCACAGGCAGAATGCAGTTCGAACTGAGGAGAGAGGCAGCAAAGCAAAGAGCCGAGGCCCCCTACTGGTACATCGCAGACTCGACACACACTCTCTCCTCCTTCTCTCTCTCTCTCTCTTTCTCCATGCCTTGCTCACTCATTCCTTCTCTCATTGCTCCAAGCTTGAAGGGGGCATTACTGACTGACATAAAGATAGACAGGAAACAAGTGGAAAAGAGAGATACGATGGGATCGGGAAGGGATCATGGATCACAATCAAACTTGGTGGGAACTTGAACAAATATGTGGTCAAGATGCTACTGCTAGTGCCAGAGCACGCACACACACACACACACATACACACACACACACACACACACACACACACTTTTGTTGTAATTGCTTAGCTTGACACTCTTTTCCCTTCATGAGCGCATCTGTTGAAACACAATGACATCTGGTGTACACATTGACACATTCTTGAATGTCAAAGAACTTCACCTTGTGCGTACACACTTCACACTAGTTTAGGCCAAAACCGCGGGAACAGAATGCTACAAAAAGCCATTATACATGTGAAACATGAAACATCTCTAATGAGCAGGCTTGTCAGTTACCATCAAACATTCACTGTCCCAGTGGTCATGAACTCTTTCCAATGTCTGAATCCCAAAAAGGGCACTGTGACACAAACCGTGGTGTGGCGTGACAAGATGTGGAGGTGGTTCTGTAAGCCAAAAGAAGCTCATTGGCTTACAAAATGAGCACTTCCATAACAACTAGTTAGAAGAGGGGAAACTGAGAGGCTTATCATGCATGAACTGTGAATGCGCACATATGGAGAGAGTCAAATCCAATGTCAACAACCTATTAGAAAAGCATCTCTTTGTTTAAAAAAAAATCAATTGGCTATATACTATCAATATAACAAAAATATGTAATCTACATGCACGCAATGATCCTAAACAGGCAACCACACACAAAAGAAAACGACAACAAAAAGACCATGAAACACCCTGTTATCAAATCCTCATGTGATTTGACTCTGAAATGATTTGGGCATGACTGGTGCCAGCTTTGAAAGTGAAACTGCTAGGGTGTCTGTGTTAGCTGGATGTGGGGGGAAGCACAGCTGGAGCGTAGCGTATCACCACAGCAATGAGGAGCGATAGCACTGCAGCAGGCAGGGAGAAGGGGGCGGGTGGAGTGGGGTGATTTGGGGGGGAGGGGGTATTGGGGGGGCTAGCGTGAGTGCGAGCCGTCAGATTAGGCCAAAGGCCCGGCCTCAGTAATTGTTCCTGCTGCGCTCTTCAAAGCACCTCTCAAACAGAGCAGGAAACTAGCCCTTGCAACTCAGAGGCGCCATTACCACCCAACCATAGAAAGAAACCAGCAAAGGGAAAACAAACGAGAAAAGAAAGAAAGAAAGAAAGAAAAAAAGAAAGAAAGAACGGGCAGGAAGAAAAGCAAGAGCAAGAAAGAAAGAGAGGGGGAAAAAATCCTCTGCATCGCTGTTATAGCACAGCTGGGAAAACACAGTGACGGATGAACACACAGGAAAAACACTGTACTAGAGCCACAGAGACACAAGGCCCAAATCTGCCCTAACCATACTGGCCATGGACTGGCCACACACAATCTGTAAAGAGCGGCCGTCCAGAGCACTACTTGGGATTGTCTGTGAAGATTCGCATTCATCCAGGTCATGGTAGTCAAAGTGCTAAGTTGTATGGAACTGGACTTTTTTTTTTTGCTTGAAGATGTTTTACCTTTCATTCAAAAGGCTTCTTCAGTTCTAACCTGAACTTTCTTGGGATTCCTGGTTTATCTGCATAGGACAGAGAACATTTACACTGGCTGAGGCAGGTGTATGGTTATGACAAAAGGCTGTTGATATTTGTGCTCAAGAGCCATTCAAATAGCACCCCTCCCTTTGGTGTTGCTGAAGCGATGTGTTGATGGGCTGGAGTTGTTTATGGCGTTTCTTTTCTCCCATTCACAGTACACAGCCTGTGCACAAACACCAACATTATAGTCTTTAAGGGTACACACGGAGCAGAGAGTTTGCAAAACACCAGAGAAGCAACTCACAAAGATGTTTCGCAAAGAAAACGTACTGGAGGCAAAAAACAAACAAACAAACAAACAAACAAAAAAACACCTGCTGGATTCCAGTTACACCCAAAAATATTCTCCTTTTTCTCAGCAAAAAGATTTTTTTTTTTTGGCACTGAGCATTTTTTCATAGGATTAATAGTCATGTGGTAGAAACAGCAGCTTTGTCCAAAGGCTGCTGGCCCATTGTTTATCTAAGGACACTTAAAACATGTGGGAAATGCCATTGCCTATTGTTTAAACTAAGGACATTTAAAACATGTGGGGAACGGTGAAGGCACGTTACCTACACATGTGGTGCCTCGAGAATGAAAGATGAGGGCTCTCTAATTATTGAGGGGGGACACATTAATCATATTCTTTTAGCTGACATGGTGCAGTAGAGGCGTCACGTACGTGGACTAATGAACTGACGGCTGGGCTCCATATGTTGACATTTTCACCTGTACCATGAAGTGGTCAAAAACAGAAGCAACTGGTGCACTGAAGACATATCAGCGATCAATCAGAGAAAAAATCAAATGAACAGAACATCGTGAAATAACAATACTGCAATTCTACAAAGTGCTTACATATCTAAATGACTTTAAAAGCATTGAGAATGGGGATAGTGACTATTATGTCTGGACACAAGAGCATGCCTAATTAATATCTTACGCAATGCTCAAGAGCTATTGGACGACGTTCTAAAGTAGGGGAATCCATGAGTGAATGGAGACTTCATAGCAGCTAAAACACAAGGCAAAGGGAACTGCCTCAGCCGTGACCACCTATCTATGAGGGAAGGTTCGGACATGTTTAATCGTCATGTGTGCCTTATTAAGTCTGGAGGCGGTCAAGGTTCACCTCATAATACACTGGTCTCTGTTCTGGGAGGCAAAAGCATAAATTTTAATGGAGCTCTGCTAGTATCACATAACACGACCCATTACTATGCCAGTCATATACTCTCTGCAGGTTTAAACAGGCAGAGACTCTCTTTATTAAATTTCTTTAGTTGGATATACTGTATTGTAGTTCACACAAAAAAATAAAAGTCTTTTCAAACATGTTTCTTATTATACTCCCACAATTGTGCTTGAAATAGAAAAAAAGTGTGCAATTGTCGGTTGTCAGTTCTTTTTATACTCACATCGGAATCAGCCACATCCTGTACCATCTCCCTGCCAGTGGTTCCATTACGCTGGACGAGGAAAAGGCTGGAAACACCCAGAGTTGTTATTCACATGTCCCAGGACTTGATGATGACCAACGGCCTAATGAGAGGATGGAGAGAAACAATCATACAAGCTTGAATTCCTAACCATCATTCTAAGGGCATTCGGACAGCACAGACAACGGCCGAGGGCCAATATGCAATGCAATATCTCACAGAGTCACAGAACAGGAGCTCGCTCTTGATCCATGTTCACTTCAGAACGTTATGGATTCTTACTCACTTACCAGTTCTTACCAAGTTTTATTCGAGTCAGCCAGTTGGTTTTTGCATAATTTGCAGACCAAAAGACAGAGACGGATAAACAAATTAAACCAAAAACATTAGCTCTTCGGAGGAGGTAATTGAGGAGCATAACAGTACTGGTGATTCGATCTGTTGATGGAAATAAGATGTCAGAAGTGGGTGCTATTGGATAACAGCATTCAAGATGTGATTTGTGGGAGGCAGTTTTATTTCTAAAGTTGAGAATATGCAAATACACTCTCTGAAAAAACACATCTTTCATCAGTTTTCTGCAACAACAAAAGTCGCAAGTTTTTATGCAACACATTAACAATAAAAATCAAACAAACAAATGTAATTATCAGCTAACCTTGGAAATCAGCAAAACAATACTGAACACTGGCAGAATAACAGACTTGCTAAACATCTCATCCAGATTCAAGTCAAAAGATTCAAGTCAATGCGACCACATAGTCACCTTACGGAACAACAGAGTTGATAGAGGGGCACAGTTCTGAAGAGGAGAGTCAGAGGTATGTTACAGGCCTACACTCATACAGATACAAACAAAGATATTAGCAAATGCATACCTAATATAGATGATTATAAATAATTAACGTTGCCCTGGGTTGATCAGTGAGTTAAATTCAAACTCAAAATTAAACAAATCTCCAATATAGATAAATGTTGGTAATTCATAGATTTGCACTCACAATGAGAAAACAATACATTTCTTCAAATTTTCTTTAACCTAGCACAAAATGCAATACAGCACATATCTATGTCATGTTATTATCAGGTCAGGTAGCCTAAAGATGCACTTCTTTGGGTACAACTCAAAATCTTGGCTTTAAAATCTTGCTGATATTCTGTCCAACGATAATCCCCTCTGCTCCAGTATGAGTTACGCCCTCCATACTTATCTCAGCTATGCTCTACATGTGACAGAGACATTCATCTCAAGCTAGGCGTAGGAAAGCTACTATTAGTGGAGGTCAAACTGACTGGAAAACATGTGCACAGGTACACAACTTTAAGGTTGTAAGTACACATTTAAAGTCTTCCTAAAATGCTAAGCGGCATCATAAGTAACTGACAATTGCTTTTCATATGAAATGACTTTCGGATAAAAACTATCCATGATCTGGTCAAATCACCCTCTGCCATGCTGGTACTCTAAATCACAAGAATTCTGCCTCACACACACACACACACACACACAAACTCCCATTACTGAATTCCCTTTAATTATCATGCAGAGTGGCAGATGAGCCCTCTATTAATGGGGGAGAAACGTGGCATTTCAGTGACCTGCCATTCATTATGCTAAAAGCCGTCTACGCTCTGTCAGGGAAGAAGAGGCGAGCCACTTTTATCATTAGCTCCAGTGGCATCACAACACCATCGAACAGATCCATTCCATTAACCCCGTACAGATTAATGCAATTTATTCAATTTAGCCAGTGAGGGGAGAAAAAAAAACAAAAAAACAATCAACGGCTGTCAACATAAACTCTCTGATAATCTCTGGCCTTAGTTATTTTAAACAGCCTTTTTTATTTGATAGAGCAGTGGTTCCCAAACTTTTAACTGCTGTGCACCCCCTGTGACACTCCCGAGTCCTGCCGAGTACCATTACAGAGCGCTTGCTATGACAATTAATATTTTTGTGGAGATAAAAAAAAATGTAAACACAGATTATATGGAAGCAATTGGGTTGTATTGGGGATAGTCTGAGATCTTTTTCATTGTTATCTTTATGCTGGTGAGAGCAGAGAACCCATGGACAGATTTATTTTGTGGGGTATGATTACCCCCCAGGGGTACTTCTACCCCAGTTTGACAACCAGGATAATCTTTTCCCCCTCTCTCTCTCTTTCTCTCTCTCTGACACTTTGTGCTCTCCTTTCTACGAGCCTCTCTCTCAGTCCCCATATTTGCTCTTCCTCACCTTTTTTCTTTGTTACCCTCTTTCTCCCCCTTCCCTGTCTAACATTTTACATTGTCAATGTGCAACCTCAACAAACCTACACCCAGGGGTGTAGTGGACACTGGGCGCAGGGGGTACGGGTTCCCCCCACTTCTTGGAACAGATCATTTATGTAGGCTATTTCTAACTTTCTCACTAAATATCAGCCATTCAACATTATATCGCGTACCCCCACTACAAAAGTCTCCACTACACCTCGCCCATCTCCCCTTCCTCTACTTGTGCTTTTGTCTTGGCATCCCCTCTGTCTTTCCTCCGTTTCCCTCCCTCATTCCCTCTCTCTGCAGGTAGCGCGTGTGATCTCTGACGGAGGAGGCTGCTGCCAGGGTGGTCGGGTGTGACTGACAGGAGGAACTCCAGCCTCGCCGCTCCACTCTGCTCGGAGAGGTAATTAATTTTTGTAAACGACCGCCGCGTCTGTCAGTTTTTATAAACGAGCGTTTATGCATTATGGACAATTTAACCACCCCGCTGAGAGCGGGCCTGACGGAGAGGGGAGAGGAGAGGAGAAGAGAGGAGAGAGGCAGGCTAGTGGTGCCAGAGGAGAGGAGTGGAGTGGGGCCAGGATTCAACCCAGAGGCCTGGCAGCATCAGGAGGCAGCAGCAGGAGGCTACAGCTCGACCAGGCCATGGCATATGCCTAACACAACACTCCAAGATGATGCCTAGTCTTGTGGAGGGTAGGGAGTATTTAGCCCTGCAGAAGCACTGCGCACACACACACACACACACACAACACACACACACCACACACCACACACACACCACACACACACACCACACACACGCACATGGACAGAGAGACAGGCACCATTCAGAGCATCCACAAGAAAAATCCCATTTCATGGCTTGACCTGTTGAGAATGTTGCCAGCACTTACATAAATCCCTCCTCCCCAACCCACCCACACACACACACACACACACACACACACACACACACACACACACACCATGCTATGAGCTAATCTACTGTAGCCTGGCCTGGAGAATATCCACCAAAGGAAGCTCAGACACTCTCTCTCTCTCTGGCTATGGAGGAGTCTGCAGTGGTACCAAGGGAGTAATACAACTCTGCTGTGCCCTCATAATTCTCGGGGTTAAGAGAAGAATATCACACTCAGTGCCACTTCATCAGCGCAGTTCTGTGGAAGCTATTCCCACACAGCCTCGTCAGATCACATTTCTAAACTGTTACTGAAAGAGGGGGATTTACGACCCTGGCTAAAATCACCACCATTTGAGGCCAGCTTTATTTGACAGTCTGCAGCCCACACTACATGTGTTTCATTGCTTCGGCCGCCATCTTATTAACAAAACTGCACTTTGTCTGAGGTGTGCCTCGAGATTTCACAGGACCAAGCACACGTGTGTGTGGTGTGTGTGCATGTGTGTGTCGGTGTGTGTGAATGAATGAAATAAAAAGATGAAAAAGAGTTGTGTATTTGTGAGTGTGTTTATGTACGTGTGACAGGCCTGTCTCTACAGGTCTTGCGCGCAGCACAGTCTTCCATGGCCTCCGTAACCAAGGAGATGTAATTGCCAGCTGGCGTGACTTCATAGCAGCATGCGGGACCCATGCAGAAATGATTAACGAATGGAGGTGCAATTTACGGAGCCAATAAACACGAGGAAAACAAGAGAACGAACAGACAGATGAAACAAACGTCTCTAGTCGGTTTCTCTGTAGTCTAAGGCCCAGTTCACCCGTAAACACAGCGCCAGGCCAATCCTTTGGGAGAACTCTGGGAATAAACACGAGCCATTCGGTACCAAACCCCAGCAGGGCACACACTCCACTCCGTCACCGCCGGACTCTTCTGCCCCATGGGAGTGTTGCTTGATAAGAGGGTAGAAGTGCACGCCCAAGAGCCTTTTAAAAACAAAACACCCATGGATACAATTACCCTGCACGCAGGTTTTGCGTAAGTGTGTGTGTGTGTGTGTGTATTTGTGTGTGAGTGTGTGTGTGTGTTTAGGAGAAACACAGGTTTTCCTCAATGGCATAGGAGCCCTGTGTAATTTGGGGCGTGAAACGTGTTTCGTCTTCCTCTGATTATACCACAGCCACAAACCACTGAGAGAGAGAGAGAGAGGAGAACATGAGGAGACCACATGCTTGCCTGCCATCTCAATGGCTTACCAGATGAAACAAGAAGAAGGGTAAGTACTCACAGCTCGAGGCACAATAGCAGCTGATTCTGAGCTGTGTTTCAAGCAGCTTTTCATATTCCTGCACACAAACCTAGAGGAAAACCTGCACAGGTGTGATTTGTCTCCCATTACTCTAGACATAGTAAGATCTGAATAGATGTGATTACCTGGAGTGCGAGAATGTGCAAGATGCTATCAATCATTTTCTCCCCCTTACTCAGTTTACCAAAGAGGAATGCATACAAGCTGTCAAAGAGTTGCCAACTACCTGGCCTTGGCTAATTGCCCCAGATAAATTGCCTAAATAATCCACTTACCCCACTCACTCGCATGTGTTGTAAGATCATTTTGCAAGTGTCTCACATGCCTCATCCAATGACTAACTGTGAACAACACTATAAGGTAGTTTCTTACCTGGCTAACTTCATGCAAGAGGCTAGGTACTGATATAACTGATAACTGCTAAATAAGTATGAAATAAGCTTTGGGGGCCCAAAAAAAGATAGCCAGTTAGCATGCTTTGATGGTACAGAGTAGAATGCAAGGTCTGGTAACCGATAACTGATGTTATCGGTTGCATTTCAGTGCCATCTGTTTTGTGTGGTTTGACTTATGCGGGCTGACTGCGATCCCACAGACTAATTGCCTTATGTTTACTCTCTCTCTGATCTCCCCAACACACCCCTCCCCCATCTCTAGCATCTGTGGTTAAGGATGTGGTCAGGAAAATGTTCCAGGGCCTATACCTGACGAAGCCACTGTCTGATAAGCACGACAGGACACAGCAGCTAAAACGTTGAAAACGATCCCAGCATAATTTTCAACTACATCACAGAGTGCACGCATCATCACTTACAACATGGCCAACTTTTGGCCAATTCCTCCACCGCTAGCCGTCTCCTACATCATTAAACTTCCGCAGCTAAAGATTGCCCTTTACCATCTCTCTGCTCTAGCTTCACTGTTCCACTCAGCCGGGCTGAATCTTTTTTTTTTTTTTTTTGTGTGAGCAAGAGACTCGAGTCTCCACAGGCCTCACTGAACCCCTCTCAGTGCCTTGAAAAGGTGAAGAATCCCATCCAGTCCTGCAGCAGCGTTTAATTGTCCAGTTCACGCACACCTGCACTCCCCAAGCATAAGCACCTGGGACCTGGCCGCTGATTCAGCTGCTGGACGCTTAGGATGACTGCACAGTAACAATCTTTGTGATATAATAACTCTGAGGATGAGGATGCATTAATGCTGCCCGTGTGAGCACCGGGGGTCACTAGGTGGCTAACAAAAAAAGCCGCCTGGCAAAACATGCTTCGGCTAACTGTTTTCTTACGCTGATTTCCATCGGATAGGCTTGAGATGCTGACATGAGCAGTAGCCATACTGAAGATGTTTTGTTAGCAGAAATGCATGAGAATGGGATCTGTAGACATTTACATATTTCCCCCCTTGATATTTTTAAGAATTTTATTCAAGCAATTGGTAGTGAAGCTTGACAACAGGAGTATGGGAATTCAACTTCACAAAGGAGTTTCATCAGCAATCTGATGGAACAATCCTGATAGCTCAGAGAAGCATGGCAGACTTTAAGGGTGGAGGTGGGGGGGGGGGTGTTCATGCAACCACATGCAACCACAACATAACACATAGAAAATGCATGCAAAAGCAAGTTCAAAGGCAAATACTTCAGAGATTTGGCATCGGCTTTCCCTCTCATAATACTACACAAACAATAATATGGAAACATCATTCGGACAAGTTTTGATCATCATTGGTTTTCCAGTGCTGCCCCTGCTGGATTGTGTTTGGCGTGTCCCTTTGGGATGTGTATACCACATTAATGGGCAGAAATATAGCCGTTTCCATTGTAATTACAAAAGCACTCCGGGCAGAGACGCCGCTTCATAACTCACCCATTTCCTTTCATGTCTGGCAGTTTTTTAACTGCAGGGCAGAGAAAACCACCATCCGTCTGAGTGTTCTCTAACTCGATGTCTTAATCATTATCGTTTGCATTAAACATGGCTAATGTGCG
This sequence comes from Tenualosa ilisha, assembly GCA_015244755.2. NCBI lineage: Eukaryota > Metazoa > Chordata > Actinopteri > Clupeiformes > Clupeidae > Tenualosa > Tenualosa ilisha. The sequence goes on along the minus strand of PYXC01000316.1, from coordinate 1,606,030 downwards.
ATGAGATATGACAAATTGTGTGTGTGTGTGTGTGTGTGTGGGGGGGGGGGGTCATCAGGGTACACTGGGAGAGGATGTGACTATGATTTTTTGAGTGGAAAGGAGAAAAGGAGAAACTCATCTTCAATCCGAGGCATATTTTTTTGTAGCTTTGTTTGCTCTATTGATGAGAGGCCTTCGGTGAATTCATCACATAACCAGCGCCATCAGCTTGCATCAGTTCGTTTGAAGCAGTGACGCAAACCTCTTTGTAATCCGCAATGGAATAAAATCGTCCAGTTGGGCAGCGTTGATCTGGATGACTTCTTTCTCTTTGCGCCTTGGACAAAAAAAACAAACATATACAGTATAAGCAGCTGACAGATTGACAAGTTTGTGACATGGAGAGGAGCAGAGAACAACACTGGGCCTGAGATCAGTGCTGATGAACAGAGGCCAAAGCGCTGTAATCCTCACAGTCTGGTTCCCACACCGCAGGGGGCAGGAGGCAAGCTGGAGAGGGCTTTGGTGTTGCGTAACACTGTCCCCTTACCCTTCTTCCTCACTCAATGACAGTTGTTCTTCATCTTTCCCCCCCCAAAATACTTTTTTGCGACATACATCCAAAATGCCGATATGTGCAGACACGACGCGCACGCGCACGCACACACGCACGCACGCGCGCACGCACACACCACACACACACACACACACACACACACACACACACTATGTACAATGCACAAAAAGCACACAGACATGCAGGATGTAGTGGTAAACACAAACCCATGCACAATGAGAGTGCCAAACAAGCTGTGATTAAATTGTCATTTTAAATCTTGAAGTCACGCAACGCATTTTGCAAAAACCATTTTGAGGGCGAGTTTGTCTCTTCCGTTCACTTAATTTGGCTCCCATGCCAGAGGAAATGCTGCTGCACAGGCTTTCATGTTCAGAAGCAAGGGAATTCTTCCTTTATTATTATTTTTTGTTGTTGTTGTTTGTCTCTGGTTGCTTGCAGTCCCTCAATTAGAGAAAGGCGGAAATTTAAAGAAAGAGCCAAACAAATTCATTCTCTCCCCTTCCAATGTTAATAATGTATTTACAGCCCATCTTATGACTGCAATATTTACAGCACGCTTTACATAATAATATCTTGTCTTTGAAGTGGCTTCGTTTAATGAGAATCAAATCCCCCATAGGGTTAAATGAAAATCAATGTGAAATATTGACTTCATCAACATCAATTCACATTTTGCAATCCTGCATGAAATTACACTAATACAGTTATAATATTGTAAAATGTAATATGAGTTTTTTCAAAGCTTTAGTATTAAAGATATGAAGTGAAGTCATTTTCAGTAAGTTCATAATTAGTGCAGTATGCAGATGTTTGGGGTTTTTTTTCTCATACTAAAAAATCTGCATAATAGCTTGTCCTGGACACCAAAGATGAATCGCCATACTTCCATTTCTGCCTCTCTGATGACTAAGACCAAAGGAGCTCCTTGGGTATACAATGGTCTTACAGCTCAGAGTGAGAATTCTGATACATGAAAACACTCATAAAATATGCATATCACACAAATCCATACAGATTTAAAGCTAATGGGGAAAACGGCATTCTCAGAAGGAAGATCAAAGTGGCAGGAAAAGATGCACAAAATACTCCGCTTAATGAGGACTATGTATGTGATTGATCTGGATTGAGGGCAGCTGATATCATCCGTTGACAAAAAAAATAAAAATCATCAAAAGAGGCCATTTCAGAGACTTCCTATAGCGGCTTTGAGACCGATTCTGTCATGCACTCAGCTATGTCAAATGGACTGTCTAGAGTCTAAAACATGATACTGAAGTGACCAAAAGAGATGGCATGGGTTAAATTTAGAGCTTTCACAGACTTAGATTGTCAGATACATCACAAATGGAGACCAAAGGTATTTCATGAGCACTAAATGGTCCTTCTACACTGGAAACAACGTGCAAACTAGCCTCCGAGTCTGTATTAGCATTAAATCTCTCGTGGGGTTGTCAGATTTGCAGCACAATAAAAAGCCTCAACCAAATACTCACAAACCACTAAGTAAACCATGAGAAAAGGGGGATTATAATGATGAATAAGCAGAAAATTAAGAGTCCTTTCCAGCAAAAGAAGGGCATCCAATGCAGAATTCAGAGCCTTCTGCACTCTTTTAGAGCCCCATTGGAGTTACTGTGGGTTGCCACAGGTGTAACCACCATGGAGAAAAAGGGTGAAGCAAAAAACAACAACCGCCTCAACCACAGCAACAACAACAACAACAACAACAACAAGTACAGTATATACAGAAACCCGTTTGGGATCAAAAGAGTGAGTAAAAGAATGAAAATAGAAAGAAATGTTGGGAAATGAAAGAGACATTCCAAAAAAAATGGGGGGGGGGGGGGGGGCATGTTTAGCATCATGGTTGAGAAAATATTTATATAGAGTACAAGGCCTTTTCGGAGCAGTTCTCAGAAAGGCCACCAACACTATTTATACACACAGTTTAGTCACTGAGATTTCTAATCACGCCAAGATTAGTTAGGAACTTAACCCTGTCAACATGCATTACCCAACCGCCCATTATGAGGGAGGGTTTGGGTTTCTCTAAATCTTGGGTTTGGCTTTTCACTAGAAGCGGCTACATTAGGTCTGTGGTTATGGTCTTCTGGTAGCACACACACACGCGCACGCGCGCACACACACACACACACGCACACACACACACACACACACACACTCAAACACACACAGTGAGAGTGAGAGTGAGAGAGAGAGAGAGAGAGAGAGAGAGAGGAAAGAAGGGAACAGATGCATAAATCAAACTTCAAACGGAGGGGAAACGATGTTGGCAGCTCGATGGAGTGAAGCACAGAGGAGGGGAAAGAAGAAAAGAAAACTCCAAAAGCACTACAGCAACCACCTCATTCATCAAACGCTGAGAACCTGGACTTACCCCGTGGACTCGGCTCTAAACACTTGGACCAGAGCTGCCTGCTTTGGATGTACTGTGTGCAGGACTTTCAGTCTTGGTCCCTGATTGCCCGAGCAGACAAACAAAGACAAAAGTCTTGCCTAACAAGTTCATGGTGGTATGGACATCTTGAACCATGTCAATAGAAAAAAAAAAATCAAGGTGTGTATGTACCCAACAGGAATGTGAACTCAATTCTCTTTTATGACTCCAGGAAAAAAAAAACAGATAGAAAAGAGAAGAGAGACAGAGAAGAAAGCATAACCAAACTCCAGGCATCCATCAACACGTGCCTCCTGAGAAGACTGAGCATCTGGAGGAGCGATAAGGTCAGGTATGTCGACCCGTAGAAAATGACTGGACAGCATCCCATTGGACTGTGAGCAGCAACCGCGGCAGCAGCAGCAGCAGCAGCAGCAGCAACGCTAAGGGAGCAAGCTGACCTGGACGGGCTGCACCCTCAGGAAGCCAGTTGCCAACATTAACAAAAACCAAACACACACACACACACACACACACACACACACACACACACACAGAAAAAGAGAGAGAGAGAATATGTGTTCCTCATGAGGGGAAGGACTGAGAAAGGTCGTCCCAGGAACAGCTGGTGACCTTGAAAACTCTCTTCCCTGCTGAGACAATTGCGTGACCCCGGTCACTGGTTCTGTCCCTTGAAGTAGTGATGTTCTTAAAGGCTGTTACTTAAGTGTTGTCGTGACGGAGGGCAGTGGTTGTGGCGAAGGGCTTGGAGGAGGAGGAGGAGGAGGAGGAGGAACTGAAGGTATTTAATTAACGACTCCCGACACGAGAGAATCAGAGGAAGCCATGGTAATGAATCACGCCCAGATGTGAACCCAACAAGATCTAGCACTTCCTCTGTTGCCGGCATGGCCTCTCTCCCTCTGGAGGCTCTCGCAAAACACACACCAGGCTCTCTGCCTGACACGGAGGCCTCAGCTGTCCCCGGGGTCCTAGCGCTGTTGTTTACCGAGCTTGAGGGGGGTGGTTTAAGACCCATGAGGTTGTGTGTTCCTTATATCGTTAGTTGTAATTTTCCTCCTAAATCGCTTATTGATTCAGCTCTTAAAAGGTAGGGCCTAGACTGCGAAGTTAAATCTGTCAGGAGTGGTAGCAGTGGGTTTGTGTATGTGTGTGTTTGTGTGTGTGTGTGTGTGTGTGTCCTGAGGGGCTGGAGGGTTTTTATTTTCTTCCACATGCAGCGCAGCCGTGGAGGCTGCGGAGAGGGAGGAGAGCCGAGGCCTGGCTCGGCACTTTCTGGAATCTCCGGCATGTGGTGGAACTTGCCCGTCAGATGGGTCGGGGCGAAAACACATTGGGCCGCAACCGAAGCAAGAAACCACACACTGCATGCAACCTCACGGGAACCACACGCTGATTGCTTCCACTGACAAGCTCTTACCATGTGGGACATGGGCTTGCTGTAGACACAGGGTCTCACACACACACGCACACACACACACACATACACACAAGCATGCAAACATCCTTATAAACATTCAAACAAGCACATCCAAATTAACACAAACCCAAACAAACCCCTATAGTCACCTAAAAGCACCAAGACACACACAAACACACACACACACATTAACATACCTCTGGAGGGAACACAAACATAAGGTAAGCCCAATCCTTGTGCTCTATACTGGCAATAAACTCACTGATTCTCTGGATAAGTCACTGAACAAAGTCAACAGCATCCACCTTTTCCCGGCCTCTCTCGTCTCCGTTTCGATTAAACTCAAGCGCCCGCAGCGGCAGCGGTGTGAACTCTGGCGAGTCCATTTTTCAACGAGTTAAGCTGCTGTGCCTGTGCCGCTCCCGATGCCATTCCCGGCTGCTAGCTCAGGAGATTTAAGCCCCGCACAGTAAAATAAAACATATGATGAATTAGGAAGGTGCTCTCCTCGAATGATGGATGTACCATGGGGTGGGGGGGGGGGGGGTTTAAGGAGTGCATGGGTGTCCTACAGAACTCCACAGTCAACACTGCCTCTCTGCCAGAGTCCCAGGTTGCAGATGGGGTAGGTGAAGTGGGATGGGATGGGGGGTGGGGAGAAGGGGGGCTGACAGATCGACTGTCGTAGACTATGCTGGAGGGGGTCTCCTCTCACGCTTCAGCTGAAGGTCGTTCAGCCAATCTGGAACTTTTCTCTATTTTTTGAGTGGGTGTGTGTGTGCGTGTGTGTGTGTGTGGAGGGTGGGGTGTCCGGCCCTGGTCTTAGGGTGATTCAGCACTTTCACTGCTTTTCATCTGCTCTTGCTTTACCGTGTTAGTTATGCATCGCACAGGTCAGGTCACTCCTGTGTGTGTGTGTGTGTGTGTGTGTGTGTGTGTGCGTGTGTGCGTGTGTGTGTGTGTGTGTGTGTGTGTGTGTGTGAGGGGGAGGGAGGGGGGGGGGGGTTAAATGGGTAAACCACTTCTAAAATCACCAGCGGGGCTCGAGTTGGCTGAGGCTGCTGCACTTCCTGTGTCCGGCATCGGTACTTCCTGTTGGGTCAGCCCTTTTCCGACAAGCATGACCCCTGACCATCGTCAGCTTGGGATCTGCCTTTGTTTCAAGCCTCCCTGGCAGAGCTACAAAGGGTGTGACAGCCTAAGTGATGCAAACACATAAGCACACACAGGAATCTGATGGGCTCAGTCTATTTCAAGCCATGGAAACTGACAGCAGCAGAGTCAGAATGGCCAGACACATACAGTAGGAGAGGAAGGGAGAGAGAGATGGAGAGACACAGAGCGAGAGAGAGAGGAAGAAAGAGTAAGAGAGAGAGAGAAGGCACAGAGTCAGAACGGCCAGACACATACAGTAGGAGAGGAAGGGAGAGAGAGATGGAGAGACACAGAGCGAGAGAGAGAGAAAGAAAGAGTAAGAGAGAGAGAGAAGGCACAGACCATTTTCTGTCCAAAGAGGAAGGCAATTTTTTTTTTGCTTTTCTCATGGTGGGCACTGAGGATGAACAGCCGGCTTTAAAACTGCAGGGTTATAAATACATCAGGCCCAGAGGAGGCGTATGAGAGGAACTAGGCAGGCAGGGGGAAGGAAATGGGTGGTCATGTATCTTGATGTTCTTCCTCTGCCCAAGGGTGAGTCTGGGACAAACTGGGAGAGATTCAGCGCTCTTGCCTGTACGAATCTCGCCGACGCCCAGACGACGTGTGGCGAAAGTTTAAAAAACAATTCAGAGGTACAGACAGTCGGCCCCGAGATGCTTTTTTTCTGCATGACGTATGTCCCAATCTGCTGGATCCCGAGGTATTAAGGAGCCTTTAGCTGCTGCACTTTGCAAAGACTACATTTCTATAACACACCCAGTCTGTGGGAAGAAGGATTAAATGTGTATCTGCAGGCTTCAATTGCAGAGTAAACATGATATGTTTTTAATGGGTCGACTCGAGTCAGAAACTGTCGGCATGAATCGGCAACAGAGGAGAAGCATCCTAACATAACTGGCACATGTAATCGAATTGCCAAACTGTTTTCCATTTCAAATGCAGTGACTCATGGCTCCTTCCGCAAACACAAATCACCATCTGCATCATCTATCGATTCTATGCAGGTATCATCGCACAAGCATCCACACTTAGTTTGGTTTTGATGTGAATCACTGGTTAATGGGTGACTATGATATGAGCAGAAAAGATATTTGGATGGTGAAACAATGGTGAATTTGTGTGCAAGCGTCATGTGACATCCGATACGGTTCTCAGAGAGCAGACGGGGACTGCGCAGCGTGGCGGAGGCAGCCTGAGGATGAAAATACAAAGCCCCCTTTTTTTTATTGTGCGTCAATCACTTCGCTCATACCCAGCCATTTCCCCTCTCATCTCTGTGTAGTGGGGCCAAGATTGAGGTCTGACTGTGTGTGTGTATTTGTGAGTGTGTGTGTGTATGTGTGTGTGTGTGTGTGTGTGAATGCCTGTGGGTGAGTCATCACTGCACTCTGCCTCTTTGGGATATTGTCTTCCCGAAAATTTCCCTGATGTTCCCGAGCTCATTTGGCTCCCTACACACACACACACACACACACACACACACACACACACACACACACACACACACAGAGAGAGTGCAGAGTGTCCATGTGTGTGAGGCCTGACTCACACACACATGCACATCGTGAATCACTTCCCGAGTAGGCCACCCATGGCATGACCCAAATGCCCCACAGTTCACATTCCACGTGCTGGGGCAAGGGCATGCAGTGTTCCGCTGAGGCTCAACCTGAGTCAAAGTGACTGGTGCAGGGGAGAGAGTCGTATGGTAGAAGGCTGAAAAAAACTTTCATAATAAAAAAACGAATTAAAATGATTTCCCCATGACCTTTAGCAGCAGCAAGGATGTACACACAGTGGGTCTTAGGACTGCATCCCTTCGACGTAGGTGCTGAGCCCTTACATAGCCGCTTTGTCCAATGGGACCCACTACGATTCTTGACAGCAACATCGGACTGGATTCAGGAACACACATTTCAAGTTTTTACAAGTTGATGCCCACTTACTTTCAAGGTCAGAGCTCTTTCAAAAAAGATTTCTTAAAAATGAATTTGTGGTTGCCATCACTGGAAATAATTAGGTTCCTTTTTTGTAAGCAGAGCAATTTTGCTCATTTTAGGTTAGACAGACTAAATAATGTTCCACAGATGGATCTGTAATATTACCACCAGTGTAAAATGCAGCCCTTGAAAAATCAAATAACTTTGCTCTCACTCTCTAATCTGGTATTGTGGGAGTTCACAATCTGCAGAGGGGGCCCCACTAGAACGGACAATTTGGAGCAGAAAAGCTTGAAGTCATTACAGGCTTGTCTGTTATGTTGAGCGCCCATGGGGAGCATTACGCTGATTTACATGTTTTCCGAACATGAACATGAAACAGTGTCATATTCACATGCTTCATATATCATGGATAAACACTGCACGCACACATGTTTGAGGTAAAACTCTGTCATGATCAAGTATGTGTGGGGGAAGCCCACCAACTAATATCAATAAATAAGTACAAATTGGGTACAAATAATTCCTTATTTGGTTTTTCGGTTCATAGACTTTACTTATATACAAGGCTATCCACCCCATCCCATATGTTTTTGATATACGGAGTGATCTCTATACATTCTTTCCCAGAGAAGGAAAAAAAAAGACAGCATTTCTCCTACTCTCCCCTTCTGGAGTCATTATCATAATTGGCGATATGTTATCCCAGTTCCCATGTACAGTTTTGTATCTGGCAAAATGTTACAAACCACTCCGAGTGCTGCTTGACAAAATACTACAAGCAAAGGCGTTTCTTTTTTATTTTTTTTCAATCCATAAAAATGGAGTGCTAAAAACGCTCCTTGGAGGCCACACTTGATGGATACCCTTTGATTCCCAGGAACCTGCGGTGCATTCCATTCTGCCTGAGCCACCTCCTGATTCACTCAGCTCGCTTGCAGGCTCACCGGCTCCAGCAATAACACAAAGTGCTCCAGCCACTTTGCTCCAAAGAAGAGGTTTTCTTTTCTTTTTTCTTTTTTTTTTCCCGGAGAAAGAAGAAGCCTAGGTCCTGCTCAAGCAAAACAATCTATAGGCTTGCAAGACCCTGGGGGAGGGGGGGGGGGGGACATTGCTGGTGAAGAATTCTGTGTTGGGTCGACAGATGCCAGAAAATCATGATTGGATTCGCTGCAAGTCGCTCCAATTGTTTTGGTTTGAACGCAATCCGGCATATTCCAAGGGCGATGCAAGGACCCTTACTGAAAAGCGACACTCATCAGGGATGGAAATTATTAGCGATGAGGAGGCAAGCCAGGCTTTATCTCTGCACCACTACAAACTCATAAAACTCAACAGGACAAACCAAATACTCCAATGCAGAACTTAAGTGGTTTCCCTGGAACAGATAAATCAGAGCCCATACCATGACCAGTGAATTACTTTTTCTTGGGACAGCTTGTTCCTGGGGAGAGGATCATATCATTCAGTCCAAAGGAAAGAAAAAAAAAATATGTGACTAAAAAAAGACAGTCACCATAATAAATTGACCTCAAAAAACATTTACCATAATAAACACACTTAAATCATGGTTTGAAAAAAGGCGGTTGATGACATCTTCACACACACCACGGCTCTTCTAAGCCACCACTAATCTCAGAGGGATAAATGAGGCAAGTGGGATGTGGCTGGGGTGGCGCGCACAGTGACAGGTGGTTTTTATGCTCCAAACTGCACTCATAGACACACACACACACACACGCACACACACACACACACACACACTCACACAGATATAAGGTACTGCTGGGAGGCCAGGCTGCTTTGGAGGGAAGACTGGCTTGGCTTTGTGCGAAACAGGGTAAACCTCCACAGAAATTGACATCCTAAATCATGTCTTGAATTCCAAGCGTAGTGTGTGTGTGTGTGTGTGTGTGTGTGTGTGTGCGTGTGTGTGTGTGTGTGTGTGTGTGTGTGTGTGTGTGTGTGTGTGTGAAATACTGTAAGCTAGTCCAGTAAGCTCTTCCTATCTATCCATGAGTCAGAATACTTCCCAGACGTGAAATAAAGACCTTCAGTTGCACTGGGTACTGGGCTAGGTTAACACAGGCTAAAATACAGCGCTCCAAGGGCTGTTTGATAAAGAGAGAGAGACAGAGATGGAGAGATGAGGGGAGAATGGAGTGATAGAGAGAGGCAGCAATCTAAATCAATAATGAACGGCTCCACAGCCCAAGCATAATCAGAACAGCAGGCCAATATATTACTCACGACCAATACATGCACGGCGGTGGGGTCGATTCAATTTACTCCCAGAACTGAAAAATAATAAATAAAACATGGAAAATAAATGGAGACGCTCATTCAAATTCATTAAAAAGCCGTCCCGCTGCGTTGACATAACATTCGCCTTTAAAACACAAACGCACAACAACTTCATATTATTCACCTGTGCAGGAGGCAGACCCCACTCAAGCACTAACTCACACCAGATGAACAGACAGACAGACAGACAGACAGACAGACACACACACACACACACACACACACACACACACACACACATCTCGTGCGCGAACACACACATCTCTGATGCCATGAATCAGCCGTCGAATGAACATATTAATCAAAATGATGATAATAATGTGGAAAAAAATCAAATCAATGAAAAGCAGTGTAGTGTGAAACCGCGAGTGATGACTCCTGCGTCCCACCATGGCGTTTTTTTTTCCCCTTCTTTTTGCGTTGGCTGGCTCATGTCTGAATTGATGCTTTAATAGGTGCAATACTTCTCTCTCATCTGCATCTCTGCCACTACTCTCCCCCCCACCCTCCCTTTTGCTCTCTCTTTCTCATTTTTTTCTGCGTGGATCACTTCATAATGCACGGGCCATTTTCGCGCTGGTGTTAATTGAAAGATAAATGAGTTTGTTTGGGTTTAATCCATCACAGTGGCACTGATGGCTGGAGGGAGGGGGCAGGCAATCACCCCCGGTGCCTTCCTGCCAGATCCACCACGCTCCACGCCAGTTACACTAAAGTGGACACCACAGTGTGGTGAGTGAGCTAAGCATGGGCACGAACCCAGACACAGACACACACACACACGCACACACACACACACACATATACACATACACACACACACACACACATACATACACATAGGATGCTGTTGCTGGTTGTAAAAACCGTAAAAACCTAAATCATTGGAGTGATTGATTTGTTGCGTACCACTTTTATGGACGTGTGCGTAATCTCGCTGGCGCTTTGGGTCTGTCTGGAGCACTTGAGGTTTTCTTTCCATTCACATCACTTGTATATAATGTCAAATTAATGGCGTGAAGAAGTTCGCACAAAGGCCCATTACATGGGTTTGTGTATATAAGACTGCATGAGGCCATGTCTGTCTTTGAGAATGTGTGTGAGCCCGCATGTATGTGAGCGTGTACTTACGAATGTGTGTGTGTGTGTGCACATTTGTGCATATTTTTGTTTGTGCTTGGGAGTCCATGGGAACACATGCCCTAGGGCTCACGGAAGACTGGTCTCCTACTGTAAGTGTCTCAGTGTGTTTCCCTCTACCTCTACTGAGCGCGCTCCAGACCCTGCGGTGATCGGCCAAATCAAGGAGCCAAACGCACCTCTCCTACCACACATTTGCTCACATTATCTCATTCCTCTCCTAGCAACCTGCTGTAAAAACACACACACACATACACACACACACACGCACACACACGCATGCACAAAAACATATCACCGTGCCATTGCCAGTGCCAGACTGATATAGAGACCAACTCTGACTCTCTCTCACTCTCTTCACACTCACGCTCTTTCTCCCTCACTCTCTCTCTCCTATGCTCACACTCACAGATTGAGACCGACTTCCCAGCACCGGCTGGCTAATTCAATTACTGAGGCCCAGACGAGCATGAAAGCCTTAATCACAGGGAGACGAGAGGAGAGACGAGACGAGACGAGACGAGAGAGGGGAGACGGATGCGTTCAGATAAGAGCTGAGGTTGACGAAAGGCTGGAGGTGCTGCTTCTCAGTTGCCAGATGCACAGCCAATGGAGCATTCTTCTCTTTTGGTGAGACAGACTATATTAATGGAGAAAAGGGGGACTGAGGAGCTCAGCAGAGGAAGGGCACTTATGTGCTCACTTGGGTTACAGTGCATCACAAAAGTGAGCACACCTCTCAGATTTTTGCAAATATTTTGTCATATATATATTTTCATGGGATAACGCAATAGAAATGTAACTTTGATACAACTTAAAGTAGTCATTGTACAAGTTCTAAAGCAGTATAGATTTACGGTCCTCTGAAAACAACTTAACATATAGCCATTAACATCCAAACAGCTAGCAGCTTGAGTATACTTGGACAGCAAACATGTCCAAATTGTTCCCAAACTGTCAATATTTTGTGTGAGCACCACTATTATGCACTGCCTTAATCCCAATGGGCTTGAAAGTAAGCAGACCTGCACAGGTTTCTGCTGGAATCCTCTCCCACACCTTCATGATGACATCACAGAGCGGGTGGATGTTAGTACTGTACCTATATAGAAGTGTGTGTGTGTTTGTGTGTGTATGTTTGTGTGAGTTTAGTGTCCACCTGTGAAGTCTGTGTGTGTGTGTGTGTGTGTGTGTATGTCAGAGAGAGAGACAGAGAGAGACAGAGAAAAGGAGTGTGTGAAGGTGTGTGTGTGTGTGTGCGCACGCACAAATATGCACGTGAATGTGTGTGTGTGTACATACGCATGTTTTCGAGTGACTTGTTCCTCAAGCGTTCCTTGACCCGTGTCTCAGACACCAGCGGCGGTGTTGGATGGTTCTGCAATGAGACGGAGTTCACATTTTCCACTCTATTCACACCCACTCATTAACAAGTGTGCAACACAGTCTGCCTCCACTGAGGGCCACATTACTCACTGAGACTGCACCTGCCAGAGAATGTGACTGTGAGTGTGAGTGTGAGTGTGAGAGTGTGTATGTCTGTGTGTGTGTGTGTGTGTGTATGTGTGTGTGTGTGTGTGTGTGTGTGTGTCTGCATATGTGTATGCATTGGCATGCATGTGTACAAAGCATGTGTACAAAGCCAGACACCCTGAGTGTGAGAGAGACATGCATGAGCATTTCTTTGACATGTTTGTGTATGTATGTGTGTGTGTGTGTGTGTGTGTGTGTGTGTGAATAATGACAAATAACAAATAAAAAGGGGTGAAAAGTTTAAAGATTCCAGCAAGCACAAGTGAACCTGACAGAAGACAAAACCTGTTGAACTCACATAGCATATCAGATTGGTAAGCTTTGCTCTGGGCAGCCTTTGAGGTATCAGTGCTGTGAAAACGCTCTATAAGCTCACATTCGCATCCCGACCGGCATCCCACTGCGCCTTCACACGTCGTCACATTCCGAGACAAGACGCGCGGCTCCACTCTGCTGCTTTCACACGGTCAGAGATAAGAACGAATAAGCCGTTCTGCAGCTAAAGCAATTCCATCCATGCTTCTTTTTCATGGCTCCCTTCTTTTATTATTTGTCAACAAGCTGGGCGAACATAACCCCTACTCTTATTATTTTTTCGTGTCGGATAAACCGAGCACGGATCCATGTGGTCCCCAAGCAACTGTCCTATTTGCAACGTGGCTGAACCGCGCCTGACAGAGCGGCATTCCTGGACGTTGGATTGGAATTTGGTTAAGACTGGCACACAGAGAGCCATAAGCCTTTCTGATAGAAGCGTTGCGTGAGTTTTATACCAAAACCACCCACCCATCCCCCGGCCTAATTAACTTTTTCTATTTCTTTTCTTTTCTCTTTCCCCTCTCTGCCCCCCCCCCCCCCCCATCCCTCATCCCTCATTCCCACCCCACTTCTGAGGTTCCTTTAAAACATCTGATCTACTCTGACTTCCCTTTGCCCTGGGTTATTTTGTCCCCACACACCCCCTCATTATTCCCCTTTTTTTTGCCTTTTCCAAAATCCTTATCTGCCTCTCGAAAGACGTCAGATTTCCGGCAGAGTCACGGAGCGTGCAGGTGTTAAGCGCATCTTCCTCGCTCCTCCCCTCCGGCAGGCACAAAAGAAAAAGAGAGAGAAAGAGAGAGAAGGAGAGAGAGTTTCCTATTCTTCTCTGTGCTAAATGGGCACTTCTTTAACTTAATTGCAATCAGGATATCAAAGAAAAGACCCAAGCGCACAGCACTATATTTAACATTGCTTGAAAATGGAAATCGAGAGGCTCCCTCTCTGAAAAAAAGGCCCGTACTTTGTCATTATATCCAGTGACTTAAGAGATTGTGAAATCTGCTGTGGTCTGTAATTGCTCTCAATTAGACAGAGCCCGCGGGCCACTACTTTACGTGATGACTGAACGCTCCTTCACTGACAATCAACACAGAGAGCGTTCTTTTCTGATTTTCCCCTTTTTTCTGGAAATCTTTTTTTTTTTTTACATCAGCCACGCGTAGTGTTGCTTGTCTGACACGAATAGGCATCACGGAATGTGTAAAAACGGCTTTGTCATGTAAAACAATGAAGCTCACAGCAGGCTCATCGGCGCCTGGATTGAAAATCAGGATGCAGTTCTTCAGTAGTGACTCTTTACTCCAAGATCACTCACCAAGTCACAGTTCTGCTTCGTTTTTTATATCCTTTTCATGTCACTGCTTTCCCCACCTGAGGTGAAAGGGTCTAAGATGTTTAGTCAGAGGAATAATTAGCTTCTTTTCCTAAGCTAATATTTATTCCCCAATCATTTTTTTTTTCACTCAGCCCTGCATTCATGCCTCATAGAGGCCCACAGCCAGGGCCAGGAGAGCTGACAGGGGTACTGAACCTGCTGGCCTAAATGACCTAGAACTGTCAGTGTAGATGGCCCATACAACATAAAGAAACAAACAAAGCCAAATTATCTCATTCAGTGTTTGAGTTGCGGTGCATTGCCTGAGGTCCTCTGCGCACAATCCATTTCCAGCACCATCATCCATCTACACAAACCGGCAGTTTGGCTCCTCGCTGTGTATTTTTCAGCACACGCAGACCTCACAGTCATAAATACGAACCCAGCCCAACATAAAGTGAACAGCCAGCTCAGTTCTGCCCTGGAGCCCTTGGCCCAAGACTGTGGCAATACACATAATAAACCACACAATCCTATGCCACTCTCATGAGTCAACATCCCATTTAAACAAAAACAAATGTCTGGCTTGCGTCGCTTCCTGAGATTCACGTTCATGTATGCATGTTTCCCAACTACATTCTGTGGGGCTGGAGAGTGCTAATAGCATTGCTAATAGCAGTCAGCTAAGGTCCTGGCTGAGCGTTAGCCAGCTCAAGGCTAGCCACACCCTACGTAAGCAAACCAGGATTCCAGTGTGAGGAATCATTAAGATTTTATTGTACACATCATCATCCTCTCACAATAGCAATTTCCATATTAAAAGGGAATTCCACAGACAGGGACAGGAGACTTCCTGAAATGAGTAATGTCAAAATAAAACTCATACTTCTTGCCCAGAGGCAGACTGTGATTCAATTCCACCAAAGACAACGGCTTCTCCAAGAAGTCTGATGGATGTGCTTGAGGAGAAGAGAAGAGAGGGTGAGGAGAGGAGAAGAAAAGGGTTGGAGAGGAGAAAAGGAGCATTAGACAGATGAGAAAGAAAGAAAGAGAAAGGGAGGAGGCTGTAGAAAGGAAACTGGAATGAACTCTTGCTTTGTAACTAAGGTGATCGTCAGCATTCCAAAATAAACAGCAGAAAAGGTCAGCCGAAGGAAACACAAGGGGAAAGTAGAGGAATGTCGATGAAAACACTCTATTTGGGCGCAATCTGAGATGCAGAGAAGAAAAAAAAAAACAATCTGAGTGGAGGAGAGAAAAACGAATGAAAGGATATAACGATAATGACCACAGGAGAGGAAGCTGCTGGAGGAAAACAGACAGCTCGTGTTACAACCAGGGGAAGGTGCGTCTCCTGAGAGAGTCACAATCACTGCTGAAGTAATTAAATTTACACATACTGGCACATGCCAGCAGTCACAGAAACACATCTGTGCATACCCATACATTACACACACACACACACACACGGACGCGCGCACACACACACACACACATGCAAACAGGTTGACAAAGAAACAGCCACACACACACACATTGACTTACAAAGGAACACACACTCACACACATTCAAGAATGCACACTTACATATTACACCAACACACAAACATGCTAGTATACTAATTCATATCAGCACATGCAGACAGACAGCCACTGATGGGCATACAAACACACATAAGTACATAGGCATACATCTATGGTATATATTTGAATGGGCAATGCATACACACACACACGCACACACACACATACACACACACACACTGAGGGTAGAGTGCTGTTGAAGCAGCTGGTGTGTTTTTGTGTTGTGCTGGGTCTGTCTGATGAAGCAAGTGCGAGGGGCAGTAAAGAGCCAGAAAGGCTCTCCAGAGAACTCAGCCTGCAATGGAGCCCATACTGCTGCAGATGTTACAATTATCAAAATGAGGCGAATACAAAGCTGCCGCATAACACACAGATGTACACTCTTCCCAACACAGACACTCACACACACTCACTCACACACACACACACTCTCTCTCTCTCTCTCTTTCTCTCACCCACTCACATATTAACAAGGGCCTCTTCCTGCTCCATTTACTTACTGAAAGAAAACAACCCTCAGCATTTTTTGTAATGGAAGGAGTGTGTGTGTGTGTGTGTGTGTGTGTGGTGTACATACATGTGTGTGTAGGAGGAGGTAGAGAAGGGGTCTCCAGCTGGTCTTCAGAAATGAAACTAATTTATGCAATCACAGCATTGTTTCAACACACACACACACACACAGAGCACTGTACATGGCCAACCCCTGATGTTCATGCAGACATAGTAACACACAAGCATGCACTCTTCCTTCATTTGCCATTGCGCGCTCTCTCTCTCTCTCCATCATCACGTCCTCTCCTTTCTAATGAAATACAGTACATCCCTATAGAACTGAATCTTTCTTGAGTGTTACACTGTGCCTGAGTTGTCTCTCCTCTTTTTTATTGCCTTGCCCCAGGACCAAGGTCACCACTTTTATTACACAGGCCCTTGTTTTTGTCCACTTATTTGTACCGTTATTGATCGTCCTGGACAGTTTTAAAGGGCATATCTTGGTTATACCTACAGCAGCCCCCAGGTTGGACATGACAGATGTTTCTGGAACCATGCAGCCGCGGCTCTGAAAGCTAGCCCAGAATAGCTTCTGGAGAGAGAGCTATCAGCGTAGTGACTTTGAAGACTGTAAAGTTACATTAGCAAAAAAATGAAAAAAAGGTAGGTACAGAGAGGTACAAAAACACGCCAGGTCAGTGGAAGAGACGAGTGTGTTGAGCTGAGGTACCTGAGAAAAACAGCTGAATTTATCCATCAAGATGAATGTGTTTCCTGGGGGGGCGACCCCGGCTGAGAGAGAGTATTCTCGCCGGACGCCATCATCAGCATCAATAAATGTCAAGCATTAAACTCATATGAATGGCTTTCCTGCGCTCGGGGTCTGAACCCTTATGGCGCAGTACTGCAAATGTCACCATGCTTTCAGATAACTCTTCCTAATGAAAGGCACCAAATCTGACTGAGTGAGGGGTGTGAAAGGAATTAATCCCCACGGCCTATCTCTTTCTCTCCATCTCTCTCTCTCTCCATCTCTCTCTCTCTCTCTCTCTCTCTCCATTTCAATGGCTCTGGGGTCTGATATGCAGAGCATTCAGTGAGAAGGGAAGAGAGAGAACCTCTCTCTCTCTCACACACACACACACACAGCATAATAACTTTTGACTGGGGTGGGGAGCCCGTCTGACAACCTGCCCGGGATTGGAATAGAAATGGCTCTGTCAAAACCCAGCCAGCCTCGCCCTCCCTCTCTCTCTATATAACAGCCTCCATCACCAACCCCCCAACCCCCACCCCACACACACACACACACACACACACACACACACACACACACTCTACCACCACCATACCCCACCCCAGAGCAGCTTCACAAATGCAAATCCGCCCACTAAATAATGTCTAATTGAAAATGCCTAAATGAAATATTTATGAAAAGAGAGTACTCCAGGGGGCGTGCGTTTACTGTTCGCTATCAAAACACTTTGGCGCAAACTCATTTTCTTTCATATATTCATCTGATGTGACTCTGTTACATCACATTACCATCACCCAGGCAAGGTTTACCAAGACGCATTGCAGTTATGAGAGGAAGACCCACTGATTGGATTCAGGCAGATTAAGGTGGCTTTGACAAGACTTCATCACATTAACAGTTTCACCGCCAAAACAGATTTCTCAGAGGGAATATGCGCGCACACACACACACACACACACACACACACACACACACACACACAACACAATTCATATGACAATATGATGTAGATAACAGTCACAAGGGGCTCTCACAAATGCCCATGCGAGCTAATCCTGGGCTCTCTCTGGCTTTCGCTCTGTGTGCGTTTGAGATACCCTTGAACTCACCTAGACCTCTGTCCCTCGTCTTATTGAAAATGGCATTTGTGTGTGCAGGTTTAGTCTTGTGACCATGCAATCAAGCCGTGCATGTCGCCAGAACACATCTGATCAGATTAATGTGTTCAATCCATACACACACGCGTGCACACGCATACGCACAGGCACAGGCGCGCGCTCGCACACACCACACACATGCACACACACACACACTTTCAGATACACTAACTAAACTTCAGTGTTGGCAAACAGCCAACTTTAAGAAGATGCCCTGACAGCCTTCTGGGTAGAGAAGTACAGTCTGAAAATTCAGAGAGGTCATAAAAATGCTAATGCAGAGAGAGAGAAGCCTGATCATCATACTGCAGCCGCCATCTTATGAACTACCACACAGACCCGACTTCTGACACAGTTCCAAAAAACGAGATGACACCATATCTTCAATGTGTACAATGTGTACAATATGTGACAGTGCATTGTATGACACAAAGACAGAGGAGATGCAGAGATGAGAAGATGAAGAGACACACAAAGAGAGACAAATGCCATACCAATATTTATTTACTTAAGAGACAGAGAGAGAGAGAAGGAGAGAGAGGGAGAAAGAGGGAGAGAGAGGGGTAAAGATTAACCTCCACTATGGAAACAATTGTGACGGCAGTATCAGACAAAAAGAAACATCTTTGCCCCCAACATCCCTCCTGGGGTCCCTGCTCCTGCACAGCCCAGTAATCCCCCTGCCTGACTGTTCTGCTGACTAGCATGTGGTCGGGTCGGGTCGGGTCCACTGCTGCGGAGTGTCTGTCGGCAGCGAGGCCATTACAGCCACCCCTGGCTCCTCGCAGGCTTAAGGGAACATTTCCTGCACCCCATAACAATTCCCACCCTTCTACCAGCGCCTATTTTCACTCACATTAGTCTTCATTAAGACAGACTGACAGAGAGTACAGAGAGAACGTGCTTAGTCACCAAGATTGAAAAACAATAACAGTACACATTTCCACTATAACTTTCAAGGTCAGTTCCATTTCAAAGTGGTCTACGCTATGCTGCCATGTCATCATGTTGTTCTTCAATGATCATATGTCCTGCTAGGGAAAACAGATCCTGCCTAAACACCTTTCACACCAAAGACTGATAGAGTTTAAGTGAGCAGAAATAACCTGCTACAGATCATACAGCTTTGTTGGCCCAAAGCATCTTTTATTTCAGTCATGGAGGCTGACTATATTCTCTGACACGCTCCTAAGGCTTGAAACAAAGTGCGGCTTGGCCTCTGTTATTCATGAAGAGAAATGGAATGGTTGGTGGGATGGAATTCAGGTGTTGGGCAGGGGAATCCCCCCTAACACCCACTTACTGAGCACTGGGAAATTCCACTGTTACTAAAGCCTGTGACTCCAGTTCCATCCACACATTCCCTATTGATTCACCCTAATCCCTGGCCCGTGTCACACCCTGAGGGTTTGTAATTAGTAGTAAACAAAAGCTCCTAACCCCACCCCCGAGTTTTCATGATCATGACATATAGCTTGACTCCATCTAAACCACCTGTCACTGTCTTTGGGGCGATGGAGTCATCTTTGGAGCCATGGAGTCATCTTTAAGCCAAACGTGAGAAAGAAATACAACAGCTAACAATGTCCAATGTCGTTTCAGTGTGCAACAATAACAATATCTTTGTAGTACAATATGGTAATACAAGGCCCAGACACCAAAAAATTAATCCATCTTCCAATAAGTTAATAAATGAATGAATCCATCATCATCTAATGACATCGTAAGAGTAGGAATGCATCTTCCAAAGGCTTAATTGGTTGGGTTATCTAACAGTAATTGAAGGGGACAGTGATGGGTTTGTTAGATGAAGGGTTCCACAGATTGTTACACTGATGCTTCGCTAAATTACCTCCTCTGATTGTCAGTCAGCATGCAGTTTGCCTGCTACCATTATAGTGCAGGTTTAAATGCTACAGTGGCATTGATATTATATCACCTCTGCAAAATGCTTCCACGTGTAAGCACGACAATATGGTTCAGAGAGAAGCTGCAGCATGACAAACACTATATGTGCAGTGAACACACATACACACACACACACACACACAAACACACAAGAGAGAGGAGGTAAGCGAGAGAGAGATTGCAGAAAGCCCCCCTTTCAAAAGATTGATTGATGTTAGCATTCCAGTTATGGTAAACCTCAGAGCTGCATGCTGCCTGAAGCCTGAGACTCTCTCGCTCTCTCTCCTACTGACATCTCCTTCGGCATGCTAAGTCCATGCTCCTTTAGTGTCAGGCTCTGAAACACTGGGGGAGAGAAGGAGAGAGAGGCAGAATAGAGAGAGACAAGTCACACACACACACACACACACACAACACACTACAACAGGGGAGGGGACGACACGACTCGACACGCAAAGACACGCAGGATATCTAAGATCTGCAGTGGTCGGGGTTGATCCTCTGGTTTCTCCCTCTCCCTTTCTGTTCTTCTTGCTGTTTTTTGTTCTCTCTCTCCCAGCCAACCCCTCTTCTCCAGAGACTTCCGTCGGGTCAGAGAGTTTACAGGGTTGTCAAGAGATGACTTGCCTCCAGGCCGATGTTTATTCCACCAATGTCACAACATGGTGCTCTGGGTACCCCCTGTTCCACTGCTAGCCAGATACACGCTTGACACTTTCAGAAGTGCTCGGTTCAGTGTGTGCCTGAGTTTAAGTTGCTGTGTTATTGTGTGTATGTCGGTGTGATAGGCACTATCCAATATATATGGGAACGCGTCCCTATGCAAAATATAAAACTAAGTGTTTTGGATACAAAGTCCTGTCAAGTAATGTTGCTGTTGTGGTGTTTTATCTCAAGATGGCTTTGTAGTAGATTTAGGAGTCTACATGGGTGGATATATGTGTGTGTGTGTGATGTGTGATGTCTCTAAGCGAGTGTATGTGTTCAAAGGGATAAAGTGTTTACGGTACAAAGACACTCTGAGACAGGATCGCACATTTTAGGTCACACAAAGGTGGTGTGTTTGATCTCTGGCTTTGGATATATCTATGTGTGTGTGTGTGTGTGTGTGTGTGTGTGTGTGTGTGTGTGTGTGTGTAGGTGTGTGTATGAGAGATAGTGATAGAGGAAGAGAGTGAGTGAGAGAGAGGTGTTTTGCTGTCAGCTCTGGGCAGCTGCTTTCACCCAGTGGAGCCCCGGCACCAAATGACGGCTCTTTTAATGAGTACTGATTCATGATGAATGTGGCCATATGGTTCGACAACCTGCTCCAGCCAGCAACATACTTATCTTTTAGCATTTGCCTTGCTAAGGGAATGATAAAAAAACTCCAAAGTTTTACAGCAGCAAGGAAAAGGCCATGTCCTTCAGGCTTTGATGGAAGCTTCCGGGCTGCAAGACGAGTTCTCCCGGGGGTCATAAACTCAAAATGAGATACTAACAAGATCCCCCACTTCCGGGCACACACAAATTATCTCCTAAGCTGCCTGAAATGCACTGATGCGGTCTATTGTACTAGAATGGATTTGGTTTCATGTCTGGAATTGCAGAACCAATTGGGAGAGCTGCAACAACCACTAAAGATCATTTTTACGCTTCATGTGACATCTGTTAGCAGGATTAATTTTATCATTAAACATGTTTACATTTTTTTTTCCTTCTTTTTTTTCCTAAAGTATATTTAGTACCAGAACAGATGTACTGTTAATATAAAATGCACTCAAGTCACGCAAAAAAAAAAACTAATAACTGAGCACTCAAAACAGTTCATCAGCACCAGAATGGCCTGACTCCTGGACCTGATGACTTTGTGGGGCGGCATCCAGTTCCTAACTGCCCAGGACAGAGCTGGTCGTTCATTTCATGAGTAATTTGTTCACTCGTTTAGGGCTGACCACACTAGCGAGGCCATAGCGACGATGTGAGCCAAGCATTTACCTTTTTCATTCATTCCGTGATTGATTGACAAATTAGCGGAGTGATGAAATTAGCTGGCCAGATGCACTCGTTAAAAAGAGTCTCTGAGCGCTGTCGGATTGACATCTGACTGATGACTGGCAAGAGATAGGCTGCATTCAGAACAACTGCTCTGTCACTAGATAATGCACTGTACAGTAATTAACCACTATATAACTATTCACAATATAATGCACTAAGTGAATGCCTGGCTGTCCTGTACACAGGGGACACAGGGGTGTTACCATAGATATAAATACCTAGATACTGAATTGCCCATAAAGTTCCATATGTGAAAGGCCTTTGCACACCAGTTCCAGCAAATTACGGAGCACTGCGCTTCCAACATTCTATTCTATTGTTTTCAGTTCAACCCTGCACACCAGGGCTGAACTCTGCCTCTGCCGCCTGCTGATTATGATTCAAGTCTATGTAATGTAGCGATGCTGTTTGATCAAATCCATTGGTGATTCCCCGGGCTAATATGCTATCTTTGTGGGTTGCAGTACGCCACCGGTGTACAGGGGCAAACAAAACTGTCCAATTGCTCCACAATGATGTCAGACCTGATGCACATTTGGTTCCATTGATGTTTATTCGAGAGTCGAATGTGGCATCTGGGTATTCCTTATCTATGTATTTTACGGCCATCTTAACCATAAAGGCTTAATCAGGGTCTTATTTCAAAGGCCTTCCTTCTAATTTCCATACCAATTCTTCATACATAAGCAAACAATCAGTGTCTTGGGTTTGCCAAAGGAAACCTGAGAAACTGTGGTTGAATCAAAGTCTGATTTTTTTAGCATACAACACCTGTTCTTTCACTCCTCAGTGGTTAATGCCAAGAACTGCAACAAGCACTAACTGTGCCACAAAAGGAACACTGGCTAATATATGCATGCTAGAAAAATCAGGTAGGTACAAATGTGTGTGTGTGTGTGTGTGTGTGTTTGAGCATGTGTGCACATTATGTGAATATATGTCTTTCTCTCTCTCTCTGTGTATGTGTTCGTCAGAGCCTAAACTGCCTAAATTGTATCCACACGAATAGAGCCATATGCCATCCAAGCCTGCGTTTCACTGTATGCTTGCTCTGCTCTCCTCTGATTCTGGGAGGGAGGGAGAGAGAGAGAGAGACTACAAACACTCAGGGGATGTGAGTGAAGCCGCATTGTCATCTCATACCAGATGTTATCGCGCCTACTAATTGGCTCAGCAAAAACAAAGGAAGGTCCTTAGATGCCCCTGCTCTGTGCTGCAGCAAAGAGCAGTGCACATCACTGGGCAAACACCTTCTCTACTCTCTCCTTCACTCTCTCTCACACAGACACACACACACACACACACCTTTCTCCTTACTTGTCAGGACACTGAGAGCCAACACTTGTCATCCTCTTTGGTTTTCAGAACTGGGCTGCCAGCCGGTTTCTCCAGCATGTGTTTGCGCTGTCTGGTACGCCTGGAGCAGAGCGCACCCGCACTGACAGACAGGCACTTTCAGTCCTGGAGGGAGATGGATATCCTA